>ML133498.1:759417-1140126 GCA_003864495.1 Nemopilema nomurai | reverse complement strand
AGCTGAACCAAGTACACCAATAGGTTGCCCTTGTTCTGCTCTACAAGACACTGGTAGAAAAGAAGGTCGGAATTTTCCATCAGTTTTGACCAATTTTGCAAGGCTATAGCCTTGTCGTTTTGCGTAAAACGGGGCAACTTCGAAAACCACTCATATCTTGCAAAATACACGTCTAAGAGCTGAAACCAAGTACACCAATAGGTTGCCCTTGTTCTGCTCTACAAGACACTGGTAGAAAAGAAGGTCGGAATTTTCCATCAGTTTTGACCAATTTTGCAAGGCTATAGCCTTGTCGTTTTGCGTAAAACGGGGCAACTTCGAAAACCACTCATATCTTGCAAAATACACGTCTAAGAGCTGAACCAAGTACACCAATAGGTTGCCCTTGTTCTGCTCTACAAGACACTGGTAAAAAGAAGGTCGGAATTTTCCATCAGTTTTGACCAATTTTGCAAGGCTATAGCCTTGTCGTTTTGCGTAAAACGGGGCAACTTCGAAAACCACTCATATCTTGCAAAATACACGTCTAAGAGCTGAACCAAGTACACCAATAGGTTGCCCTTGTTCTGCTCTACAAGACACTGGTAGAAAAGAAGGTCGGAATTTTCCATCAGTTTTGACCAATTTTGCAAGGCTATAGCCTTGTCGTTTTGCGTAAAACGGGGCAACTTCGAAAACCACTCATATCTTGCAAAATACACGTCTAAGAGCTGAACCAAGTACACCAATAGGTTGCCCTTGTTCTGCTCTACAAGACACTGGTAGAAAAGAAGGTCGGAATTTTCCATCAGTTTTGACCAATTTTGCAAGGCTATAGCCTTGTCGTTTTGCGTAAAACGGGGCAACTTCGAAAACCACTCATATCTTGCAAAATACACGTCTAAGAGCTGAACCAAGTACACCAATAGGTTGCCCTTGTTCTGCTCTACAAGACACTGGTAGAAAAGAAGGTCGGAATTTTCCATCAGTTTTGACCAATTTTGCAAGGCTATAGCCTTGTCGTTTTGCGTAAAACGGGGCAACTTCGAAAACCACTCATATCTTGCAAAATACACG
The DNA here is from genome assembly GCA_003864495.1 of Nemopilema nomurai. Classification (NCBI taxonomy): domain Eukaryota; kingdom Metazoa; phylum Cnidaria; class Scyphozoa; order Rhizostomeae; family Rhizostomatidae; genus Nemopilema; species Nemopilema nomurai. The sequence goes on along the minus strand of ML133498.1, from coordinate 1,139,070 downwards.
TCTAAGAGCTGAACCAAGTACACCAATAGGTTGCCCTTGTTCTGCTCTACAAGACACTGGTAGAAAAGAAGGTCGGAATTTTCCATCAGTTTTGACCAATTTTGCAAGGCTATAGCCTTGTCGTTTTGCGTAAAACGGGGCAACTTCGAAAACCACTCATATCTTGCAAAATACACGTCTAAGAGCTGAACCAAGTACACCAATAGGTTGCCCTTGTTCTGCTCTACAAGACACTGGTAGAAAAGAAGGTCGGAATTTTCCATCAGTTTTGACCAATTTTGCAAGGCTATAGCCTTGTCGTTTTGCGTAAAACGGGGCAACTTCGAAAACCACTCATATCTTGCAAAATACACGTCTAAGAGCTGAACCAAGTACACCAATAGGTTGCCCTTGTTCTGCTCTACAAGACACTGGTAGAAAAGAAGGTCGGAATTTTCCATCAGTTTTGACCAATTTTGCAAGGCTATAGCCTTGTCGTTTTGCGTAAAACGGGGCAACTTCGAAAACCACTCATATCTTGCAAAATACACGTCTAAGCTGAACCAAGTACACCAATAGGTTGCCCTTGTTCTGCTCTACAAGACACTGGTAGAAAAGAAGGTCGGAATTTTCCATCAGTTTTGACCAATTTTGCAAGGCTATAGCCTTGTCGTTTTGCGTAAAACGGGGCAACTTCGAAAACCACTCATATCTTGCAAAATACACGTCTAAGAGCTGAACCAAGTACACCAATAGGTTGCCCTTGTTCTGCTCTACAAGACACTGGTAGAAAAGAAGGTCGGAATTTTCCATCAGTTTTGACCAATTTTGCAAGGCTATAGCCTTGTCGTTTTGCGTAAAACGGGGCAACTTCGAAAACCACTCATATCTTGCAAAATACACGTCTAAGAGCTGAACCAAGTACACCAATAGGTTGCCCTTGTTCTGCTCTACAAGACACTGGTAGAAAAGAAGGTCGGAATTTTCCATCAGTTTTGACCAATTTTGCAAGGCTATAGCCTTGTCGTTTTGCGTAAAACGGGGCAACTTCGAAAACCACTCATATCTTGCAAAATACACGTCTAAGAGCTGAACCAAGTACACCAATAGGTTGCCCTTGTTCTGCTCTACAAGACACTGGTAGAAAAGAAGGTCGGAATTTTCCATCAGTTTTGACCAATTTTGCAAGGCTATAGCCTTGTCGTTTTGCGTAAAACGGGGCAACTTCGAAAACCACTCATATCTTGCAAAATACACGTCTAAGAGCTGAACCAAGTACACCAATAGGTTGCCCTTGTTCTGCTCTACAAGACACTGGTAGAAAAGAAGGTCGGAATTTTCCATCAGTTTTGACCAATTTTGCAAGGCTATAGCCTTGTCGTTTTGCGTAAAACGGGGCAACTTCGAAAACCACTCATATCTTGCAAAATACACGTCTAAGAGCTGAACCAAGTACACCAATAGGTTGCCCTTGTTCTGCTCTACAAGACACTGGTAGAAAAGAAGGTCGGAATTTTCCATCAGTTTTGACCAATTTTGCAAGGCTATAGCCTTGTCGTTTTGCGTAAAACGGGGCAACTTCGAAAACCACTCATATCTTGCAAAATACACGTCTAAGAGCTGAACCAAGTACACCAATAGGTTGCCCTTGTTCTGCTCTACAAGACACTGGTAGAAAAGAAGGTCGGAATTTTCCATCAGTTTTGACCAATTTTGCAAGGCTATAGCCTTGTCGTTTTGCGTAAAACGGGGCAACTTCGAAAACCACTCATATCTTGCAAAATACACGTCTAAGAGCTGAACCAAGTACACCAATAGGTTGCCCTTGTTCTGCTCTACAAGACACTGGTAGAAAAGAAGGTCGGAATTTTCCATCAGTTTTGACCAATTTTGCAAGGCTATAGCCTTGTCGTTTTTAAAACGGGGCAACTTCGAAAACCACTCATATCTTGCAAAATACACGTCTAAGAGCTGAACCAAGTACACCAATAGGTTGCCCTTGTTCTGCTCTACAAGACACTGGTAGAAAAGAAGGTCGGAATTTTCCATCAGTTTTGACCAATTTTGCAAGGCTATAGCCTTGTCGTTTTGCGTAAAACGGGGCAACTTCGAAAACCACTCATATCTTGCAAAATACACGTCTAAGAGCTGAACCAAGTACACCAATAGGTTGCCCTTGTTCTGCTCTACAAGACACTGGTAGAAAAGAAGGTCGGAATTTTCCATCAGTTTTGACCAATTTTGCAAGGCTATAGCCTTGTCGTTTTGCGTAAAACGGGGCAACTTCGAAAACCACTCATATCTTGCAAAATACACGTCTAAGAGCTGAACCAAGTACACCAATAGGTTGCCCTTGTTCTGCTCTACAAGACACTGGTAGAAAAGAAGGTCGGAATTTTCCATCAGTTTTGACCAATTTTGCAAGGCTATAGCCTTGTCGTTTTGCGTAAAACGGGGCAACTTCGAAAACCACTCATATCTTGCAAAATACACGTCTAAGAGCTGAACCAAGTACACCAATAGGTTGCCCTTGTTCTGCTCTACAAGACACTGGTAGAAAAGAAGGTCGGAATTTTCCATCAGTTTTGACCAATTTTGCAAGGCTATAGCCTTGTCGTTTTGCGTAAAACGGGGCAACTTCGAAAACCACTCATATCTTGCAAAATACACGTCTAAGAGCTGAACCAAGTACACCAATAGGTTGCCCTTGTTCTGCTCTACAAGACACTGGTAGAAAAGAAGGTCGGAATTTTCCATCAGTTTTGACCAATTTTGCAAGGCTATAGCCTTGTCGTTTTGCGTAAAACGGGGCAACTTCGAAAACCACTCATATCTTGCAAAATACACGTCTAAGAGCTGAACCAAGTACACCAATAGGTTGCCCTTGTTCTGCTCTACAAGACACTGGTAGAAAAGAAGGTCGGAATTTTCCATCAGTTTTGACCAATTTTGCAAGGCTATAGCCTTGTCGTTTTGCGTAAAACGGGGCAACTTCGAAAACCACTCATATCTTGCAAAATACACGTCTAAGAGCTGAACCAAGTACACCAATAGGTTGCCCTTGTTCTGCTCTACAAGACACTGGTAGAAAAGAAGGTCGGAATTTTCCATCAGTTTTGACCAATTTTGCAAGGCTATAGCCTTGTCGTTTTGCGTAAAACGGGGCAACTTCGAAAACCACTCATATCTTGCAAAATACACGTCTAAGAGCTGAACCAAGTACACCAATAGGTTGCCCTTGTTCTGCTCTACAAGACACTGGTAGAAAAGAAGGTCGGAATTTTCCATCAGTTTGACCAAAAGTTTTTTCGTTAAAAACTGAATGGAAGACATCCTACTGCTTCAAATAAAGCCTCTGATTTGCCCAGATTAATTGTATTCACCTGGGATTGCTAGAAATGAATGTTCATCAACAGCCTTTTACGGGGTACAAAAGCAAGGCTATAGCCTTGCCAAAATTGCCAATTTTTGACCAAAAATGCTGTCGCTAAAAATTGAATAGAAAGGATTATATTCCTTCATATGAAGCTTTTGAATTGCTCAGATCTATTGTATTTATTCATTCGCTGATGTTTTCGAGATATGGATGTTTTTCAAGAGTCATTTTACAGGGTTCAAAAGCAAGGCTACATGCTGGCGAAAATGACTGACTTACTAAAAAAAATTCTCAGTCAAAAAGTGATTTACATGCGATTATATTTAAAGGAGAAGCGTTTAATGTCTTTCAATGGATTACATTATTATTGGTTTGCAAGATTTTCATGTTTGTTGATAGTCAAGATTTCTGGGTTTATAACTTTTAAACTTAAAATTGAAGGATCTGATACAATTTGGGAGCAAATCTATTTGATTGAGAAGCGGTCGAAATCTAGTTTTGTAAAGAAATATTAGGAAGTCGTTTGCTTCATTTGACATGTTGGTTCTTGCCAACTAAGAAATGTCAGTTCTGAGCCGTCAGGGACTTTCTGAATGGAGAGTTTAAGTCTGACGTTGGCTTTCTCTTCGCGGGTTCCTGCAGGGCGCACATTCTCTTCGCGGGTTCCTGCAGGGCGCACATTCTCTTCGCGGGTTCCTGCAGAGCGGACATTCTTCGGTAGGTTTGAGGAAAGGAGCGTACAAGGAACACTTTGGATGCAGCCGCAACAGCCCCAAATGTCCTGGAACGTGCTCACGAGGAACAATGCTTATGTGACCTGCTCACGTGGGGGCGCCTCTGTGGCACGCTCTTTTCGCAACAAACTTTCTTGTTTTGCTTCTTTAACTCTCTTCAGATCCGGATTGATAAGAAACAGGAACTTCAAGCCACAGATCTAAAAATGGAGCAATTAAGCCTTTGGTTACTACGGGGCCTTGTGTATACTTCAAGTGGCAACGGATAGGTATGTGGCAAGCGAAAACATGCAGCAACAGATCGATGACCTAATGATTACGTGAAGAGCGTTCTCATAAGGAAGCGAGAACAAGTACGCCTCAATCATGTCGATGGATTTGAATGAATCAAACTGAAGGAGTGTTTCCTGTTAAGTGATTCAACGGATCGATAGTGACCCTTCCATCAGACTTTGATCTAGTGGAATCTAACTAATGGGGTGGGGGCGAGAAGGTTGGAGTGATAGTGGCATCGACAGCATGAACTGGCCCTTTGCGTGACAGCAACAAGTTTTGGGAAATACTTGAACACCAACGAAAGCAGACTGAAGCAACAACGACAACACCAATGTATAGAAACATACGTTGCTAGAACATACCTCGAGTGCACTGTTGTGTGGTAACTGAATAGAAGAACCAGAAACAACAGGGGAACCGTTTATGAACACAGGGCGTCTACCTTGATTTTGCAATATGAACTTTCCATCGTTAGTCATTTTTATCATGCCGTGTCTTCGCGAGATTTTCCACGTGGGGCCTTCCAAGGAGAAGTCGATATCAACACGTGTGTCTGAAGTATTTCGGCCAAATGTTATCTGCAAAATACACCAAATATGGATATTTACAACCAAATATGGATATTTACAACCAAATATGGATATTTACAACCAAATATGGATATTTACAACCAAATATGGATATTTTACAAATAATACATTAAACAAAAAGGTAGGAAACGTGTTCCATTTTGTTTTGGCAAACACTGTCAGCAGAAATCCTTCCACTAAAAATCAAGAAGTCTAGGCAGGTTTTTGAGTGTGTTGTACGTGCTGCCACTGCTGTTGAATGAGAATTCACAAAGCCTTTGTCGATGGCTTCTGACAAGAGCAACTTTCATTAGGGGTCAATGGCCATTGGGCTGTGGACCTTCCACATGGTTCAAGGTCCAATGAGGTTCCATCATGCTTTCTGGGCTCTTGCCAAACATTCCATTATCAAAGAAACCACATATTAATACCTTTAGCCTGGTGCTGATAAAAAAGCCACCTAAAAGAGGCTTGCGTGGCACGTAGCTTGCCCAATTTACTTGAGGTGGCCACAGTGACTTCAAGGGGCAAAACTGTCTCTCACTAAATTCCGCTTCCAAAACAAGATAGTCAGCATCATTTCGCTATCGTTAGCCACAATATTACTGCGGTTGATCCACAAATTTCTTCCTTTACACCACTTTTTTTAATTTTTACAGACTTGAAGTAGGTCACAGACAAGATAGTCAAATGATTTTCAGTACGCTTTAAGATAGAATAAATGGTGCTCCTGGTCTTTGTGATATTTCAAAATCCACAAGTACTTTAGAAGAGCATGAGCAACTACCTCTTTGGACCTCATTAGGTAACGGACGACTCTCCCACGAAGGACAGCGAGCGTTTGCGAATCGAACTCAGATACACTGGAGCCTGTGGAAATGAAGTCGATCTCAATCAACTGGAATTGCTTACCGAAGAAGTGCTAACTTAAGTCAAGCGTCCAAAGAATGATATGGCAGGTCCTTACCACTGATGTTACAGAGCGCTTTCAAATGAAAAAGAACATTTCTGAGCGGTTAAATAACCTGTCCTTAAGCCCATCATCACATGCAAATCTGGTCATTTTGAGAAGACTTTCAACCGATCGTGGCTCTTCCATAATTACGTAGAATATCTTTATACCAATTGTCAATCAAACAACTATAAATCAATGGCGATTGCTCTTTACCGTCTGTCATAGAATTTCGTGTATGCAGAGGTTATACTCAGTGTGATAATCGACTAATCACCATCGGGCAACGATCACCAGGTAACGATTGCCAGGCAACGATCACCAGGTAACGATTGCCAGGCAACGATCACCATCAGGCAACTCTTAAACTTGTGTCAACCTACACATGACATTTGCTAACTTCTATTTCTTAAAAATGGCAGTCCAAAAATTAAAAATCCAAAGCCACTACTAAATGTTTCTAGCCACAACTACGCTTTCTTCTAATTGAACAACGGCATACTTGGAGTATCTGCCAATTCAAACAATAAAGAGAATCAGCTGACTCACCACTGCCAATCATCTCGTCCACAATTACTTGCCACTGGGGAATCTCTTCCTCAAGCCTCTTCAATTCCCGCTTTTGCCTTCGATCCACTGAAAATAGCTCTTGGTCCAAGATTTCATCCTTCGATTCTCTAATTCAATAGTAAAGAACACAGCATACAGAGGTATTATTGACGTTTTCATCCACAATAATTTACGCTTACAATGAGCATCCAACTTGGCGTTAATTTCTTGCTCTAAAAGCTACTGTAAAAAGCTGCTCAGCAAAGCTCTGCCACATTAAGGCTATACTTGGGTCTGTCTGGTACTTCTTTTCAATCAGGCTTGGAAACAATTCTCGTGAACAGCTAAATTATGAGGCAGGGTTTCACTTGGGTAACAAAACGCCACCATGTTCATTTCTGCAGCAATATTCATCCACATGGCTAAATCAACAATTGATTCAATTTGCATAAAAATAGTGACAAAAATTGTGAAATAATTCATATGGTATCCTGTTGGGAGATTATGGGCAAGTTTACAAGTTATAGACTGCTTTTATGGAGGAAAATTGTTGAGTTCTGGTAGTAAGATCATTCTTTCAAAAACATTCCTGTTCGACCTCTCTCTCAACCTACCAGGAAAAGTTTAAACATGGTTTGAAATGTGACTTACAAAATTTCATCATCGTTCAGTCTTGATTCCATGTCATGTAGGTTGACATCTGTCTCACTTGAGCGTGCTATAAATAAGCCATATACTCCAATAAAACATATATATTAAATATAACTGTATAAAAAATACTTCATAGGAAAGAAAGCTTCCTCTCAATGTTAACAGAAGAACCTGCTTTAGAAGTGGGTGTGACAGAAGAGCAGATGCCAGCAGTTAGACCAAAGGAAAAAATTAAATTTTCTTTGTTGCAAGTGATGAACAAATATGTGCAATTTAATAAACAGCTAGATTACAATTTTTTAACTTCATTTCTACTTTTTGGTAGAATTGTTAGTTAGAATTAAGTTTAGTTTAGAATCCAGATTGCGCCAAAACAGATAGTGACAGCAATTTTCATATAATTGGACAAGCTAGGTCGTCTTTTCACCAGGGTGTTTTGGAGTCTGTCTACATTTCAATGGAAAATCCCATTCTTTCTTTAAAGTTAGGTGTTAAGTAACGCTGATTGGTCAATTTTAACCAATCATGCACTCTTCTTACCACCCTCTAGTGTTTTTGATTCGCAACTGGCTATTTATTTTGTCAGTGTTTAGTTGTTTTCCGACATTTGCATACTCTGAGGAGTATGGAACGAAAAAGCACTTTAAGTATGCAAAACTAGTTCCGCTTTTTCTTGCAATTGTGAAGTTTTGTACGCAAAGCACCTGTTCACAGATCATATTACTGGGTGAATAAAAAAACTTGAAGACCCATGAGAAAAACTTTTCTCAATAAAATATCAAATTAATCTGTGCTAGAAAAAAAAAGTGAGAGCTCTTCAGAAAAAATGGAAGTACCAGTTCCTCAAAGCAATCATTGTTCAAAATAGAAAGTTTAAAGGGAATAAAAAGAAAAAACAGAATACATGTACAATTTCCTGGCTGTATTTTGGGGATCTGTTAAACGACTGGAACAGACAAATAAACCTTAAAATCACAACAAACCTGACTGATCCGAAAGCAACTGGTAATGTTTCATCAACAACCAATGATTCAGCAAGGTTTTTGCAGTTCTCGATTTGTGGAAAGCATTCTGATTTTCTTCCAATAGATTTTCAAATACTTGTAGGTTTGGGTTGGTGTTCTAAAATGGCAAATTAATCTTGTCACAAGATTGGGCTAGAAAACAAAGTGGTTAGACAAACTTCAGATACCAGCTTGAACCCGATAATTCCAACCAATCAACTTACTGACACAATTTCAGCAAGAAGCTGCTCCTCTTCCTTGCTCCATAAAGCACTGTTTTGTATACCCTGTATCACCTCAGTGGGCAGCTGCTTCATGGCTTGTTGAGCCAATCTGCATGGGAACATAAACAACATTTGCTTATCATGGGGTCACAAAGAGGGCTATTATTGTTTCAAATATATCAACTCTGTCCTTGACTTGAAATATGTCAATTTATTTTACTTTCAGTAAATGTTACAGCAAGAATCAATACCAAAAAGAGATTGATTTGTTTATCATAAAACTCTGATCAAAACGAAGGTAAAAAAGAGAAGCTTATCCTGAATATATGATCAACATATTTATCCTTACCCTACAAATATTACTCATACAGATCGCAAACTATCATTTTATAAAATTAAACTATATTAAACTTTGGATCATTTTGGGGGATGGAAAACTTCTCTTTCTTGCATAGCACAGCTAAATTTGCTGAAAAGTTAGTCAAAAGATTTTCAGCTTACAGTAGTTCAAGTTACTCACTTTGAGACAACTGGATCATACAGCAATGCATACCACCTCTCTTCAACTTCTTGTAATGTGAAGTGACAAGAGAACTTGACTCCAAGGTGAACAGCATTGAGATCATTTGTCTGGAATAAAAATATTTTGGATTTACTTGGACGGAAATCAGTCAATAACCAAGCTGCACAGTTGAGAGAATCAAAAAGAGATTAATTTCAGCAAGTTTCACCTGTTGAACAGCTGTTATTAAAGCAAGGTCATCAGTTGGTCGCCATCTACCAAAGTCTGATGGAACAGGCTGGGGCTTAAAGAACAAATTGGAATGACTGAAAACAGGTTGAACAATATCAATGATAGCTTGACAGTATAAAAGTTAGTGCAGGAAAACAGAATGGAAGCACTTTAAATCAAATTATGTTTTGCAGGTGTGTCTTTCTACTCAAAACATTCCATTGGAAAACAAATAAATTTCAATAACAAATAGTTGACATATGTCAAAATTAATGAAACAAATCATAATTTCATGGACATATCAGCTTCTTTGAATAAAGGACTTTTGGAAAAAATCTAAAACCTGGGGTAAAACATTAACTTCCTCTCACCTTAACTCTTTTAGACTTTTTCTTTAGAGCAGAGGATTGCCTTGAAATCTAATTTTTAACAAACAGTAATTAAAAATAATACCTCACGAGAAATCCACATATTATTTAATATAAAATGGCACAAAATTAGAAAATCAATTTAAAAACCATGTTTAAAAATGAGTTCCAACACAAACCATCAATCACATGTGCATTCTTATAAACAAGCTACATTTTATAATAGGGTGAGGCTGGAGGTGGCTTTACATTATAAAGTGAGCGTATTATGCACATTATATTTTGCTCATTCAAAAGATAAATTTAAAAGCAATTCAACGATATTTACGTCACAATTCGGTTAAGTCAACTCGAAACAACCAGCATACATAGCGAGGGTGAAATTAAAAAAAAACCTTTTTGGAGACAGGTGATGGTTTTTGATCAGGCTGGCTGGATTCAGAGCTTCTCCGGGATGATGGCATTCTCTTGAACGGGTTACTCGTATCTACAACTTCGTCGTCAAACTTCTTGCGCTTTATTGATCTGGAAGAACTTCTTCTTAGGCCGTCTGGTCCAGCCTGTCGATTGAAAGAAAATGAAATGTCTTCTGGGCTGCTTCCTGTTGGGTTTATGTCTGACATCTCCACTTGAGAAAGGTTCTCTTATCACGTTTATTAGTCATCAATTTCTCATTCTTTTGAGCATATTTGACTAATTAAAACTTCCACACGAGCGGTTTCCCACTGCAGTCAATGATTGTCACACTCGGTTTGCTCCTCCGTAGCGTCCATAACAAGGTCACCTGCGAACAGCCTTCAGCTGTCCCGTCGCTTTCTCCATAGTCACAACTATGCTTTCCCGCTGACTATGCTTTCTCGAAGAACGTTGTTTGGTTTGAGAGGCCTTGTATCGAAAACGCATTTTTGTTTCAGCAAGGGCAATGATAAAATTATCTGCAAATCTCCTAAGTCTTAACGCAGGCTTTCTTCATCTTTTAGTCAGAGCATTGGTTTAGAACTGGCTACTCATTGTTAATTAATGATATTAAGTTTTCTGTTCCCTGGTGAATGTCAGCCCAAAATTGTTCAAAATGTGCAGTATAGTTTCTCTAACTTTGCTACAACTTTGGTTCTGAGAGGAGGTAAGCAAAAAAGGGTTTCAAAATACAACTTGGCAAAGAATGTCCACAGATAGGATTTAACAATACTTCAATGGCAACTCTTTTGCCTTGGAGAATGTGTCTTGCAGCATCATAATCAGGTATAGTGAAAGGGACCTGATATTCAATGTGCCTAATCGCCAAAGAGAAATTGAAACTGCTTTGCGCATTTTTCATGCTAAGTAAAATATACTTGGGAAAATTGTCTGAATGCCCCTTCAATTGTGGGAGATGTGAGGCATACCTTTGTGAATGTATGGCGAAGACCTGTAATTATAGAGTATTTGAACATTTCTTGAGTATATTTCAGTGGCTCATTCTACCATTGCAGAGACGCATGTGCATGAGTGAAATATCAAATGATACCAATGGGTTCTGTTTAAACTCATATGAAAATGGATTATAAAATTTTGAACAAGAACATGTGACCCCAAGCAGTAAGAGTTTTTCAACGAATTTCAAAGGCAGGGAAACAGACATAACTTTGCGGCTATTGCAGTAATATTTAATAAAGGTTTTAATAATCAAAATAGATTATAATAAAAGCAACACAGGTTCAATTTAAAACCAGTTCACATGGCAAAAATGAGCCTATTCGCAGAGCTGGAATGGGCTGGTAAAAATAACAATCTAATATAAACAAAAATGATTTTCAACAAAGGAACAGTTTGCTTTTACTCAGTGAAAAATAAAAATCATAGTTCCAAAATTGTCACCATCACCATTGTTGGAAAATAAAAAAAGTCAGCCAGTCTCACTAAGAACAACACCTTTTATAGTAATTAACCTTTTTAAGTATTTAGTTTCAAAAGAACTAAAAATAAAATCGTTAATGCTTACTGTTAATTTTGAGCAGATGAAACATTTAACAGAGAAAGACAACTTTCAGCCATTCAAAGTTAATTTTACCCGTAATTTAATCAACCTTCATGCATGTTTGATGTCATTCTTTGTAATTACACAACAAAAACTTACAAAAACTAACACACATATATATATATTTACAAGATAATAGAAACACTGAATCGTGCCCTAAAAGACAGTTTTAGGCGATAAACTGAATTTTTTTCATTCAGGCATAAACATAGTTGCAACAAAATGTTAACCTATGTTTTAACTAGAAAAAAGTACTGAAGTCAACAAAAATAAGTGAATTAGGCTACTGCTTAATGCTTACAGTTGAAGTAAAGAGGGGGCAACCATGAGTCATTCCAATTCTATGCTAAGAGGAGTTTGAAATGGAAAATGAGACTTTGAAGCCTACGAGCATTTAGCATTTCCTGATCTGCACTGATACTTATACTCAAGTAAAGTCAACAACTACAGAGACAGCAAAAACTTAGTAATTTATTCAACTTGACACTGATTTCATTGCTTAAAAACAATGATAATACATTATCAGGAGAAGGTCTAATTATCAAATAGCTTGAATTAGCATAAAGCAGTCAACGGCCATGTCATTTACCAGTTCCTAAATTTAGAAATAAACTAATTAAATGCTCAAGTTTTTTTTATTCAGGATCTGACTGCACAAATAGTTAACCAATTTGGTAAAGAATCTAAAGTGGAAGAAATCAATTGTGTTCATCCCAAGTCGTCAAAAAGTTCCTACGGCTTTCCTAGTGGTATAAGAAACGAAATCTTATCACCAACTTCACCCCAACTTGCTCTGTTTATCTGGTACATGGCTATCCAAGTGGCAATTGCCGTTGTCCATACGATAGTCCCGATTCCTGAACCAATCACGTATTTTCTAAGATCTTTCTGCAATTCAAATTCTTCTCTGAAAAACGCATCTCTCGCAAACCACAATGTGTTGACAAGCCATAAAAATGGGAGAAATGCAAAACCGCCGTAAAAATACTTTCGGCAAACACTGAGCTTTTCCGCGTCAGGTGTTTTCCGCAAGTCCATCTTTGCTATCCTTCCCTGGTGAAAGTGGGACGGAAACGGGCCTAAAAATAATCTCCAATTATAGGTAACCTCCCAGCAGTTACCCCTGACAATTCAGCAGTAAAAAGTGTTCTTAGAACAACGAATGAATCTTAGTCTTATTTAGATTTTGAACTTTGCAACGTCCACAACAACTTGGAATGTGGTGCCCAATACGCGAAACACAAGACGACTCTGCTTCCAGCAATAAAGTTTAGCTCCGTATTTCGTTCTATATCAAGTGTTAATTGGCATTCTTACCAACATCTGCGAAAACGAGTTAGTCCTCTTTCCAAAGAAATTATATCTAGCTAAGTTGATATCGCGAAGTCCCTGAAAATCCAATCCATTGATGATTAGCAAAGCGCAGCCAAGGACGCCATGGCTTGTCTCCGTTTTGTTTTCGCTTCGAGAGCCGGTAACCAGAATGCATTGCGGGTTTGTGTTTCATTTCCTCTCAGTGTTGCCTCCCTTGTAGTACCTTTTCAATTTTCATTTCGCTTCTCTCATGCTATTTTCTTCCTATTCATTCATTCTGCACACTTAATCATTTCTATTCTTCGTCTAATTCAGCCCTACTACTTTATTCGCATCTTTGATCAACTTGTCCTCCTCTGTTTAATTTCATATTAATTTTGTTGCCGTGTATATAAGCATGTAGTCCAGTTCAGTTAATCAAGTAATATGATGAGTCGAAAATTCATTATATGCATAAAACGAAGAATTTTTTCACTGCTCATCAAACTGCCAGCGTCCAGAATTCATTCTAACGAAGTAAAATCTACCTTTCTTTTTTGTTATTGAAAATAAGAAAATGAGCCTCTTCTAAATACAAATGGATCTTTTTAGACAAACTTGTCTAAGGTGTTTTGAAGTATCTCCTAATTAAATGAATCTCTTTGTTGAAAAATAACAAAATTTTACGCAGAGGCGCTTCAGAATGCAAGTGCCACAGAAGTTCACGCGAAAATTCATACTCTGCAAAGCATCAGTCAATGAAAACATGGAACATTTATATATAACAATATACATGTTTATTATCTATATACTGGAAAATAAATTAGAGAAGATATTCGAAAATACAATGAACGACTGCACCAAAAAGGAGGTTTCTTTTCTAGGAATATTCGACTTTTTCTCGACATCAGGAGAATCACAATTTTACAGGGCGAAGAAGCCTTCGCAGGGATTCGCGTAAGAGCCCTAGCACTGCCATGAAACTTTATCATTCAACCGTGCTTTGATTCATAAAAGAATGTCAACTATCTTCTCAAAACGTTAGTACGTCTGTTTGTGAATAGTAATTAAAGGCCCCGAAGTGTTGAATCTCAGGTAAGCAACATCTTTACAAGTTTAGCCAAATTCTTATGATTAAAAGGCAGAAAAAATGGCGACAATATTTTGCAACAAAACAAAAAACAAAACGATCGTGTGTAGCATCTACGTAACACACTGGCTGTGAAATCAGGACATAGATTGCAATAACTTAATACAATGATGCAATTCTGTCCAAATCTATCAAAACTTCGTATGACATCTAAAATTACCCTCCTGATTTACTGAACTCGCCCCTTTTGCGCTGGCAGCAGATAATAATTTAAGAATTAATTGATTCCTTCTCACTGAAGCACCCTCGTAAAGTTACGTAATACGAATTTCTCAATTGTCAAATAAAAACACAAAAATAAATGAGTCTAAACTTCACCAATTTAGTTTTGAAAACAAAATAAAACTTTGACATTAAAAATATGCATCATTAAAATTTTACTAGAAAGATTGAGCTAATTGTGAATATAACGTTCTATCCAACGGTCCAAAAATACTTCATGCATTTATAGAAAACAAACAACATAAAAACATCTTCTCCAGCCAGAAGCTGCACTTCTCTCCAACAGCATTTCTCAAGCTAATGGTAGCAAACTTTATTTTCCTTTCCCCACTACACATTGCTTATCTATTGCACTTTGGCCAGTATCTTATCCATTGCACTTTGGCAATTATTAGCTAGAGGTGCCCTTTGCGGATCGACGACGTAGCAAATCAGTAAGAATGGCTGCAAAATGTTGATGCAAAATTTTCGTTGTCAAAGCTGACATGTAAATTTGACAGCAAATCTCCAGCTTGAGGTGAGTTCAAAATGGCGTCGATCTAACTCACGCAGTTGAGTGAATTTCAATCTCGATCTTTCTCGTTCTGTATCTGAAAGTAGCAAGCCTAAAATTGGAAAAATAAAGATCAAACCGTTGGTTATCCTTCTGTGCCATAAAAACATTAAATAATTCTACCAGTTGATCAGTTTGATATGTCGATTAGAAAACTCTACGCGTTGACACGTAGAGTTTTACTTTAATTAGTGCTTACTTTACTCTCCAGCTTCAATCCCACCTTTTTAGCATCTGTTCGCGATGACAAAGACATTGACCAATTATTTGACACAAAACAAAAATGAATGGCTACAAAATTCAAGCACGAAACAGAAAAAAGAAGAGCGGCTAGAAGTTTTGATTCCTGCATCACAGAGACGGTCAAAACAAAAACATCGCAACAGGCTTTTTACCTTCAATGTAGTATGCATATGCCCCAACTCGCCCATCAGTTGCGATGGATCAACCATGTCTTCGATAAACTGAACTTCTGAGCCGAGGTGTGGAATCCTGACAGAAATTCAAGGTATTAAATGCAATACAAATTAGCAGAGGGTAAAATTAAAACGAAATCAAGAGCTAGCAGAATAAATAACTTTGTCAGTTGTAAAAAATCTATAGAAAAGGCTTCTCGTTGGAAAGGTGAGCAAATTCGAAAGCAGATGTGGAATATCTTCTGGCAGTAAATGAAGATTTTTATTTGTTTACACCAAATTATCAAGAGACTGCAGTGCGCAACAACATAATATTAATGGTATACTTTTTGAACATTGAAAAAAGCTAGTTACATTTCTTTTTTGCACAAACAAATCATAAACTAATTACAAAATACAATATACATTAGACATGCCATTCACAGCGGGAAAAGAGACAGGGTCATCTAGTTCCCACTGTCAATGGCATTTACATTGCTCTAACAATTTACATATGGAAAAAGAAACTTCATGCTACATTTTGTTAAGAGTGATGACATATCTGATAAGAGTGGTGACAGCAGACAAACAAAGTAGATGCAAAAGGGTACCTCGCTCTGGTCACTACGTATTGGAAAACAGGAAAAAGGTCATCCATTGCGACGATAGTCTTCTCGCCCTTCCAGAAACTGTTCACCTCCTTCAAAGATAAGAATTGGGGCAAAGTTCATAGGACAGTAAAACGCTTATGAAATGCCATGAAAGGTGACGAAAATACAACCCACATGTCACATTAACAAGGCAATACTTGTACCCCTTATTTATGTGACTTTTCGTGGCTTCGAATGCCTTTCGTCTAGACGGCGCTCCAGCATTACAATTAATTCATAAACAAATTTACTGCTAGAAATACCATCTTATGGCACCATAAGACAATGCAAACGTAAAAAAATGACCGAAATCTAATAAAATGAATGTGCAGTTGTGGATTTAAAATCGCGTGAGCGGTGAGCGCATCATTGGCTTTGTTTTTGATCTGCAACTGGCTTTTCTGTTTTGTCAGCTCTTTGTAATTTTCCAACGTTTGAATTCTCTAATAAGTGTCGCAAAAATGCTCCAAGTATGCACACAACTTTTCTCCCTATTATCGTGTAACTTTGTCAATAAATTTTCATACCTCATGAATCTTGGCAAAGCTTCTTCGAACAACTTCGATCTTCTCCATCGGGCTGTACTTCGTGATGAGGTTGTCAAGCTCTGCAATGGCGGACTTGTACGGCGGTTCTTCGCCAATAATTGGCTACAAAAAAAATTAAACCAAGTTTACTTTTAAACAATTGTTATAATTATGGGGACGTTATGTGGTTTTTGACCTCCACATTGCTACATGATTCTTGCGCAAAAGAACAATTCATACCAAAAGCGGCACGGCAGTTCAGTACCCGTTGAGAGGCAAGTAATCAAAAATGGCTACCGCACAAAGTGATTTCGGCCTACCACAAGAGCCTGGTTCTAATTATTTGCAATAAATTCTATAAAAATGGTCGGCTGCTTCATTAGTAAAGTACGTTAAGACTGATCTGGTCAAATGCCATGGAATAAAAAACATGCGTATGTGTTGACCACAACTACACTCTATCCCATTTCCCATCTCCCTATTCCCATATTCTTGTCATCGAGCTCTTCCAGCGTATTTAAATGTCCCACTCACTTCTTTCGTTTCTTCATCAAACTTGCAAAGCAGAAACTTCCTGAAAAGTAAAAGTCAACAACGGTCACAATCAATTATCAAAGCAAACGGTATTCTTAGATTGAACTTGAAGTTGTGAAGTAAATATGGGAAAAGCCTCGGAGCCCGGTAAAAATCCGATACGAGGCTCGGTTTTAACCAAAATTAAGTTTTTTGAGCTAAGAAGGCAGGCAGTTCCTCTTAGACGGCTGAGGGCAATACAACTAAGTCTCATTGGCGAAAAAGCCTTTTTCAAAATCATACAAAGAATATATAAAAGTTGAATTTAATCTTCACTGAAGTTAAGAAAGATAAGATTAAACCAAAGTACCTGTCGACTCCAAGAAAAGACATCAGGGCGATGTCCCCTCTCTTATTCAATTGGTGGAGCCGCTCGGCATAGATGGCATCCCCTTTCTCGGTATGCAGTGCGTAGAGTGTGAAGAGGGGCGGGTACAGCCGGGGTAAGATTAAAGGGTGCAGCAGAGTCGTGCTGTTGATCGCGGGGCTGTCGACCCCATCTGCGCGGTCGTGCGTCAATATGACAAACTCTTCATCGGGCAGACTCGGGAATAACAGTCTAAAATCAGTCAATGTCGATGTCAGTTGGGTAAAAATAAGCTTACATGCACATGTAAAAGAGTTATTTTGCTTCCAAGTGAACATTTGGCAGCAGCAAAACCGCTCTGTTTTCCTCCCATGACATATGTCGCTCCTCTTTACCGAAACGCAGGAATCAAATGCATAATTAAGGCCCCGGTTTAGATGTGATCATTTAGAACATCAGCGTTTACTAAGGTTTAAGTAGGCAGCCGCACAGATTATTTTTCCATACCTCTCTATTTATTTCCCAACAGTCGTATGGTCTGCCATTCGTTACATGATCTCTCGATGCTACATATGTCGCATTGAAAAATGGTTTATTTGTTTATTGAAAAGCCGTGTATCTACACATTTACCCCTCTTACATCTCATATAAACAAACTAGGGGCTAATGATAGTACAATAAAGCACATTTAACTCAGAGAGATCTTTTCACGCAACAATGGGTATGGTTAGTTTTACTTGAGAAAAAAGGGCCTACGGTACAAAGGCTCGCTGTTGGGTTACCTGATGATGCTGAAAAGCCTTGTGATGTATGACTTTGCTTCCTCGACAGCGTGCAGCAACAACCTTCGATGCGCTCCCACGCCTACATACGTCGCCCGGTAGACTTCGACCAGTCCTTCGACCAGCGTGGACAAGGGGTGGCCGAAGGTGCTCATGGCCTATAACACCATAACAAGAACGTGTTATTCATTATCGAACTACGTTATATGCGTATCATTGGAGGGAAGCCGTTCAACAACAACAACAGTGTTTGCAGAGATAGCTTACACCAAGGCACCGTCAAAACCCATGTGTGCAATGGGCCCCAAGGCTTTACCTAAAACTCTTTCAAAAGTTATGTATCCGGCATCGTACGAACGCTGTTAAATATGTTTTGGCAAAAACTTGCAAAAAATTTATTGCGAGAAAAACGGATAAACTAATTATGTATCTTGGTATGACCCAACAAAGGTAGTAAATTTTTAAAAATTGTGTCTAGTTAAATTTTCACAAGTAATTAGGAGGGATTTGCTACTTACCCAAGGCAATTACTTTAAACTAAGTCTAACTGACTCAATGACTATATAGAATCGAAGGAATATAAAAAAGGATCGGTCAACATTCTTAACACTATTAAAGAAGAATTTCCCATTAAGGCAGCCCAGTGGTGCCCAGTGCTTCATAGCTCAACATAACTCGGCTACAGAATGTAACTGCATAAAAAGGTGGAAAAAACTGGCATCAGTACCGCGGTGAGCAGGTTTTGAATCTCTTTGATGTCAACGAGATGCCTAAGCTTCTTCTTATCCGCCACATTAACAACCTCGTTCTCAGGAGGCTGTCTTCGAGTCGACCTCCTCCTTACATCCGACGCCCTCGTTTTGATGATAGACCTTTCGACATTCTTCCAAACATTCTCAAGACTCGGTGCTTTCCCCAGCACCATTTCGTTCGACTTCAAGATCTCGTCTTTGCATTCTTCAAACAAGCTTTTCCACTTGATGCCAGCTGGGATCATAAAGTCGGTTATCCTGGAAAAAGGAATTCAAACAATATTCCTGAAAATTAGGTTTAAGAAAGATTTCTGGAAAAAAGGTTTGAAAGGCATGCAACAGACCTTAACCAACGCAGCAAAGATAGAAATTTACATTGAGAAAAATTCCTATAAGGCCTTTTAGATTAACATTTTAGGAAAAGAAACAACACGTCGATTCTTTAAACTAATTTTCGTGTGAATAATTTTTAGTTACAGTTAGTGCACCAAAACGAACTGTGTCGGTTGACGATGATTAAAAGGCCTAAGTACTTCAGGCTACATGGCCCAAAACTGGTGAGTTGTTACCACCGCAAGCCACAAATATTAAAAACAAGCTACTAACTTAAAGCTAGGTTATGCTTTGAAAATGAGGTGTACAAAAGGAGACCAAACAGCCATTCTATTCTCTTCCCCTTCAAAACCAAAATACTCTAGAGAAGATGATTACCAGTTTAGCTAGGATTTCTAGAGATTTGCCCAGATCCTACTGAGAATGTAAGTAAACAAACTTTTGCAAATGAGAAAACGCGCATCTTTTAGAACAACATCACCAGCACAATTAACAGAATCGCTGTTGATCAACCTTTGATATCTTTTTCTCGGTAAAGTCCTACACCGCTTTTCCTTGCTAACATTGTTGCAATAAGAACACATTTTTATCTTTAATTTCTAACAGGATATAACACCCATGCTTCGGCTTTTGTGTCACTGTCTTCTCTTTCCTTCTCTATACGCAGCTACGCATCTCAAAGCTGTAACACAAAATATCATTGTGGCTGCCAAGGGATGAAACTCTTACGTCAGCTGGCTGGCCCCTATTTCTCCAATCGGCGAAAGACTTGGGTCTGGGTTGGCGAACTTATTAAAGACACCGCTGACTCTGATGCCTCCTCCCCAGTTACCATAAAACTGTCCCTCGAAGTAATCACCGTTCGGCAAGGTCAAGACACCCTGCAAAAGAAGCAACGTGTCATCAAAAGTCTCAATCAGTCACTTCAATCTTCCTTAACTTGAAAAAACTAACATAGCTAAAACTAACATCAAAAATGATGTTGTAAACGTAGCCATGGAATGCGGTGGCGAAAGTGTTCTACTTTTGATTGTTCAAACGCCAATGACATCTGTAGTCTTACACCAGCGAAGGTCAACGTGATCTCAAATGTCGGCATTGTATTCTCGACTCATAATACCTCCAACCCCCCTTCCGCTTTAGAGCACCCCCTTCAGTTTTCGAACCCTCTTCAGTCTTCCAACCCCCTTTCAACTCCTGGTAGCCTGGGTACCAGACTCCTGCCGGCCGGCACAACCTCAAGCAACCTTCATGGAGATTGGTCTATCCGGGTGCCTACCTTGCCGCTCATCTGCATGTCCGCGGTGAACTCTCCTTCGTAGCAAGTGTCGTCGTCACTCAACAGAATCCCCCGTCCCTGGAACAAAAACAAGTGTTTCATTGTTGGCTTCGCATCCACCACTTCGCTAAATTATTACATACCTTGCAGGAATCACTTGCAGAATCAGAAATACAGGGCGTGTGAGAAAACAGTGAATGCATCTTAGTGCTCAAATGTTACGGCCCATATTAAGTTTCATAGGCAAACTGTTGCTGGCAAACTATTTGCTGCTACTTGGATTGTTGCCCATTGACATGGGAAACCAATAAATTAACAGACATGAAAATGTCATTTGCAAACGTGACAAAAGTTAGATAACATTGCTTTTGAAAGTTTTTTGGCAGATATTCTGGAAAAAAATACAACAATTGCAACACAAATCTTGACTGAATCGCCAGGCAAAGGAATTGCAATGCGGAGTGTCTGATAAAAACAAAAGAAGTGAGAGACAGCAAGTTACCGCCAGTTTGTTTTGGACGAATCTTCCTTCGTAATAAACCCCATCGACGGTGACGACAATGCCATAGCCGTGTCTTTGGTTGTTCAGCCACATGCCAATGTACTTTTCGCCGCTTGGGAACAGATTAATGAATAAGAACGCAAAAAGCACTAGAAACTGAGCGCAGTATCACTTAAGTGTCCAAGTGTCAATATAGAACCATGCAAATCAACATAGAATGATTCAGACGATCCACTCGATTTCCTAATACGTACAATAGCCATACCATATCAGTAGGTACCATAAAATTAAAAAAATAGCCGCTTCACTGGCTGCCATAAAAACATACAAATGGTATCGCCGGTAAAGTCCATCCTCTTAATGCCACATGAAATTCCTTCGTGATGGTCGGTCTTATAAAAACCTTCAACTTACAAGAATGCAAGCTACAGAGTTCGTTCCCTATAGGGGTGCTCTTTTAAGCGATCCTGCTGCTAACCTGATTAAGATTAGAAAAGTCACTGCGTGGTACAAAATAAACATACTCATTAAAGAAACAAGGTGAAGATGAAAGCAAAATAAATTAAGTGAATCCTTGCAATCTTCAATACCTCACGACAAAATCCTGGACTCCATAGCCTTGCTTCTGGTCATTATCCCAATTTCCAACGTATACCGTCTCAAGTGTATCATCGTACCCAAAATATGTCCTCACAGTCCCATGCCCGCTTCGGCAATCGTTTTCCCAATTGCCCGTGTATTCAGACCCGTCATTGTATCTCATCTGGCCGTAGCCCTGCATCTTCCCCTCGATCCAGTCCCCTTCGTATCTCTGCTTTGATTCGCCGGCAGCCTCAGGGAACACCATGACACCGTAGCTGGAACACGTGAAAGCCAATGCATTATCATAGTTATCAAAACCATCACAAACTCCTTGAATTGCATGTTAACAGCCAGGTGAACTCCGTTAACGGCCAAATATCAGTGTTTCTTCATACAAAATAGATGATCAAATGCACTAGTACAAAGTACGGATAAGAACCAACAGACATTGACTGACACGTTGAAATAAACTTTGTCGCATATTTCAAGAGACAACTCTATCACAAATTTTGAATGGCCTAATAACAATGCTTGTTACATAACTCACCCTTGAAAATTTCCGTTTTCAAATTCTCCTTCATACGTGAGACGGTCAGGCCAAACCATCTTGCCCCTGTTAAAAATGGTTCGTTGTGAAGAAAAAATTCACGAGAAAAAATTAACAAGAAATTCAGAAAGCTTTTAGTGAAACAGCAACTTAATGCTTAAATGTACCAGCCTTGGTTTCTTCGCAAGTCTTGTTACAAGCACCCTTCTTTACAAGCAAAACATGTTTCTTAACTGTATACTCGTCATAGGGCTATAAAAAGGGGATGACAGCTGGGTTGGGTTCTCCTTCTACTTTTCGTGATGGGGGTAGGCATATTTCGTTTATCCACAGAATTCAATACGGTTTGGTAAAAATATGAACAGAAAGTTTCGTTACCTTCCGTGAGGCATTCCATACAACCACATCCCAGAATACCTTGCACCTTTGTATTTGACATGATTTATGTACGTATACGAGGCTTCCCTCGCATCGGCAGCCCGCAGTAGGCCAGATATTGAATTCACGGACTGGGTTGTTATTCTAGAAAGGGGAACAACGGAAAATACAGGCAACCAATCTCTGTACGGAAAGGGAAGTCCAAGGAAAGAATTAGAGCCAAGTCCATGGGAAAAAGCACTGGTTACGGAAGGGAATCTGGAAAAATGGCTTTGCTTATTGTCTATTAATCAGTACTATTGATCACTTTCTTTTATTGTTTATCATTTGTTGATCAATACAATTGACACTATTTCGCTTACATCAGCTTTTGCTTGCACATTAACAAATTGTGTATGTCTCTCTTCGTTTCAATAATTTCATCACGATAGAGTCTTTTTACAGACCTTAAGCATCCTTAGAACACTGATTTGCCATTCCGTGTTGAACGGAGCCTTGTTTTTTTGTCCACCTACTCGTTAAACTTACAAATGAAAATATAACGACATGTGTGAAACTGTGTTTTAAAAAGACGTCTCACCTGTGCAAAGACACAACTGAGAGACACTGTGCTATAGCTTCGTTGATCTCTTTGACCCATTCCGTCTGAAAGGTAGTTATAAAATGTAAAACAAACATGGCATGGAAGTATAAAGAGGTATGGAAGCATAAATGATTTTCAAACACACTCAATGTAAGCGTCTAAATTTGTTACGCAATAGCACTCAACTACCCTGAAACTTAATGACGTCAGACGTATTAATGACATCTATAAACATTTTCTTAACTTTGTTGTTCGAAAAAAAATAGGTCTCGTCAAGCAAAGATCAAAATCAATACTGTTTGCATTAAGGGAAAAATTGAATCCATTAGACATATGAACAAATATTTGATGCGGAGGAAGGTTCGTGCTAAATGTCTAAAATTATGTGAAAAGCGTAATGGAGAAATGAAAATGACTACCCGTCCGGGAGGTGAATCGGCGATTAGCACAGAAGACACTTCCGGTGCTGTGATCCTCAGGGAATTTCTAGGAAAAATTAGAAATCCTCAAAAAGAGTTTCCCTGTCTCGATACCTTATTACTTTAAGCACTGCCAGGAGCGATTCTAGCCTGAGAAAACTGGGGGGCCTGAGATAGTAGTGTACGGACGCAATACACTTTAAAAAGAATGCCCGAGCAATTCATACCGAAACCTACGTATAAAGCATACGGGCGGAAACACCAACCAATAACTAAAAAGCTTCTTAGAAAAATGGGGGGAAATTAAGGGGCTGACAAAGACTCTGGGGAGCCAAGGCTGCCCTAGCTCCCACCCCTCCCCTCCCCTCCCCACCCCTCCCCACCCCTCCCCCCGTAGAAACGCCACTGAGCACTGCAAACATGGAAAGTTACAATGAAAAAAATAGATAAACGAAAGTGAATGAAACTTAATCAACGAGACATGGGAAAAATTGATGGGAAAAGCAATAAATACTTAATGCACCCACAACTTTGTTCCAGGGGACAGACATAGTCGAAAATGGACAATCGGAAATAAGCGAAGCCAGCAAAGGGAAGAGCGCACTAAACATTGAATTGGATCTTAAAAACACCCTGTCTACTAACTTCTGCTGATCGGAGTCCAAACATGGCTCGACCCACATGGTGACCAGCGGGAAAACTTGGAAATGTCTGCTTGACTGGCAGTGGACGAAGACGTCATTGAACAGCATAAAGGAGTGGTTAGCCAGCCTCGATGCCCTGGCGAGGGCCAAGGGGGCGCTCTTGCTGGTCCGCGTGATTCGGCGATGAGGGTCTTTGAGTGCCTCCTGGAAGAAAAGGCAGGGGCGTCAAATGCGTGCAGCAAACTATGTAAGATAATAAAAACGTCAAAATATCCTGGGCCATGAGGGTTAGACCCCTATATAGCTCTGGGTGTAAACCATGAAGACAGTTTCAATAAAAAATCATATGCCTTTGCCTGAAATACGACAGTGGCGTTTCTAAGGGGGTGAAGGCTAGGGGGCCTTAGCCCTCCAAAAGTTTTTCTTGCCCCTTCCTTACCCCCCCCCCTCTCGCATTTCTAAGGAAGATTATTGATTATTGGTGTTTTTCCGTCCATATGATTTATACGTAGCTTTTAATATGACTTGCTTGGGTATTCTCCCTAAACTGCATTGATTCTTCACTTTAAACTTTTATATTCCATGACTTTCCGTGAAGGCTGCCCCCCTCCCATGTCACTAATTAGCATACGTAATTATCACGTTAACCTCCTTTCCTTTTTCATATATAACCATCCTTTTCATTCACATATTAACCCTTGGCAACCACACTCCCCCCAGTTTTCCTATAACAGAACCAATTGAATCAACACTTTTCGCATTTCACTGGTTTTTCCCCACTGGAGATAGATGGGCTTTCCGCAGCCAATCATGGTAAGTATTGATCCTTCACGCCTCCTCACTTTACATTCAAACGTCACGAGATCAACAACATATTGGGAGTGAAATTGTTCGCGTGAAATAATTCGCAGCGAAATTTTCTCGCTTCCTCCACTACGAAGTCGCGAGATTAAAAAAGTAAACAGGCCTAAATCGATTTGGTATCACCATATCCTTCGGCGTGTGAGATGGGAACTACAATGAATGGGGATAGTGAAAGAAGTGCAAGCGAATCAAGGGAAGACAAAACTGAAATTCTTATAGAGGAGATTCAAGCATACCCAATTCTATGGAATAGGCAGTACCCTGGGTACAGCGATTTCCATAAGAAGCAGCTGGTTTGGGGAGAGATCTCTTCAAGACTTGGACTCAACGGTAAGCATGGCTGCTTGTTTATTTTGCAAATATCCACGAAATTAAAGGGGCTGGATAAGAAACTTGCCCGCGGGATTATACACGCGTGGTTTGTGTTGATGTTTGAGTGAAAGACCCATCCTGTCATTGGACTGCCGCAATCTTTCTGCATCGCTTTGATTATAAGAGGAACAAGTAGTTAAAAATGAAATTGTAAAGAGGATAGTCACTTTTATCATTTCATTGATATATTTTGAACGTACGCAAGGAAAACAGGAAGAGAATAAGGCCGAATTTCACGGAGTTGACTGGGAAGAAACAGTTTGTTCAATAATGGCAGAGTTTGCACAGCAATGGTTCTTATTGAAGGCAACAGGAGCATTCTCAAATTACTTTGTTCTTGATTCCCGATGAATTACCAGGAATGTAACTTTCAGTTTATCAGAAGTCCGCCATTTCGCAATCTACTTCCAGTTGTAATCCCGCAGGACGACCCGTAATGTGCAATGTTTACAAATTTCTTATCCAGCCCCTCTAAGCCCGTCTAGAGGCTACACATCAAGGGGGAGGGGGGGGGCGTTTTTTGATTTTCATATTGTTGTCCTAGGGAATACTGGTAAACCCGAAGAATAATATAAAATGAACTTGTTGTCGTGAAAACCCGCTTTTACGCATTCCCCAGCTTGTTAGTCTTTAAAAATCTCTTTCAGTTGAGTTGATAAAAGCAAAATGGAAGAATCTCCGTGATTCTTACAAAAAGTGTCTGGACAGAGAGAGGGGATTTTCAAAGTCTGGTTCTGGATTGTTGAAACAACCAAGGTGCCGTTACTACAATAAAATGGCGTTCCTTCGTGATGTCATAACTAATCAACAAAAAATAAGTAACATTACACTTCAAGCCACACCCCCTCTAGCACCCTTGCCATTAGATGTGGTAGACAAATCTTCCCCTGCCCCTTCTTTCGCATCAAATAGCAGCTTTGCAACAGATGAATTTAGATCGATTGAACCTAGCACAAAGGCTAGCACAGTGAACAGAAATAAAATGGCACCTGATATGGACCCGGAGGGGATATTTCTCATTGAAAACATAAAGAGGAAGGCAATGAATGCAGATGATGATCCTGACGATTTGTTTTGCCGCAGTCTTGTGGCTACACTTAAAAGACTACCACAGAAAAAAAATCAAATGGCAAAGCTCAAAATACAACAATTACTTTTTGATATTGAATATGAAGAATAATTTTGCTCAAATTCTTTTACTGAATCCTCTCCAGTTGCCCTACTTCTGGTTACTTGTGCTGTTCATATCAGCAAAACTTTAAGGGCAATGTTGACTATTCATTAATTGTTCACTACACATTAAATAATCATGCAAAATAACTGTTGGTGCCTTTGTGCAAGACTCTGTGTTCAACTGGGGTTCAAGTATGGCATTAATTGGCAGACTAAAAATGGGAAACATAGCTATTAAATGCCAAATGCATTTTTAATGATTTTTCTTGCACAACTAATTCTGTAATTATTAATCACCTTAGGTATTTCCACTATGCTCTATGAGTATGGTTTTTAAATATTCACCCTTAATGGATAATATTCATCATCTGCTACATAAACATATACTCATTTGTGGCACAGGAACATGCAGAAGACTGTTTGTGATACTATGACCTATGTTGTTATTTGTAAAAGCAGAAGCATCAAGCCCAGTCAAACACAACCAACATTTCATTCAGCATTTCCACCAAAAAAATAAAGTTTTCCATAGCTTATGAGAGGGTGGCCAAACACATCCAACAAAATTTGTTTTTGATCTCAATCAAACTGCACCCAACACCAATTTACAAATTTTGGTGATCCAACATGAATGGTAGAATCAACAAAGATGAGATACAAGAGGTGGTCATACTGAGAATGAGGTGAAGCAGAAACAGTGAAAAATGAAAGAAATGCTCTCAAGAAAAGAATCAAGGAACTGAAGGTGGAAAAATTGCATGCAAACAAATTATGATAGCCCTAACTGCTTCAATACCAAGATAAACATCCTAACAAAGGGTTACTATACAAATGAAGATTGCTGTACCTAAACTAATAAACATGTTTTATAAACATGTTTGACAAAACAATTATACCAGGAACAAAGAAAGAAATTCCTGGTATGATGAAATAAAGTATGTCTTGGTTGAACTAAATATAAAATACTCAAAAAAACAAATTTCAAATAAATCAAGGAAAGTTTGGAAAAAGTAGTAAAAAGCAAAATCACAAAGAAGATAAAGCAGCAAGTTAAGAATAGTGATTAAACAAATATAAGGTTGTTAAAAAGCCAATTTTGGAGTAAAAGAACATAAAACATAGATAGGGACTATAGTACGAAAATTGTAACTAAACATGACCGATTTAAATACTTATTAAAAAGGAAACATGATAGAATAAGCTGCAGAATGTGTGGATTACATAAAGAAAACAGAACATTTATGACAATGCGGAAAATTCAAAAGACACCTTCCAGGAATGGAACAAATTCTAAAAAGCAACGCAAAGGCCTAATAGAAATCGAGCGACTGCCTGAACTTTCTCAAGCTTAAAGTTAAATTAGCCTGTGGTACTGTACGAACTGCTATGCAACAGAGATTATGCGAGATACTATTGTCATTATTATTATTATTGTTGTTGTTATTATCCTATAATCCTTTTTAACTTTAGTTGTTTTATTTTATTTTATTTTTCTCAGTTTTTCCTTTTACCTTACGATTGTAATAGTTTTTTCTTGTAAAACCAGGCTAGCCAATTGCAAATTACCTTGTAATAGTGAGATTTGTAGTTGTAGTTTAAGTTGAATTGAAAATGAAATGTTTCCATTATTTGCGGTACAAAACTTTACAATAGCTAGGAATAGCGGAACCAGTTTTTGCATACTTAAAGTACTTTTTCGTTCGACACTCCTCAGAGTATGCAAACATTAAAAAATAACCAAAAGCAGACACATTTAAACACACTTTAATAGACAGTTGCGGATATGTTGGATGAAATGTTGGATTCGTTTGTCCAGGGCTTCACTTTGGCGTCTTGCTTCGCCAATGCCTACTATGACAAATTCATAATTTCCACTGCATGCAGATAGTCAGAAGAACGATCGAAATCTGTTCATGCATTTGAAGAATAAAAAGCCACTTTGTGCACCGAGGCAATTGAGAAAGCTCCAGTTACTTTCCAATTTTGAGGCAACGTTTTTCCACTCATAAACTGTTTTTTAGCACATTCAGGGAACCTCCACTTGTTAAAATGTCCCATAGTGTATCACACGGCTATAATCTACCAACTGTTTGTTGTCTTGCTTATTATGTAGCTTATTCTAGGCTCAGGTGAAAATCCTACTTGCTAGGTACCTCAAAAAACGCGCAACTTTTCTTCTGGAGATATTGCTTCCTTGTGTATATTGTCTGCGACCAAATTTGTCAATTCCTCGAGTCACCGGGAACATTTTGAAAAGGAATCCGTGATCTTGCAGCCGTGTTTCCCTAACAAGATTGTTATCGTCCCCTTCTCCTTTCTTTCTGCAAATACTCTTCGCATCGAAAATCTTTTTTTTGTTTTTCACCAGCCTAAGGTTTCGTCTTCAGTGCAACACAAGCAGAATCAAAAGCTCACCACAGTACAAGTCCATGGTGCAAATGATTTTTTCGTAAAGGAAATTTTGCAGAGAACTATCCGTATTAGAAACAGACTTTCGAAAATTTTCGCGGGAAAAGTTTTTCGCAGGAAATATTTCGCAGCGAAACTTCCTGATATTTTTTTGGAGATTGAGCTTTAAGCCCTGGCAAAACGACTATTTCACTAAACATTTCAATCGAATTATTTAGTGAAGTTGCGTGAAGTTTAACGTGGGTGGCAAAACGTGACTTAACATTTCACTAAACATTTCACTAAACATTTCACTAAACATTTCACTAAACATTTCACTAAACATTTCACTCAACATTTCACTCAACATTTCACTCAACATTTCACTCAACTTTCCAAACTGCGAGCACTGTGAAGTTGTCATCAAGCAACCAGTTTTTGGCGGGAATAGAAAACCACTCGATTCTCGATATCTACTGCGCCTGCGCGATCACAACAAATGTTTAATTGGTGGTAAAACGTCTAAACAACGCTAAAAAAATTTTAATATGATCA
This sequence comes from Nemopilema nomurai, assembly GCA_003864495.1. Classification (NCBI taxonomy): domain Eukaryota; kingdom Metazoa; phylum Cnidaria; class Scyphozoa; order Rhizostomeae; family Rhizostomatidae; genus Nemopilema; species Nemopilema nomurai. The sequence continues at coordinate 1,109,815 of ML133498.1, read as the reverse complement.
AACTTTGCTCAACAACACGCAAAACTCCTCAACAACGCTAAACAGGGGTCGACACGACTAAGCTATTTGTTGAACTTTTGGCTAAATCAAACTGCACCAGTAATTCTGGTTCGCAAACCAGCTATCAAAGGATGCACCAGTATCTCCATTTCATGACGTTGATATATAACAAGACAAATTCGAATCAATTCACAATTTTTTCCTAAATGGAAGTAGGATGTAGCAGAACCAATCGTATAGTGATAGAAATCACGTAACCTATCAATTTTGATTAAGTTTATACAGGAAAAGATTGCTAATAAGTGGGGGTTTTGGGTATGACTGCAATGGAGTAGCAAGTGGTATTTTTTATTGCCGACTATCTACTCTTGCGACTTATCATATTCTCCGGCTAGAATCGCCCCTGAATATCGCATAAGAGATTCTGAACAATTCACCCACCACTAGCTTTGCAGGACAATCTTCCCAGAATTCCCTTGTTCTCTCCGCATCATGCAGCCGCGTTGAAGTCAAATCCGAAAAGTCCTGCCATCTTTGACTGACCTCCTTCAGCTGTGACGTTTCCTCTGCTTTCGCATCACCAAAACCCTTAATCGTTGCAACAATTTAATCATATAGACAAGAAAGAAGTCTTCGTAGATATGCACTGTTAGACCACAATTTATAGCACAAAACATTTCATGCAAAAGTAGCCCATTCAAATTCGGCATTTATGGTGTGTTCTGGTGTGTTCATAAAATAATAACGTATATTTCAATTGAAAAAACTTAAAACGTATTTGCATTTTCCTTTAGAAGTAATAACGTTGAACTCGCTACCAAAATTTATGCATTTATTGCGGTATCAATCCCCTTTATTTCCAGATAAAAAGTGCATACCTTCATAATTTTCAACAACTTGTCCACGCATCTTAAATAGTAGCTGGCTCTTTTAAGTGGAACTTTCATTAGCGCGGCTAGGTCAGTCTGTTCCTAGAAAAGCAGAAAAGCAAAATTGATGGCCAGCTCGCATCCTGCCATGAGATTGCATAGAATTTAAAATAGACCATTTCACTACATACATCAATTCCTTGAGCTATTTTTAAGTTTCTTCATTAACTTTGCCTTACTTTAACAAACACTGAATTTATATTAATTCATTTTATGATGTAAGTAAAAATCACACAGTATATATTCGCAAGATAAAAGAGAAACGAACTTGTGCTAACCATAGAAATATCTTGCAAAATTTCTTTAACTGGATCTTTGACTTTCGCTACAATGTTACTAGAATTAAAAAATAAGGACACAATGAAACCTTTCGGGGTATTAATTGCCCCGACATGTTGTGCCTAAAAACAAGCAGCAATAAAAATGCCAGGCGGGGTACCTCTTCTTACTAAAAAATAGATCTTTATTCTGGCGCAAGTCTGTGGTCCAACTGAGCAATACCGTTAGTGATTAAATTAGCGCCTCCTGCTAAATAGCCACCCCTTCCGAATAAGAGCCCCGGAAAAAAGAAACTTTCCAATAAGCGTCCCTTGCTTGAATAAGACAGACGGTGAATTCGCACTTATTTGAATTTAGTAAAAACAAAATATTTTATTGCTTACATGTATTTTGATATACTTGAAAACAAGAAAATGTTTTATAATTAGTTGTTTAATGACCTTGAGTATATTTCAGGATGAAGAGGATGAAGAAATTGACATTTATGGACTTTTTATTTTGCACCAGAAAAAGAACTGGAAAACACTGGAATTAAATTTTCTCCCTTACATGGTGTGAACAAAAATTGGAGGGGCAATTCACAGGTGCAAATAGCGTACGGGATTTCCACAAAAAGTGTACGAGATTTTTTGGAGTGATTTGCCTCTCGCAAAAGTTAATAAGCGTTCCTGTCGAATAAAGGGGCCCTGTAAAATGTTTTAAATAAGCAATTCGGACGCTGTCATTTACGGTACTCGGGAAGCGATGAAGGAAAATCTCTAGTGAGCCTGGTACCCAGGGTAGAAAATCTCTAGATGTTGATCGCTTTTGAGCCATATGTATTGGAACAGAAAAGTGCTTTATGAAACAATTAGGCATGTAATCGTTAAGCATCAAGTCACAGTGTTACCTTAAATGAAAAAAACGAAAAATGCGGATCAAAATACCTCACAGCCTTGGAAAGTGAGTGGAGATGCCCCACAGCAAGGCAATCACAGAAACACTTGGAGTACCTAAAAAGGGGGCAGAGTTGGACATTCAAGTTTTCTATTTTACAAGCGATTATGGCGACCTTCTGCTATTTGCGGTTTTAAAGACATACACGCTCTTTTTATAAGGAACCACTTTATAAGGAACCTACATGTAGAAGGCCGAAATATATAAAGAACTTATACTACTAAAAACGAAATCCCTAAGGAACTTTTCGTTTAGAAAATTTTTTATAACTGCAAGCATCAAGAGCTAAAAAGCCCTTTCCATTCATTTGCAGCCAATACTCGCATTGTTTGCTATTCGTGTGTCAAGTGCTGTGTGTCGAGTAGTTTCCGCATATTCTATCTCGCCCCTCTCTCTATTAAGTGTTAAGGCTTATTGATGTGCCGTGAAAATTAAGGAACTTTTAAGGAACTTTTGGTACTAAAATCTGAGGACTTGAGGTCTACAAATATGGAACTTTTGGCACTAGGCCTTGTGGTAGGTTCCAAAAGTTCCTTATTAAAAAAAGCGTGTAATTCACAGGATGCCAAGCAGAACATTGAATGGCTTAGGGTAATACAGTTTTCAGGCAGTCAAGCATTTCAAAGCTCTTTAATACGAAATGTTTTAGAAAATGTCGTCACTTACATAAAATATCAGTTATGAAAGAAGTTACAAAATGCTAGAGAGGACATTATATATAAACTTGCAAAATAGCAAAATATGATTCTGCAAGATTCCTAAACTATTCTGCTGCCGAATTTTGTTTTCATTTTTGTACACTATCGTTCAAAATGTTTTGGGATGATTTGAAGTTTCGAATCTTCTGGCGAATAAAAACAATTTAAGGCGATCAAAAAATGTATCTTTTGAAAACCATCCTATTATCCTTTAAAATGGTCTAAATAACGCAGTAAAAGCATCAACAAGTTGCAAAATTTCAGCTCTATCTATTCATTACAAATAATTATCAGAATTTGAAACCTCTGCGCTTTGACCTTCTAGCAAATTAATAGAGATGTACCCTGTTTTTTGATCTCTCAATAAAGACCTTTCATGATTTGGCGTCCGGAACTTCTTCGGTCTGCCAACCCTTGGCAAATCTTTCACGGCTCGAAATTTAAAGAACTTTTTGCATACAGCGAAAGCTGCGTTCTTTGAGCAGCCTACAATTGATGCAGTTTCTTGGTATTTTTCACCATTATTTTCATAAAAGATAATTTCCAGACGCTTCTCGTATGATATTTCACGATGTTTGATAACCTCCATGTTCATGTTTCTGGCCTAGAAAACCTTTACGGTTAATCTTTTTCGAATAATGTGGCGAAATTGAAATACTTCGAAACATGAACAATGCCTTATGAAAGTTTCATGGAAATAGCTGGTTGTCGTACATAATAAGAGAGGATCAAATGCATGCTTTTTAAAGCTTTTATCATAAGCGTCTTTCGTCCCAAGACTTTTTGAACGGTAGTGTAGTAAGGCACCCTTTTAGAGTAGGGTAAAATTTTAGTTTTACACAAAGAAGGCGTGAGTAAAAAATCTACTGCACATCCTCGCTAAAAAAAATGTATACTGCACCCTTTATAAAAGCAAATAGACAAATATGAAACAAAAATGGGCAAGTAAAAATATTCGTCCCCGGGTGGGCTTGAACCACCAACCTTTCGGTTAACAGCCGAACGCGCTAACCGATTGCGCCACGGAGACGTTGCATGAAAGGGGAGAAAAGATCAATTGTATCTTACAATAGATAAAGGTAACTTGCCTATCATAACCAGCTCGGAAGCTGTCAGAGAAGAAGAACGAAAACAGGTCTTTCACTCGTAGGCCTGCTTTAATTGTGTCTGTGAGTTGGGAAAGGGCAACTCCTATTGCCAGCAAGACATCTGTGAAACAATCTATCAACGGGAACAACCCTTCGCCTCCTGGCTGTTTGGAAACTGACTGCCATGTTTCTAGGATTAGGAATAACAATTTCAAATAATTACAAATGATACGATAGTGCTTACATAAACTACTCAAACATTTAAAAGCAAAAATAAAATGCTGAGGAACACGTAGAAATAATCAAGAAAAACTTTCGAGCAACGCGCCCTTTTGTCATTCTGAAGATTACATTGAATACACGCTTTTTTATAAGGAACCACTTTATAAGGAAACTATATGTAGAAGGCCGAAATATTTGAAGAACTTATACTACTAAAAACGAAATCCCTAAGGAACTTTTCGCTTTGAAAATTTTTTACAACTGCAAGCATCAAGAACTAAGAAGCCGGTTACATTCATTTGCAGCGTATACTCGCATCGATTGTTTGCTATTCGTGTGTCAAGTGCTTTATCGAGTAGTTTCCGCATATGCTGTCTCGCCCCTCTCTCTATTAAGTGTTAAGGCTTAAGCCTGGTTTCCATATAGTCGCTGAAGTCGCTGGAGTTGCCAGGATCGCTCAAAAATGAGTTCAGCGACCCCAGCGACTCCAGCAACAGTCTGTCTCCATTTGGTCGCTGAGGGTCGCTCGATTCCAGATCAACGCGGTCCAGAAATCTGGGCCTAGCAATTAGAAATGCGCGTGAGGATGCGCCACGCTTTCTAGCAGTCGCTGACGGTCGCTGCCATGTTTCCATTAAAATATTTCTTTGGGTGCACTCAACCGTGGGTCGCTGAGATAGAACTTCGGCGATCCCAGCGACTGGGTCGCCAGGGTTGTTGAGGGTCGCCAGGGTTGTTGAGGGTCGCCAGCAAAATAAATTAGCTTGTTTCCATAAAGTCGCTGGGGTCGCTGAACCCGTTTTTGAGCGATCCTGGCGACTCCAGCGACTATATGGAAACCAGGCTTTATTGATGTGCAGTGAAAATTAAGGAGCTTTTAAGGAACTTTTGGTACTAAAATCTGATGATTTGAGGTCTACGAATAAGGAACTTTTGGAACTAGGCCTTGAGGTAAGTTACTTATAAAAAAGAAAGCGTGTATATTTAAAAAAATAGATCTAATGAATGAAGTATCCAATATTATATATTCAATATTTGAAGTTTTTAAGAAAGAAATAATAAGAGAAAGGAAGAAATAAAAGAAATAAAAATCGAAAATGAAGTAAAAAGAAATAGAGAACGAAAAAAAAGGAAAATGAAATTCAAAAGTTGATCATAAGATGCAATTTGAAGGCCTATGGACTTTTTTCGAGACACTCACGAACCCTTTTTGTTCTTTCTGTATTTCTTTTTATGGACAAGTGACTTGTAAAACATTAAGAGGCATGGGAAGAATTTAGGGAAAAATAAGAGTCAATAAACAAAAAGTAGATTCGGAAAAGCAGAGGCCAGAAAAAGCTATAACCTTCCTCCGGCTGCAATTTTTATAATTTAACCCTTCCTCATTACCGACTCAAAACAAAGTTTTTACAATCACTTTCATTGTTTATAATAAAATTTGCTTATCAGATAATATGATATTACTAGGCAAAATCTTTCTCCGGCTTCCAGCCATAGAGCCGTCAATTTTTCTGGACTCTGCAGAAAAGCTACTGATTTTACTTCTATTAAACTGAAAAAGCTAATAGTTGTGAAAGACTAGAGTAATTCACTGCAAAACTCTGGATAACGATCAAATTTGCTGGAAAATTCTCACGCCTATAATTCGTTAGGAAAACCATCAGGCGTCATGAAAATCCTTTATGCATCGCATCTTTGCTATGGATTTTGATTCTCATAGAACTGCAGGTCAATTCAAAGCAGGAGCCATTAATACAAAATACACTGAGGTACAAACTGAACCAAGACGAACCTGTTTTCTGCAGTGGGTTGATGAGGTATTCCTGGATAAGGCGAAGCTGATAGTAGTAATATCGCTCGGAGCTTGCCAGCTTGTACATCACTTTGAAAATTGGATCAATGTCGCTATAAAAAGATTCATCCGCTACAAAAAGATTCATCCCTACAACTCTGGTCATTCTCGCATTGTCATCTTAATGCTTATTACAGTAATATTTGTCTGTACATTAACATCGCGCCAAAAACTATACCAAAGTGTATAGTTTTCATTATCTATAGTGTATGCTTCATGTTTCGAAGTCATATGAAAAATTAATCATTCACAATGAAAAGTATCAAAATCGTAATTATAAACTAGTGAAATGGTCCGTTCTACTTTTCATGTACTGAAAACAAAAGAACACAATCTGACTCAAAACCTGCAGGCTATTAATACGTTCAAACTGGTGCACAAACTCAACTGTTCAGGCAAGCTGAATATAGTAAGGATATAGTTAGAGCTTTTCAGCAGTAAGAAAAAGATCCCAGCGCACTAGCTATTTGCTCCTACACAGCGGTAACACTCAGAACAAGAAAGGCAAATGATCACGACAGAAACACAATACCCTGCAGTTATGCACATGAAATGACCGTCCGAACCCTCTACTGTCCTCAGCATTGTATTCTGCAGACAATAAAATACAATTAAACTTCATTATTTAACTGGGAAACAATAACATCACTTCACACGATCAAAAAAGCTTCCAGATTTTCAACAACGTCTCAAAGCAATCACTTTAAAACTGACATACCATTGAGAGAAAACCTTTTTTATTCCAAGAAGCAGGTCTTGTGTAAATTCGATAACATGTTTCCTTCCATGTTCTCAATCGAAGATTAACAAGCTTCGTTTTACATGACAGTCATCATTTCAACTTAGCTACTTCAGATTAGGTTGATGATAAAAACCCACCATTTCAAAATGCTTTAACTTTCTTATTTCTGTGTCTATGTACCAATCTGCGGAGATCGAGTCTTTCGAAGCTTCTTTTCTTGACTTTTGCAAAGTCCTTCTTATCTTCTTAAAGCTCCTCCGCTTGTCCACGGACGCACCTGGCACGCTAGTTGGCGTAACAAACTCAGTCTCGAGGTCCCTGGAAGGAAAGGATAGGATTTTTTATGTAATGACCCAAGATTTTTAGACGAAGGAGGCAAACTAGGAAAAAAGCACGAGTGGCAGGCAGCTAGTCCGTTAGCGCAAAGAATATATTGCTTATTCAATTTTCGATTTAGCAGTTTGTTTCTATAATTCAAGCCGTCAAATTTTAGAAAAATTGGCTTTAATACAAATTCTAGAAAAAAAGGATTTGTATCATTGCATCAAAAAATCCTTATCTGTTATATGCCAATATTGAAAAAAATTCGTGGAATGGGCCCTGTTAAAGAAGATTTTACTACTTGATAATGACCAGCAAAAGCTTGGGCTTAAAGAAACTAAACAAGCTAGAAGCTTCCTACAAAAGCTTCCTACAAGTACAAAACACATCCTACAAATTTCTGTCTTAGTTTTTAATCAATAAGCTCGTGTAAAAATCCTTACTTTATGTTCTCTCCTAAATGATACATTTCACAACTATTCTTAGAAATGTCCGCAAGAAACACTGAAAAATGATCACCACCAGCAATGTCCCAAACTCTTAAGCCTTTGGGGGCCTGTTGACATAGAATTCAATAATAATTTCATAATATGAAGCAAAGCATCAAAACAATGAGGTCATTTTCGTAAGCATACACTATGAATTGATCAGAAATGCCTGACGTTGATTAAATTTATAAACATGATTTCAGTAAAATCTATGATATATAGGATTGAAAAGGATATCTTTTTAAATTTGGTCAAAATATTTTATTAAAACAATGGTACATGCAGATGTTCAAACAGATATTTGCTGGTATCATTCCAATAGTAAAAGTACCTATTACCAAATTTTGCATATCTTTTACTTTGAAGAGATCACAATGTGAAAAAATTTTGCGAAAAGTAATGGTCCTTTGCAACAAATTTCTACAAATACAAAGCCTGCCACAAAAAGATTGAATGGTATGAAAAAAGTTGAAAGATGGAACTTACTGATATTCTATGTGGTTGAAGAATCTTTGGTTCAAAGAGACCTAGCTGACCAAAAGCATTGTCTCCCCATCCATAAACCTGAAAATTGAAATCAACACATGAAAAATATTGCAACTCAATATCACATAAGCCTTAGAAATCCAGAATATTCATAAATTCTGGATTGAGAATTTCTCTAAAAAAGTTCTCACTTTGAACTTCAAACCAGCAGCTGGGTTCTTAGGAAGTCAAACCCAAGTAATTGAATTTCAATGACGGAAATACAAACAATTTCAAGAAACGTATTTCAGGTATTTCAGGGATTATAGTACAACATTCAAGGAAAGTAATACAGGATTGAAAAGCAGGTAATTAAAAACCTGGCTGTCGCTGGTTAGTGCAAGAGTATGGTCACTCCCAGCTGCAAGGTAGACAACATCTTGACCCTTCAGCATTGACACACAGACTGGATCACAGCTGAAAGGCATAAGCCATTTGAAAGGTCATACATAAAAACAAACATTCAGATTCAACCGCATTGTTAAAACTGAAAAATGCTGACCAAATGCCCACAAGGGCTTGAATGAAAAAAAGCATTGATTTTCATATGGTAACATCAAGTTACCAGAGTCTGGCTAAGTGTATCAACCTTGTTTTACACAGACTGATTCAAATTTTTGACAAAATGTCAGAGCTACAACATATTTTCAAAACAGTTTTTTTAGCCTTAATTTTTTTCTTGATGTCAATCAGCCAATTACTGCCCCTACCCTAAATAAGGGTTTAGGGACACAAAGAAAGACTACCCGAATACTTTTGAGAAACGCATAATTGTTGTGGCAGGCTTTCAACCATAGGTTGTCAAACCTACTACACAAACAGACAACATCTCATATGAAACAACAAATTTCTTGGACACATGTTTAAAGCGGTAAGTTCATCAGCCAGTCTGAAAGGTGGAGCTATACCTCAATCTCACCTCACTCTAACATACTTTGTTTGAGAAATAGATCAAAGAAATGTCTTCTAAGCATCCTATTCTACTAACAAATTATTATATGAATCTGTCATAACATAAAGAGTCTCAAACCTTTCTTGTATCACCAAACTGCTATCTCCAATCCCTAGTTGACCACTTTTGTTATCACCCCAGGCCCATACTTGGCTGACTCCAAACAACTGTACTGATCCAATTTTATCAACCTCAAAGCTACTGCCTGTTGTAGCAATTGACCAAGTTGAGGTCGCTCTTATACGACTGTCTTCATTGGAAACAACTTTTTCGTTACATGTTTCAGGCTCATCTTTTATAACAGGACAGCTTTCTGATAAGATCATGTTCTCCATGCTCTTATCGATAGACAAGGAAAGCGGGTCATTTGAAGATGTCCGTTCCTTTACTAATGACTGACAAGATGTGCTAGTGGTTTCAGAAGAACAAGTTGAGTTGGGATTGACATTTAACATGGAGTCAATTGATTTTCCTTCTGCTATGCTCTTATTTTCTTCATTTTTGACCATATCAAGTGCAGAATAATAAAGGTCATTTGTTGAAGCTTCAACAAGATGTATATCCTTCAACCCTACTGAACTTGCTGTGTTTGTCCCGGCTGCTATTTTCTGGCCACTATCTTCATTCCCAGAATCATACTGAAGTTGTGACACAGAACTGCTTGCTACATCTTTTTCATTAATTGACCCATCAACAGGACTACCTTCCAATGTTATTTCATGATCCACAGAGACTTCACCTGCATTTCCATCAACTTTTTCTTCAGTCATATCAGTCACATTTTCAATTTGGCTTATCACATCAGAATCTTCCCCATTTTTGTCAAATTGAACAATAGTCCTGCTACTTCCCCTTTCAGTACTTCCAATACTTAATCTACTTTGAGACATATTTTCATTGGTATATTCTTCATCTACTTGCTCCAAATCTGTAGCAAACACGCTTGCATCATCTTCACTTCTATCAAACAGTGGAGGAGTATCTGACTTGGGCAATTTTGGCAAATCCATTGACCAATCAATCACTTCTTCTTCTTCTTCAACATAAAAAACATTCTCAAAGAAAGGTATTTTCTGAGTTACATTACTATCACTCCTTGACAATAAATCCTGGCCATCGTCAGATACACTTCCACTCAGTATATCTGTCTGGTCATATTCCAAACTTGTATCAGCATCTCCTTGTATCAGTGCTACACTGTGGTTTTTGCCACAAGCAATCTGTATAACACGCTTGTTGTGCATTTTCTTAAGCCTTGTAGGGGAGAGGACTTCATCATCCCCCAGCCCGTGTCCTGTTGCCAGACCAGTACCCCATGACCACAAACATCCACGCGTGTCAATTGTCAATGTATGCTGATCACCACACGAAACTTCTTGCGCCTTAACAAACCTTTGACCTGATGAGCTTGCATGATCGTTCGAAACTGCTTGCGTTTTGTCAACAAACCGCACTCTGCATGGTGTTGTAAAAATTCCTTTCTCCCCCTGGCCACATTGCCCATGCCTGGAGTCCCCCCAACAGAACACTTGCCCCTTTTTCGAGATAGCACAACTGTGGCGTGACCCACAAGCAATCCTGTTGACAAACTTCTCAGCCAAGAAGGAGATTTCCCTTGCTGTCTTTCTGTCTACCCGATCGCCCAAGCCCAACTGCCCGAACTCGTTGCTGCCGACAGAAAAAACTTTGTAATCCGTTGAAACAACAATGACATGACCTTCCCCACAGGCTGCTAGTTTAACCTGAATACCGTTGAATAGCGAACATGTCCTAGCAGCCGGTTCATAAACCCAGCGATGGAGATCGGACTGGCAGGTCTCGTTATCAACTTTCTTGCCTTCAGCGTGACCTATATCCTTGTCAACCACGTCTGTTTTAACAGACATAACCCCTACTTTACTGGAATCACCCAGAAACTACCGCCGCGCCCATTAGATTACAGAAATGTGATTATTGTTTACATGTTTTAAATCCTTTTCGCTCCAATATTAGGCCACAAACCTGAGAGGAAAAACAATGACAAATACAGCAACAACCACCTTTTCAAAACCGCCCTCTGAAATTCTGCTGCATGTAAATGAGACCTGCGGAATATGTTTACACAGGCCCCCTCTTTCTCTAAATATAGCCAGTTTTCTTAACACGCAGATTTTGTACGTATTTGATAGCTAAGTAAAAGTAGTGACAGTAGAACAGATAGAGCCCAAACTTGAGATAAGAGCAGAGAGCAAGTTAATGACAAATGGGTCTTGGAAAAGTGCATTTTCGCCACCAAATTTCCAACCGCAGAAGTGAGGAATACAAAAAAGTTAGCAGGGATACAAAGGAATGGAGAAGCAAATTAAAGGAGCAGGTATGACGGACGAAGTAATGGTGGAAGCGGAGGGAGGCAAATCATGACATAGAAGTGTTTCATGGGGAAGGAGCATGACTTTGCAATGTTCGTTCACGGAGAATGACATGCCCAGGTTTTCCACTGGTTTTGCCAGACATTGCAGTCTTCTACCTTGACACTTTGGTGAGAAAATTTGGTCCACTAAGCTATAACAGTTCATATAATCTTCAGTGAAAGATCAACCAAGAAGGAGGTTAAATTTCTCCAGGGCAGGTTCAGCATGCATAGAGCCCCAACACTCTGTGCAGTTGTTAGGGCTTCATAGCACGACTTTTAGGTGGCGACTAACTTTTCCTTCCTTTGGTCCTAAAAATCTTCAAGGTTCTTTGCCAAAAGAAAGCAACTTGCTTTACCCAATTTCCCCCACGCTAGACAGGACTCAGGTTTCGAGAAGAGAGAACAGGCTTTTTGTACATGTATACACTTTCTCAAAACAAGAATTCTAACATCTGATGCTTTATGAGAATTTATGTACAACCTTTCAATGCGCGGGCTACAGCAACTGAGAGTTCTTGGCAAAATGAGATCTATATCTCTTCATTAGTAAGAACAGGTTAGCAGGCATGTTATAACCTCAGCCTCGCATTCACTTCGCCGCTACTAAGAAGCTATAACTAGGAAAGCAAACATAACTGCAGAGACGTTAAGCATTAATAGCCAGTAAATGGGTGTATATTTGTGGTACATAGTTAAAAAGACGGGATATCACCGACACTCTATTTTGGAAATGAGCTATAAAGCTAAGAGGCGTTGGAATAATCGAGTCATCAGTCCTCTACAACAAACAGATTAGGTCTCTTCAATAATGTGTAAGCCGTTTGAGAGTGTTCACAAAACGTCTTTTTTGTACTGACTTGACTTCCTAGCTTGAAAACTTTACAAACAATGACGAGTTAAATAAATTTAACACCGGAGTGTAATTGGACCATTAGTAGTTCCCAAAACGATTTATTAGGACTAGAATCGTTATATCTAACTGAAAGATAAACTTGACAGTTCTTCGCGAATTTTGCATCAAACCAAAAGAATCTACTGAAACAGAATTACTGTACAGAAAATATATATCTATAAGCTATGCAAAATGATATGTATGATAAAACTGTAGAAAAATTCAGAACGAAAAACTTCTGAATTCAAAATTCTACAATGGATACACTAGCAGTTGCAAAGATACTAGCGTGCGACGCATGAAAAAGAGGCGGGTGCACATGCATGACAAAGAGGCGGGTGCATGTGCCTTGGGAAATGACAGTCGCGTATTGAGGACAAGGCTTAGTTTTTGAATATGACAAGGATTCTCGGCAAATCATAATTCTCAGATTTCGAGTTATATATCTTACTTGCAGTAGTCTTCGGATAAAGCGTAGCGTGGTTAAAATGTTTCAACAAAATTTCACTTTTTTACTCGCTCCAGGATCGTGTGGGTTTTCCAGCTGCAGTGGATCGTAAAACTGCGAAATGAGCAGCTGACCAGAAACTCTGAAAACTGCTTCACAAGAAGCAAAAATTCAACATTTTCCAAACCGCGAAAATTCAGTTGTGAACATTCTTAGTACCACACTGAACACTGGGAAAGTTGATAGAAAACGTGACAGTTCTTCGCACTGGCAGTGGTCCGCTTCGAGAAAGCCCCAACTCGATGTGCCGCCCAATCACCGCTGAATTGAGGGGAAATGTCCATCGAAGTGCCTACTTTGGTTCACTTTCTTTGTGTTTTTGTGATCTAAAAATGGAAACTTTCCGTTAAAACTAGCAGTCCTACCACAACACTTGCACTATTTCGTTTACAAAGATCACATTCCGGAGTTCGATTGTCAGACTTTAAATTTCGCATAATTTAGTTAAGTAGAAGAGAAAAAATATCGAGTCAGCAATACAGCCAGAAGTTCCTGCAGCAGGAGCAGCTACCCCACTCTTTCTTTAAAAGTGCACGATTCGTTCATTTTGATATTGTTTTACTGCTACTTCGTGCATTCATGCTACCGCTGCCCTAAACATAAACAGGTGTCCCCAAACATAGCCTATATACTAAGCAATTATAAAATATAAGAATATTCGATGTTTGGACAACAGGGGGTTGAGTAAGCAGAGGCCCGTACCTGCGGGGGAAGTCATTGAGTCCGGGCCTAATTGCGGGAGTGTTGTGACGCTCTCTTCGGGCGGCAAGCCTCTGGTCAGTCTTGTTTCTCTCGTCTAGAAAAAGTATTGCAAAAATCAAAATATATTCAGCTCAAATCAAATCTCTATGGCTTAAACGATAATCAAAAAACTAAACTGAGCACAAGAAACAATGCATAGATGAATAACCAAGAGATTGGCAAACACCATAATGATATCACCAATACCAACACTAGCACCACTAACGCAAACAGATTAAACGACAATCAGAGTCCCATTTTCCAACTCATTTGCAAACGTCATCGTTAAAAATCTGTTGGTATTCATTAAATGGTGGACAGAGAAGGTCGACCATGTAGCCTTTCCGGTAGCCCCAAACCGCAGCCCCCACAACTTACCCGAAATCCTCTTTTTTGTTTTTGTTTATCTGCTTTGGCAATGATGGCCTAGAAACAAAACAGATAATTTTAAAGGTAGTAAGGCAACATCGATGGACCGATCCAATAGACACATACAGCTATAACGAGAATAAAGACATGTCAAGGGTATGACGTCACATAATGACAGTGAATCAACGAATAAAGTCAGCCTTATTTGGAACAAACCTGCAGCTCGGGTTCGTAGGTCCTTTTGAGAGCCTCTAAGTAGGGGTGATCTAGCAACTGTGCACAGGTCAGCCTGCTACTCGGCTCCATAACGAGGCAGCCCTGAAAGATAACGAGACTCTTTTATGTCGTTGAGACGGCGATGCAGTTTGGCGTTACCTGAGAGAGTGAACATTTGCAGAACAAAAGTAAACAGTTGACGCTATCAAACACTGCGAATGATACGAACTTCTGTTTGAGTGGATTTACCACTCGCATGGAGTGACTGAGAAATACAGTTAAACATATTGCTGTTTTGTGAACTGTAAATGGATTCTGCATCAGGAAACTGACAATGTCCTCCAAACAAGCTCAAAAATGACGACGATAGTGAAATTGCATAACTTCAGATTACATTACTGAAAGAATATAGCACTCAATGCTGAGAAACATCGCAATGGCCGCATGTCAATGTGGTGAGCAAGAAGCATGTCATGGAACAAAGATGGCTACCTTCATAAAACTGAGGGCTTCTGGAGACGTTCCTCGGAATTTCGATTCCAGCGGCTCCTGAAAAGATAAACTCATTCATAGCTTTTTGTAAAGAACCCAAAAAAGAATAAAGAAAAGTTCAAAAAAAGTCTATTATTGAATTTCGCACAATGGGTTTGGGGAGACATGTAAAAGGCTTGATAATTCAAAATTCAACAATAAAAGTCAGTAAATACAACATTCACTTAATATTTACAGAAAGATTATACTCGAAGATTCTATTCTACTGTAATTGAGTTCACACAAAGCACCATTTCAAATGTGGTAATCTCTTATGCAATTAGCGAAAAATGATGGCTAGGACCCATCAAAACAAAGAAAAACGGCGCGAGTTATCACATAGTCCATTGACCACAGATTCCATTGACCACAGAGAGAAACAAGGAAAGAATCAAGCGTTGAAGACCAAACTCACCATTCGATCTGGTTCGGGAACTGGAATTCCATAAAAAAACTGGTTGTTACTAAAGATTTGGATGTGTCGTGGAATGAGTTCGCCTACGAAAAACATTGACTACGTTGTCGTGTTGCAATTCAAAAAATTACGAAACTTTACAAAAACTTTTTTCCTTCTAGACTGACAAACTAACTGTAGCTTCTTTAGAAACTTGCAAGGCAATTGCAAGTAACAGTTCCACATTCTCCGAAGCAAAACACTCAGAATAGGAGCTTTTGTCTTCGATTGTTATTATGCTGCTAATCTTTTCTGAACCTTTTCAAGGTAGAAAGCTTGGACGTAGTCTCTGCCATGCTCAGTGGAGCACAAGCGTAGTCTCTAAGATCTAAAGGATGCCTTACAATTTACAGTTCTTTTTTGCGGAAATGAAGAAAAGTGAAATAAGCCAAGAAGATGTTGGGAACGCCATACGAAATGACGTCACTTGTCCTCAGGCCTCTTAAAGTTTCATTTGAATCTCTCTAAGCAAAGTATCACGGCAGAAATACACTGAGATTTCTATAAGTTCAAAGCATCAGGCATTCCACGATGTTACAAGCATGTTTAGTAAAGTCTAGTACTTGAAGATTTGAATGCAGCTCAACTTAATCGCGATAAAAAACCCCGAATTTTGAAAGTACTCATGGACTTCAATTCAGGGGGGGGGGTGCTAAAGCAACTAAAACAAAAGCGACTTATCCCAAAAAGTCTTGTCGAAGCTTGTCATCGGCATAAAACTAAGTTAACAACAGAAGCGCCGCTCACTCCACCGGCAGGGTTCCATTTCAAATCTTACAATCGGGTATCGAACTAGATATGATTCCCAGCGACCAACTCACCTAAATTCTTTTTGATGAGAAACAACTGGTCGACGTCTGACCTCCCTGGCCACAATGCCTGTCCACTAATGAGTTCAGCGAAAACACATCCTATGGACCAAACATCAACGGGGGTTCCATACTGTAAATCTCCGACTAGCAGCTCGGGCGCCCTATACCACCTGGTAGCGACGTAATCCGTGAAAGCTTCGCCGGGGACTAAAAAATGAACAGAGTTCTGTAAATTAGCTAAATCAAAAAAATGTCCGAATACAGAAGCTGTTCATCAAAGAAACTTATATGAAAAGTATTTCTCATTCCTTAGTTGCTACAACTGCGCCGGGATGTAAAATAAGGCATTTGGCTGTGACTAGTTGTAATGGGCAGATCAAAACATATGAACAGGCGAGAAAGTAGAAGGAAAGAGAAAATAATGAACAGACGAGAAAGCAAATACAAGAAAACGAATAAACAGAGATATCTTTGAAATACCTTTTTACACAACGCTTGCTATAGAAGACAGCAAGAAGAGTCAATGGGTGGGGATTTCAAAGCCCGCCAAGGAAAAGAAGAGTCGCCAGCCATGTCTAACTAAATTTGTCTAAATTCGCTGCTTTGAATCCTGGCACCTCACTGGCGCCTTAAAAGCAGAAGAAGGCTTAGAGTTATCCAGCGAATGGTCACTTGCATATTAGACCCTGAGGCTGGAACTACGCTTGTGCCTGTGTCACAAGAGAGGAACACTTGAGGAGACAGGCCGTGAGGAAAGAACATTGGAAAACCAGTGCACGTTATGCAGAGCAATTACGACGATTTGGAGACTGTGTCGAATGTTAATTAAGGGCAGACATATTGGAGTGATGACGTAAATGGGCAGGGACAGGCCGTGAATTTGATTAGCAAAGCGCGCTGAGGTTGCCACGATAGAGCTTATCTTGACGCGTAGCATGGCGTTTGTTTGCCAGCAGCGAATAAAACGAAGGAGGGTAAAGATAACACAGCTACAAGCAAACTTACCAAGAATGCGGGCGAAACCAAAATCACATAACTTGATTATCCCTTCCTTGGTTACCAGGATATTCTCCGGCTTCACGTCCCGGTGAATGCACTAAAAAATGCCAAGGTACACAATTGAGCCGAGTTAACAAGACAGATCAAGACAGACTAACACATAACACCGAGATAAGATTGGTGTTGGGGGAATTCAATTAACAAAAAAACTCGAAAGCTAAACAAGCTCACAGTCTTGTAAACTGAGAATAGCATACATATTGTTGATTTTAACATAACATCAGGTCTTCACAGATACATCAACAGGAAAATATATCAACGAACTAAGTAATGGTTGCTCCGTAACGAAGCCTGTTGAAAAGTGATACTCAAAATAAACGGTTTGTTCCTAGGAAACAGCATCGAGGTCTTTTCAATAAAAACCCAGTCAAATTTCTACTGACTATTTCATTACTGAATGGATGACCACCCATGCTGTCGAATCGACTTTGGCCTCGTTCTGGTCTGAAGCTTCCAAACAGAAATTCGGTACAGAAATGTCCAGATGTCCAAAGGAGAAAAAGAAGATTATCATAACTCATATTTTGACAACGAAATTTTCTCGGACACTTACGTGATGCTCGTGACAATACTTTACAGCCTTCAGAATCTGATATATTATCTCCTTGATTGCTTTCTCTTCAAGGCTGTTTAGAATGAAAAAACACTAGGTCAGAGTGTTTAAAAATTAACATCAAAGAAACAACTGAAAGAAAGCTTTTTTCGACAGCGTCCGGTAGATAACAATGAATAATACTCAAAATCCGACTTAAATATTCCTTATTTGATTCCTTATTTGATTCCCACGCTTCGAAAGCAACAGAACGAAACCGCCTTAGCCTCTGCACGCAGGCTAGCACATGTTCAGTGTAACGAGATTAATAATGTCATAGTTTTCCTGTAGTTTCATTCGATTCGAAAAAAGTCCGTCCCACAAGATGCCTAATATTGGAGACTTTGTCTACGTATTGTGCAGGCTAACAAACTTACTAGAACAATGTTAATGGTGTAGATCTCTGAACTTCGTCAATAATGAATTCAAACAGCAAGCATTAAATTAGGGGTTCTTCAGATTTGCAGACTGTATGAAAGAACCCTTTTATTTAGGGCTCTCGTAGGGCTTCCCTTGGCATTGAAGAAGCTCCAATCGTCTATTACTTGTTGTTTACTCTGACAAGTTGCAGGTGACAAAGCTTCCAATTCATTTAAAAGATATCAATTATGCAAATAATGACTTATGGGGTGCCACAATGCAACGCACTGTTTGCAATGATGCTTAGGCCTGCTTAGGCCCGGCACGAGAGCGCAATCAACAATGAGGGCGGTATTCTCACAGGGTGAGAGTTTGGTTGCCTGGCAACATTGTAGCAAGCCACGACCACCGATTTCTGAGATGAATGAGTTTTAAGCAACATAGCAGGGAGCAGAAGTAAATTCGAGCCCTGTGACAATCGCCTATTGTGTTTCATTGTCGTAAACAAACACATCATGGCCTCTTCACTGCCATGTTGCATTTTCTCGAATAAATCCCTAAACATGACAACGATTGGCTCCAAAGTTTGGTTCACTTTTATTTAGTCTGAGAATGAAATTAACGAAGCAAAGGACGTAAATCTCATTGGCCTGGAAGATGGTTAAGAACGGATTTAAATGAAGGGAACAGAAGGACAGGTGTGAAGAACTCACCTGATGCCATCCTGGCAATATTTACATGACTATCAATATAATATATTAAAGAATAAAACTTACCCATTGGGGCGAGCCTCCAGTTCATTCAGCACGGTGTGGTCACAGTATTCGAAAACGAGGTGCAACTTTCTTTTCCTTCTAAAGACTTCCAAAAGATTAACTAGATTTGGATGCTTCAGTTGCTGTGAGAAAAATTTACGTTGTATTAGATAGAGACATGGTTCGTTGTTAAAAAGCATACATGAAGCAATATAAACAACACCGCTCCAGCATCAAAATAAGCAAAAAGTGCCTTACTGGAGGAAAATTTTCTACATTGTATTGACTTTTCAATATATGGTGAGCACTTAATTACTTCGAAAGAGTGTCAAATCAGAAAAAAGTCAAATCTAAAAACCAAATGATTTTGCCAGGAGAGCTTTATCACTCCTTGATCAGGAACCACTTATACTGCGGCTGAGGGTGAGAGGTACGTGCTCTCGTTGGAAAGAAGGGTGAATTTGGGCCGGACTTTCTGTTTCCCAACAAGTTATACCAATGAAACAATATTTTGGTGCCAGTCGTTTTGAAAAATTGCTGCAAAGAAAGCCTAGGTTCTCGAACGGACAATGAAAACACGGCTGACATGAGAGTCGCCGCTGTTGTGAAGAGGCATTTGTAAAACATGTCCGTTAGAAGTCTAATCTTCATCTGAATGGTACCTGTGCTATGCTCTGTATTGAACTTAGAGCCGAAGAAATCATTGTAACACGATTTTGGGAAGTTTAGTTTCAACAAAATAACTCCAGAAAGTCTCAAGTCATTGTACGACTGAAAACGATTGCGGGGTAATGGAAAGCGATGCGAAGCTTCATATTCTTATATGTAAATGATAGACACTTCTAATTTAGGTGGGGGTGCTAGACGCATTTCATTTGGGTGGAAACAGACAGACATACAGACTGACTGATTCACAATTGCAAAACGATTGCATAGATGTGTTTGTTTTCATGGCGATCAACTTAGCAAATTTGTTCAAACCATTGTATGGAACGGGAGTGACTATAAAAAGAACCTACCATATAATAACATATGTCTCTTAACAAGACACAAGAAGACACTGTATAAAAGAAAAGACCAGAAATATTTATTCGAAAGGGAAGAGAAACATTGGCTGTCGAATGGATTTAGGTCGCAATATCTAAAGGCACTTTTATTCGTATTACACGCCCTTTGTTTGGTCTTCAAGAAGATTTTTTCTGGAAATTGTGAAATTCTACCCGCTATTTGAACAGGAAAACAGATCAAGGCTGAGGGGAAATAAATTATTAAGGCATCATGACCTAGTCCTTTCTGCCAACTTCAACAATTTGCTTTTTGGTCTTTTTTAGAAAATTAATCATTTACATGTATGCACAAGAAACTCTGATAAAGCTGTAAATATTTTTTGTTGCCATGTCAACAAAATCAATAAAAGCAGGTGCCCACTATTGTATACTATTGATCTTTACAATAAGGTAGTTCTATCAATGGAAATAGAGTTTGGAGCAAATAGACAGGCTTTGCAAAGCAGCAACTGGCATCTTCGCCAATAGTAATGAACCAACACAAACTATTCTAGCTGTTATCAGGTATTCAGGCTTCTGCAAAGAGAAGCAATTCAAGCAGCAAAGATGTTCATGAAGTCTAAATAAGCATGAACATTACTGGGTTTGAAGTGTAACTGTCAATTTTAAGGCTTTACATTAACCTGAATGAAGCATTGGTGGGGCTATAGCATTTGCCTAATTTTGCCCTGTGCAATTCTTTGATCAAATGAAATTTTAATGTAAAACTTCATACCAGGAAGCCAAAACCTGGCTATACAACTTAGCAAGACAATTAATGATAATAAAACAGAGATTTTGGTGGTGCAAGCATGAGCAATTTATCCATTCACCAAATTCAAAAAGTCTCCTATTCAAACTTTACATGCACTATTGTCATTCAAAAGGCTCTCGATGCATCATGCTTGCCAATGTTAAGTTGCCTCACGCTCATTTTCTAAAGTATCAGCCTTATTTTGAATTCTGTGAATTTAACTTCGTGAATTTCGATTTAGCACTACTGTTCATATGTCCCTTGGATTGAAATAGTTAAAATGTGCTTAATCACTCTGCAGCCCCTCCACTCTCTAATGATGATTCCTTACCCGCCTGACCAACCAGCAGCTATTCAAAACAGGCAACAGGATCTAAACTGAAGCTGATGCTGGTCAAATAATGAGGAAACTCACTGTCATTAAAAAACAAATTTGTTTATTATTTGATAACTTATAAAATGGATTATAGCTGGTATTTATAAGAACTTAAAAATTAGTCAACATGCTTACAAAAACAAAACAAAAATGATGCGTGTTTGACTTATTAACTAGTCTACATAAATGGTTTAGGTTCCTGTAATTCAACTGGTCTTCACACAAGCTAAAATACCACATTTGATGCCACCTTCCTTGTTAGTATTTCTGGGGCAGCTTTAAGTCAGTTATTGCATTGCTGTAGTTCTGAATGACCACCTGGGAGCTCTTTATAGACAAGCACTAGGAGGTCATCCCATTCAAAGCTCTGATGATTATAATTTCAGGCTGAGTTAATACTAGAATCAGTTCACCCTTGGAGCAGTTCAAGCTTGCCTTTCTATAGAATTCTTACTTCAGTAGCATTGTTATGCAGGCTTTACCGACATTTGAGTCACTTTTCAAAACACATTAAGACAATTTAAGGAGTGATAAGGTTTTCCAGCACAGATTGGTTGCAATAGTACTGAGATTCTGTTGACAGGATCTTAAGAAATGACACTAGCATCCAAAATACTATTGAAAGGTTCTGTAAGTCCGTTTTCAAGAGTTATGAAGCAATGATCCTAGGTAATAAATAGAAAGATGGAAATTCTTCAATGGTATCAAGATCAACACATGATAACAACTAGGTGTATCCTGAGCTCATAACAGGCTTTGAAGGATAATGCTATGAGTTAAAAAGAAACCGTAAGCCTGTGATCACTTAATTTTATGATAACCAATGAGGCAACAAAACATTAAATTATATGGAATAAAAAGGTTTGCCTTGATGTGAAAGCAACCAGTGACATTTAAAGAATTTTGAAATTGCTTTATCAGATAACAGGTAAAAATCAGTAAATGTCGTATCTTCAATCACATCTCAGTGTAGTTCGCTTACTTGAGTTTGAAGGCAGCTCTGGTGACTTATATTTGGAATCTACTGACACTCTTCATGGCCCTTGTTGGTTTTTTAAAAAAGGGTGGCTTGTTAATTCTTATACAATTTGTTGAGTCTAGTTTATGATATCTTCGAATATATTTGTCATTGAAAATAAGAAGTATTGCCATGTTAATTGACTATTTCAATATCATTTTTGGTTTCTTCCTAGAGAATACCATATCTTCACTTCTAGTTCAGAATTTGTTTAATTGCAAGACGAATGTTCTACACACTACCAAAAATTGAAAAAGAGAAAGAGGTAGTGGAGGTGAATCAATAGGACATTTTTATGGCTAATGTATCCTAACTATGTTTGTGTGAATTTAGAATTAAAGAAGGTGAGTGGCTGACGAGATATCGTGTGGGATTGCTTCTCGTATGTTTGAGTGAAAAGTAAACTGTGCACCCAGTTTCGATGAATTCTTCTATCAGAACCATCAAAAAAGCCTTTAAAATACTGAAATCAGTTTTCTTCAGAGATGAAGATGACAAGGAAACTAAAATAAACAATATTCCACCTGTTGTTAAGCTGTAAGATAACACACTTCAACATTTCTAGAAAAACAGGATACAGTTAGCGGGCGTTTATTTCACAATGAGTAGCATTTCCACTCTCTATTATTATAAAAAATTAAATTTAATAAAAGTAATAAAAGCCCAAAGCCTACCTTCAGCATTCTGATTTCGCGCAAAGCTATTTTCTTGATCAGTGGATCATCTTCAGATTCCGTGAACTTTTTTATGGCAACAATCTGTCCATTTTCCCGATTTCTGCACTTGAACACATGTCCATATGAGCCTTCGCCAATTTTTGATAGCTTCTCAAATTTGTCCATTGTCGCTAAGCCTGGGTGGCGAGCAATTTTGACTGTGAGTTTTAACGGTCAGACGACCTAACATAAATGACAGACTTTTTAGGCCAAAGCGTAACGCCGGCTTGGATGAGTTGAGCCCCTACAGAATTCCAGCAAAATCTTCAAAACAATCTACATCAGATAGAATCATTCTTTATATGCAATATAATCGACTTATCGTCACAGCGAGATCACTCTTTATCGCGAAGGCAGTTCCGTGCTGTACTCTCCTTGTTTATATCTGTCCTTCGTTGCGCACAGATGGGTTGACAAGTATTCACTTAAAGTCATGGTCGTCAAGATGTTGCTGCAATATGAAAAGTTCGAAATGGCTTATTTTTGTCTGTTGTGCGGCAATAAACATATTCATTGGGGTTAAAACGACAGATTGGGGTAAGGGTTCCGCAAGTGGAAAGATATTTCTTTGTGACATCTCAGGAATACACGGTTGATGCCTGGTTTTTTCTGCAATAAAGACATTGTGATGAGTTCAAGAAATTGGTGGTCAGTCTGCTGATGTGCTTACATCAGGACGTTTTCAAAAGGTTCCATAGGCTAAAACCTAAGAAATCTTTTATTTTTCAATTTTCTTTAGGAAGATCATAACACTACTTCTAAAGCCAAATCGAATTGCAGGGATACTTTTTTAAAAAGAGCGAGAAAGTAACTCCTTAAGAACCATGACATATTTGAAACCGTCCATCAACAGTGACGCAGAGATTTAATCAGCTCGCATGGAAACACAAAACAAACAGAAACAGTTTCTTCGCAAATTCTAAACAAATGTCGTATTCAAAAGAGGGTGACTGAAATGATCACAATCATTAGCCTGCTGGCTGATATTTTACATGGTGGATGATTTCGTCCATTTACAATCCATGTATATTACAATTCATCTTTCTATGTCACTTGCTTGATCTCCCAAATGCTTAACGCGTGCAAATTAATTTTATGACTGCTAAATAACTACAGTAATATATAATTAGCCTGAAAGTCAAGAAGGCTGTTGTGTTTCACAATTCTCGTTTGTATTCATTCGGCTATGCGCTATCAACCATTTCTTTAAATTACTTTTTTGCTAAGGCTTGGCTCAGCAGCCTTCCTGTGGGCTACGCCCAAGGCTCCAAGTGTAGCTGCGACCCCATACGTGAAGCGCGAAGAAACTTCCATTGAAGAAAGAATCCCGTTTTTGATTGGCATCTAGGAAAGGTTATCTTTTAGATTCGCCTACCAAGGAGCTTTTCAAAGGAAGTTTTCGTTTGACGTTTGGCCCAGGGAGAAACTGTGTGGAGAAGGTAGGCAAAAGTGGGGATATTGAACAGGGGTATAGAGGAGGGGCTCTCCCGTCTTTCTTTATCCCAACCTCCTCCCAAAAGCTGCAAAGCCTCGAGCACTCTGACATCTGACCTAACTTGGTAATGGGTCATTCTTGAAGAGATAACAATTCACTCACACGAGTCCAATCAGTCCGTGCTGTGTTCCTTATGCCCTTCTTTCGAAGACATCCTCTTCCTTATCTCTTCCTAATTCAATTTTCGGCAGCAATAAATTTTGGATGAAGTGCATGGTGGGGCTTGTGTAATTTCAATCAGCTGATTTTCCGTTTGCGATTAGCATTAAGAGAGCTGTTTTGTTTAGTCGTTGATTAAAAGATCAGGAGAGAAAGGAAATCGAGAGAATCTCGTTGGGTAGTTAAAAGAGAAAAGAACATATTGTTTTTTAGTACTTCAGTCTGCTGTTTGCCAGATTTTGTACATTGGCACCTGGGTCTTGATATGTTTACGAATAAACTCTTTCAACGTGATAATTTATAATTTATCGTGATAACGTTCGTTGTCAAAATATCTAAAGCTCTCAAGTTACCCCAAACCCCAGCGCCCTGTGGCAAAGAAAGCTCGACTTCCCTCCCGATTGGGCGTCTTTCAATCAGAAACGGTCTCTCTGCGTCGGGGAAGTATTTAGACGATAGAAATGAGGGCCATATTTGAAGACTTAATCTTCCAAAAACTCAGTTTCAGCATGTCAAGGCTACTACAAAACGACATTGCAATGTTCAGAAAAGAAGAATTTATCCAGGCACGTGACCCCCATCCCACTACTTGACCTACTGTAACTGGGTTTGATAATTTAGAGCAACGCTTTTAAAGAAGCTCCAAAGGCCGGTACTCAGACGATGCTTAGAAATTCTGGTAAGGTAAGCAGCACTTTACCAAAGACGGAGGTGAACGGCTTGATATCGTATACATCGGTTATGATGAAACAAGTATCTATTGGTGGGCATTTGACAATCTTTGATGTGCATGCACTAATGCACTAATTCTGTGATGAGCAAGGGACATTCTTTGCACAGCAGTCGACTGACGAATGCGTCTTGCTTAACTACTTTTTGCTATGCCTCTTTCTGTGTGGAAATGCAAATCTACATCACAAAGAAAGAATGACTCTTAAGCTCTGCATTTTTGTAACATCCCGGTATAATCCTCTGATCAACTCAGGTTAATATGAAATAACAGCAGTAAAAGTGAAGTACATTATGAAGAGTGACCATCCACCAAAACCTGTATAATCTTTTGCTGGATGAAATAATATGAATGCGAATAGATGTTTCTTTAGATATCTGCCTAGTTACCTTTAGAACCACGACAGACCTTAACATGGCGTTCTTTAGTTCTGAAACTATATGTGACAGGCGAATCTCAATCTGGGTCCATTATACCGGACTCACAAATAGTAAAATTTCAAACTAGAAAAGGACCTACAAATCAACGTATATACTATTTAACAGAACGTAATTGCTCATTCCACACACTTTTTCGTAATTAATCTCATCATGGAAATAGAACTTTGAGTTTTTTCAAAGAGCTGCAACTTTGACACCTGCAGGCCTAAATAAAGATGTTTAATTATGATGCGAGATTTTGGTCGAACCAAAGATTCTCGCTATCGGCAAATCTCAAATAACAAATCTGACTTCTGTTACACAACTTGTCTGGACTGAATCCGCCCTTATGTGACTTATTTGTTTGGCGCTAGAAACTTGAAGATTCTTAGCATTGTTCTTCGATGACTAGTTCGAGTCCCATAGCAACAGCCGTGAAGTTTCCATAGAAAGCGATGGACCACAAAATCAGGCCACGCGCCGCCAGATCCCCCTCTGCAAAGGCTGCGGCCACGCGTAGCGCCCCCGGCCTCTATGCAGGCATTCTCAATCTACAGGCTGCTCCATTCTTCAGAAATGTGTAGTCTCAGCGTTCATTGCCTAAGTTATTTAGGACTGCAATGTGCAATAGATTTCATGGCTTCACCTTGGCGTAAGTTTAGGTTCTCTCGTTTCCACTCTAAATGGGTTTCATTATAACAAATATATAACATTCCAGCTTGAAAGTATATTGCTGACTGAGTCTTACAATAACTTACATTATAGAACAAATGTTAGAAGCTCTCCTCTGAACGCCAGAAAATTTCAACCAGGTAAAGAAGAGGACTGCAACTAGACGGTGCTTAAAGCGTTTCTGATGTTTGTATACTCTGGGGTGTGTCGGACGAAAAAGCGGTTACGCATGCGAAAACCCTGCTTACGCTATTACTTACCATTTTTAATACTTTGAGTTTTCTGATGCAATATTTTCTGATTTAAAAATGCAGTTACACCAGCACGTGCGCACTGAAAGTGCAATTTGAAATTTAGTCTATTATGCAGTAACTTAATGCAAAATGTAAGAATCCATTTTTCTTCCTCTGTCATTATATACATGTGTTTAATAATCATCATCTTTTACCATCAACTGGCGAGATCTTTAATATAGAAAATACAATTTATGCTCATTTTTGATTCAACAAGCAGTGAATGTTAGAATTAAACATTTTGGATGTTTGCCATAAATCTTCTGAAAGCAATTTTTTGTCGATAGATGCAAAAGACAGGAATGACATTACCACTTTTAGTTAGAAGTATCACAAGAATCAATACTTGGTCCTATTCTATTCAATCCACTACGTATCGCTGACAGCACAATACTCATCATTAAAAAATAATTCAAATCATTCATAAAGTCGATATTTCTTCTTATCTACAATCTATCACAATCAGAAATGGAGGAAAGAAAGAAAAAGTAAATGAAGAAAATTTCCTCCATGAATCATCATTTTGTTAGGTGAAAACTGAAAAGACCAGCAGCTGACTTTAAGTTTAATCAAGCTTCTATTGTTTTATTGACTACTCAGCTCAAGTAATAGCATATGCATCATCGTGGTTGTTAACTTGTACATTACAATAAGTTAAGTGAATTGTTGAATTTCACTTTCTGTACCTGAAAGCTGGTTTGTGTTTGGGGGTTTTGACTTATGCCAGGTGCTAATGGAAAACTTCATGAGTCGGGGAGAAGAACAGCCTAATATGTTCTTCCTTACATTTGTATATTTAAATTGAATGCAAATGAATTATTCGTCAATTTATCGAGCCCAAAAGAAATCTGTAAAAATATCTTCGCTGATTTACAAGACGACCAGTGCGTTTTTACCCCGAGAGACCAAATAAAGATTGAGGCTCATGGAAGACAGTTTGTAGAAATATATTCTTACCATTTAGACAATGTCCATGACCGTTGCCACAAACTTAAGTTTTCCAAATTAATTTGAGAAAAATCTTTCTGTGCCATATTGCCCTATTCTACAGACCAACAACCGGCATTCTAAATGCTCAATGCTACTGTTTCAACCAACAATCCAATCCAACAACCACTTCATCAAAACTATTTCAGGAGCTAAGTCCCATCTAGTTGAGAAATTTCTTTGTGTTGGAAATTTCTATTGCTCCTTTCAAAAGTATGAATATCGCCGTTTATACCTGAAACGAGGTTTCACAAGTATATGTTTTCTTTCTTCTCCTGGGCATGCTCCTGATGACAAGAGACGTGATCTCTTTTCTGCACCTGAAGAACAGCACCGTGCAGATCAGCATGACGACTAGGCCCACGATGATTAATGCTAGTGCCCAGGACGGCAAGGGATCTGCAAAGAGTCAAAAGGGAATACGTCATATGGCTGGAAATTTAAATACGACTTGCAACAGAAAGCTGCATGATAAAACAAGGACGAGAGAGCCATTCCACCAAAATACAGCTTACTATAGCAGCGTAGTATCATTTTCTAGTACAAGTTGCAACAAGTTAAGTCATCGGCTTCACGTTGCCTACCTCCTAGCGACATGGAGATGCAGACAGGAGACAGACACGGGAAAGGGCTTGCTTTTCTCATAGACAGAAGGGTAGACGGACGGATTATACTTCAAATGAATTCATCTTTTAAGGTGTAAAATCTTAGATGCCTCCCTCTCATAAGGAAATTTTTGTCCAAACGTTGAACGAAACCTAATAAAGATCGAGACCATAAAATGTACAGTCTAGGTATTATGAATAATATCGAAGGAGAGGGGATTTCATAAAATAGAGATCAATGGCACCTAATAAAATAGGACAGATACCACAATAGGAAGAATCGTAGAGACTCATTGAAAATATTGCCTTACTTTTCTGGATGATTACAGTGAACTTGGTGATGAATGTTGTGTTATTGGATACATCCAATGTGCAGTTGTAGTGTCCAGCGTCTCCCAGGGCAACGTTGTAGATTGTCAACATCGATTCATTGTTGCTGAGCTGGTACTTCGCCGACCCCGGCAATAGTCGTCTGTTGTGGCGATACCACGTGGCTTTGGCGGGAATCACCGCCAGATCCACGCCTCTAAAGAAGGCAACCATTCTGATATCATCGCCTTCCTGGGCTATGTACTTGCGGTCAATCTTGTGAATTTGCCCTGTTCAACAAATTTCAACTTTTTAGGACTCTAACATTGATATTCCACTTGCTCTACGTAATGACTACTGGCTACATTTGATTCGTCTGCTTACGTAAGATAATTCGCAACAATTAAAAGTTATTAAAACAAAATTGTCCACATATGTTTCTTTGCAAATGCTGAGCAAGGCCACACCGTGACCAGAACGAGGGCATCGTTAGTCGACTTTGATTTGAGCAAAATGAGTCTCGTTTAGGTCGAACAATCATCAGTGGGAAATGGGAAGATTGGTCAATTCGAGGCTACACAAAATAATCATCTGGGGCGAATGACGCTTCGATGCAATAAAGCTAGGCCTTAACTCTATGGCTATCATTTTTTCTGCAAACTAGATCGCCGCTCTGTGCTTGTGCTAAACGAGGAGGATATATCAAAGCAAGCAGATTGAATAAAAGCAAAAGTCCGGTTTGTTCAGATGCTTTTCCCACGTAACTTGAAACCAACTTCCCGCGGACACTAAATTTGCATTGCAATAAAACTCTGCTCTGCAAATTTTTTCAATTGTCTTGCGGCATATTTCAAATTTGCTATGATATTTGTTGGAGGAACAAGAAGTAACCTGTTAGACCTAAAGAGCAATTTGTTTGAAAGTCTCCAGACTAATTGCGAAAAAATGGATTGTGCTGCGATGATATTCAGGGGGTTGCCATAACAAGAAATTGTCCTTAAGGAAAAGACTCTGAGCAAGAAGCAAGCAACGCTTTCTTATTGCGCTAAAACCGAATGCGTTAATAGCAACTTTCTTAAAGACAATAATAAGAAATTGAAACAGGGGGAACCAGTGCATTCCAGGATATGTTATGAATGATTAAAAGAGATGCACAAGAAGACTACCCCAATGAAGAAGAAAATTCAACCCACAGAAGCTGTTACTTGAAGAAGAATTGCTCATCAGACGATTTGTCATTTCTATACGCCGTTAGATAAAGGAATGAGCCAAAATTGTCCTTAAATTCTTCTCAGTTTGTAATACGGACAGCGCTAGCGGTTTAACTTTATTTGTCAGTTTGAAACAACGAGAGCAGCGAATTACCAATGGCGCCTCTGTTAGCGAATTGCGATTAACTGTAATCTTACAGCGCATTCAATCGAAAAGATGGCATAAAATATTGAATCAAGAAAGCGAAGCTTTTTCTGCTTCAAATTCATCGTATCTGTCAAATAAGCAGCTTATCTTCCTCTAACTTGATGAAACGAATCTCCCATAGCCTTTCGCCCTACGTCATCAATCATTCCTTGCTCGTCCAGTTTTGGTTTTGAAGTCGGAGAAATCTTGGCCTAACCTAATTCTTTTCGCAAGTATCATCCACACTTGCTTGAGATTTGGGACTTGGCAAGTCAGAAAATTTTTACCATAAATGACATAACCTTCCCACTTTACACAGTGTATACTAATATTGCTTGAAAATGAAAGTCTGATCGGATATCGGACATCGACTTCTCCTTCCCGATACGAATTAACTTTTTCTTTAAGTCCTTTTTACTGGGACTTGTGTATAAAAAGGATTTGTAAAAAAAACCATCCTAAAAAATTATCATTTTTCAAGCGAGTCTTTTGAACAAGCGACAAAGAGGCTTACCATTGTACGAAAGACAGGTGTTGTTGAAAAGGAGTAAACTCAGCATGAAACATTGCGTTTGCGTTTTGAAGAGGAATTTAAGGCATCTTGAATAGGCATTCATGTTTTAAATGGAGAAAGAAACTGCTTTTGCTACCTTCAATAACAAACCGTTACTCGTCAGATCTGCGAGATTTGTTACAGTAGAAGTAATCAGTGGTCGTTTCATAGCATTTCAGCGCAGTAGTAACATTTAAGAGGGATCTCTTAAAAATCATCCACTGTTCCGAGAATTCATTGCTAATGCTTAATTCACATGGTTTTTACGAGTTAACGCACGATCGTGTAGATAAGCAAGACATTCAAATGTTTATTGTAAGAAGCTAAGCAAAGTATTCAAAATAGCTGGAGTTAATGCTGGGTCATCAGCCTTAAGAGATAATTCAGGAATATAAAATATTGCTCTTACTTGCTGAAAAAACTGCTTCTGTCCAGAAGAAGAAGCAGACGATGGCAGCAGAGCGGAAGAACATGGTTTTCTCGTCTTGAATCTACTTGAGCAGTAGTGAGTCCGACATATTGGCTCCCTCTAGCAGAAAACTGTTGTCGTTTGAGGGAGGGCCTGTTTCTCAGGCAACTCTGTGCTTCGACGTCATTTTCCGAAAACATAAAAGCGCAGTTTTCATTACAGAACTCGATATGTACCAGTCCAATTTCCCAAACACAATGCTATGGCAAGACGGGGGTCGTCCTGCATTTGTGAGAGACGGCAGGTGAAACAGAGTGGGAAAGTGAATTATAATGACGTGATTGACGGAGGCAGGATATGTGGCTGGGAAAGCGATATTCCATGCTAACGGGTTGGTTTTGGCCCGGGGCAGCGGTTGCAGATGAGCAAGCGAAATGTCACGTCTTCCCGCGCGAATGCATCCCACGCCAGTTGCTTTGATTCGAAATTTGGCGAGCCGGGCCTTTCTCGCATTCTGTTGCAAGACGCTTCATGCATGTCACGTGACAGAACATTTGTATTTTTGACCTCGTTTTGATACTGAATGATTCACACTGCTTGGATGAGCCCGAAAAACACTGCGACAATGAAGGACTGTTCATAACGCCCCGGGCGATGTTTTCTAGGGAGAAGGCTTCTAGCCAGTTCTATTGCCCGTGTTTCAAAAGCGTTCTCTTTGTGGCGCACTGGAATCACTTATCAAAATGCATAGCAAGAGATTTAAAACCAGCTAGTCTGTAAAGTGGAGCAAGATGGAAACATTGAAGAGGTCTTCTTTTCAGCATGAAAACAGGGAATAAGAACGGCGTCTTATTAATCATCTTTCAGGTAGGCTTCAAGATTTTGCTAGTGCCAGTTCTCTGATGCAATCTTTACGTGACAAAAATCGCATGTAAACGTAAAATCCTGCGTGTAATCTTTGATGTCACTAGCTGTAAGTGTAAATTTCAAGACGAGTTCCTGACAATGAAGGAGAAAGCTGGCTCATTGTAGCACCATTTAGGGGCTGATTGTCATGATATTTCTTTCATACGCATTATCAGGCTCACATACGTGTCTTGGCTTTTGATCAAGTATTGAACGAATGTCTTTTCGCAGTTTTTGCCTTGAGCACTTTCCAGGCTTGTATTCCGGTCATTGTGCTTAGCAACAAATCAGTCCGTCACCTGTCTATGTAAATACCTTTTCGCTTGATTTCGGGGGCATGTTTATTTTTGATAGCAACCTCTTCTCGGCGCATTGTTACGCCTCGCACCAGGTCCTTTTCTGAGCAAATGTTCAGGCTTTTGTAGAGACTCGTTTTGAAAAGGAGGCATTGATTTCGCATTCTTTGCAGCAATATGGACGCCTATCGTTTCAATGTAGCAACGGAGCAATGTGAAAGGGCAACGTGTTTAACCATGTAACCGGATTACAACGAAAACGGTGCAGTTTGAATGTAGCCTCGGTCACGGGTATCTAATGACATCTTGCTTTCCCGCGCAGATTGGTTTAGAAGCTGGGTAGCTGGGTGGGCGTAATTCGGGAGCGAAACTCTGGAATAATCAAACTAAGTTATTATAATGAACATTATCGAACTAAGTAATTATAATGAACATTATTGAACTAAGTAATTATAATTAATATTATCAAACTAAGAAATTTAAACCATGAAGCAAAAGCATATCCGTCTCATTTCTATATTACCTGACATTATTTTAAGTAACATGGTGTATCGCTTTCAGATGCTGTATGTAGTTATCGAGAAGAGCCAATTCTGTGACTACACCCCCGTGCCACCACGCTGACCACTTAAGCTAAATATGCATTGCAACAGTGCGTTTGATTCGAAAATTCAGTTGTCATAGACGGGGCAAGCTCCATGTGACTTGAAATTCGGGTTCGAAAGAAGGGGAGCCCCATTTATGTTTTAGTGTAACAGAGATTACAGTACAAATGACAGGAAAAACAGTCCATTGTTTCCATCAACAATGATTTATGACTCGCGGTTTTTTTTACCATTTTTCTTTAGTAGTTGCCCTTGAATAGATGTATGCTGGTTAAAAAGCCCGCTTCTTGCAGTTACGACACTTTTGGACGTCGTCGCATTGGTAGTCCAGTTCGACAGATCACACAACACACAGATGACAACAGATCAAAACGGACACCAATGTTTGGAACAGCATATACTTTAAGTAGGCAGTTGAGGCCTACTTTGTAAAAAGCGAAATTAATAATTCATATCACTTTGACACATCAATAATTCATAGTTAAATATTGGCTATCAAATAGGCGAGAGAAATAATAGAGTTATCTGATATTAACAGGACTTAATCCGCGTTAGAAAGATAACCTGTTGAATGTAAAATGCCTAGATGAACTAATTCACATTTAATGGGTTATCTTCAATATAAGTAATCTTCAAGTATTTATAAATGCCGAGATAACCACAGCATTGATCTCTTGGCTTCTTAGGTTTTTTAAGGTGATTTGAATTAAAAATTGTCACCAAAAACAGTTGGGAAATCTGCGAATTTGAATCTTTCACGTCAACAAAATCACTGCAAATATCTTAAGAGCAATTTATGTAGATAAGCAACAATAGCATAAATGGGCTTGCACTGATGAATGTAGATGCCAGTAACATTGACTACAGTTTCTTCAAGACCAATTATCTGTAGAAAGTATTGAGATGACGGCATCACAATTTTGCACAAATTGAGCCCTCTTTCCTTGAAGAGGTTTTTGATATGTTGTACCTTAGTACTCTATGCTTGCAGCGTTGCTCCAAGCGAATTTATAAAGCATTGCCACTTGAGCAAAAGGATGTATCCCATGGACTGTATTACATCACAAACTTCTCAGTAGATTCCAAAAGAGATGTTTCATGGGGCATGCAAACTGCTCTTCCATCCAGGGCGATTTTCAAGTACTGATCTTGATTCCTCCTGTGACCCGTTTCAGAACGAGGCTTTACACATGTTCCGTCCGTTACCGAAAAGCAACGCAACAGGGCCCTTCATGTAGATGTCAACTTGGCCTCTTATTGGTTTAGCGCGAATGGACTGGTGGGGAACGAGGAAGCTGCTTCAAAATTTCAGCTGCACTCAACCAAAGAAGCATTGCGGGCAACCAACTCTACATGGCCTATTCAGGAACGACGCTGAGCAGGAGGCTGACTGCGGAGCAGCTACGATGCAAACGGTTGCCACGAGACA
Organism: Nemopilema nomurai; assembly: GCA_003864495.1. NCBI lineage: Eukaryota > Metazoa > Cnidaria > Scyphozoa > Rhizostomeae > Rhizostomatidae > Nemopilema > Nemopilema nomurai. Next base: position 1,075,927 of record ML133498.1, on the reverse strand, counting down.
TGAGTTTGAAATGACATGACCCCCGTCTGCCAGCTGCCTTAATCCTATTCAAAGCATATTTAGCAAAGTTCCTTATAACAGAAGGAAAATGCGATGTTTGTGTTAAGATAAAGTCTTGCAACTGGAGATACAGATCACGAAAACATGAAAACGAATGCCACGAAAGATGTGGCAGGTATCCATAGGAACGACAAAAGTTTTTCTGTTTACAGTTCTATTGCTGGAAGAGCCCCGTCATGCAAGCGATATTTTGGTTGGCTCACATCAATCTTTCACTAAAAGTAGCCACAATTAGCTCAATTTCGGGCCTAGATTCCTCAAAATAACTGGTTTGCATTACGAGCAGCACGTATTAACAGCAAAAGGCGAGACCTAAGTTTGGAAAGGCGATTCTCAAAGTAGGACAATAGAATTTTTATGAACAAAGGAAAAGAAGCAGGAAAATTGCTAACAATAAATTCTTAAAAATTCTTTAAAACCAAGTTGCGCTACAACTCTTTAGCTGCACTGAAATAGGAAAATGTCTTAGATGAGGTTTGCAGGTTAAGTGAGCCAACCAAACAACGGATTTGAAATCTTTTGGCTGCATAATGATGTCTGCTTGGCAACAAACTGCCAGCATAGATCAAAAAAGGCAGGTGAAGATAAAGAATGGAGGCACAAATATTTGAGAAGTAATTAGGTGCAATATATTGAGAGTTCACCAACGGTCAAATATGGGTCAAGACTATTGGCTGATCTTGAAAGCAGAGAGCTAGGGGTGATCTCCAATTGCGTGGCAAAAGGCATACGATTTGTGGAAATTAAGTGCCGCCATTGTTCTTAGGGGAGTTCATGTTCTAAACATCAGGAAACCGCTTCCCTTTCCAGCACAATGGTCGCTATCTTTAGGCAATGATGTCTCCATCCATTCATTGCTACGAGACATTTGACAGTAAAAGAAACGAAGCCACATTAGACAAAGATTTATACGCAATCACCACCAGCTAATGCGAGGAATGGAAATGGCGTTCGTGTTTTTGCTTGTCTCGATAGCTACGATTTGACTCGACACCACACACGCTCACTTTTAACAAAAACGGAGAGCTACTCGATTTGAATGCAGCAGATTCTCGAGCGAGATTAAAGAGTAGTACTTACTAAATGTAAATAAAACCGAGTAGAACATGCTAGCGGAGTTCCCCAAGGAACCGTTCATGGGCCATTTCTTTTTATAATATTACTTAATCATGTGCTCAGTAATAATGTTTGCAGATGCATCCTGGTTCTACGCCCAGACAAAGGTCGATTCGTGCTTGGATTTACCATCATTTATGAGGGAAGTTAAGGAATCACAGATTCGAAAGAGAGATGAAAATGCAGGAACTTTTATAAATGAACATTACAAAGTTATGCGTATCGACGGTTGAACAATTGATGGCCCTTCAGTGTTGTTATGGATGGGATACTAAAATCGATAGACATATTACAGAAATGGCTACAAATTCCTCTAAAGTACTAATGTCAGTTAGATGATAGAATGACTTGCATAGACCAGAATACAATTATTGTCGGATCCTTTTGCATAATCAAAATCCACAATCATAAAGCACTGGTGTAGCGACCATAGCGCAGGAAATGGCATTTTAAACATGTTTAGGGGTTGATCTTCATCAACAAAATTTAAAGGTGCTTTGAAAATCTTGAATATTGAAAGTGAAAAATGAACATTTACTTTGGAATAATACTGCAAGATAATTCTGAACTTGAACAATTAAAATTAAGTCTCTCCAAAGTTACACTGAGCTGTGTACTTATGTTTCTTCCTTGTGTGCAATGCTGGCACAAAACTCATGGTGCCTAGCAACACACCATTTAAATAAAATGACATTCAACATCGCATGAAGTATAAAAATTAATATACAAATCTATATCTCCCTGAGTGTAGTTCAAGATTGGGAAAAAGTTTCTTTTATATTCGATTATTCCTTTCGCAGATTGTCCAGCCTACAAGGAAGATTTCAATCAGTTATCATATAAAAGCTCAAGTTGTCCAACCTAAATGTATTGGAACAGATATTACCTAGCACCACCACAGAAGATTATTTGAGCAACAATAAAAAAGGTCACAGCTACATTAGTGATGCAGAAGTGCCAATTAATACATTGGCAAAGTTGGACTATTCCTTATATTTGACAATTTTTCAATTGGTGTGCTTGGTTTCAAAATTTCTAATGAAGTCTTAAAAAGATTTGTCTTGAAAGAAAACAAATTTAAGACAAAACAAAGAAATATTAGAAGTGAACCTGGCTTGGAGATCAGCATCAGCATCGGCAGCTGCTACAGCAGCCGGTGGCGCCTTATGGCTTGTGGCCAATGATGCACCCGCCTCAGGTAGACCAGAGAGCTGCAGAAAAACAAATGCCATTAAAGGATGGAATGAACCAATCAAGACTGGTGGGATTATTTATGAGGCTGCAGCAGTGAAAAATAAATATATCATTTCCAACTCTAAAGCACAAGAAAAAGGGTTTTTAGATGTTAACATGGCTTTTAGTTTAAATGACTAATTAAACATTTGTAAACAATGGACTTGATTTTCAAAGGCACTTTCAAAAAGGTATTGCTCTTGAAATTGCTTAGTAATTTAGTGGCTAGCTGCATACCAAAGCATTCTTTTGTTATAGTGCAATGTTTGTGATGGTAGAAAGGAAGATGGCTCAACATTTTATTCACTCTTCTTAAAATTAGAAAAACTAGCAATGTAGGCATAGAGAGACAAATTACCTGGTCAGTTAAGCTAAGACCCAGTTCATCAAGAACTTGACTAACAACAGCCTCGCTGCAAAAGGATCATGTTCATTTTGGTTAACAATAACAGTGACAGTATATCAGTGTCTCATTTATTGCTGTCCTATCAAACATAAACATCTAAAAAACTCAATTGAAAATAAATCCAAACATAACTCATAAGCAATTGGGGAACTTTTGCATCTTTATCTTATTAGAAATAATTACTTGACAGTTGACAACCACCAATATTAATTCCTCTAAAAATCTTTCTACACTCTCCCTTTCTTCCTAATAAGAGACCTTTGATAAATGACATTAATTTGCTAAATAAAGTTATTGTTGATATAATTATTGTCGACAAACAAGTCAAGTTCAATTTGACATCATCTTTCATAACATAAGCCAAATATAAACATTCAATAGTTAAAATAGTAGATGGTAAGATCACACCTTTCCTCATCATCTTCATCCCCAAGGGCATCATCTATGGCATCATTCATCATTTCCTCTTTCATGTCCATTATCTCTGACTGAAAAGTTAAACAAGCTTAGCTTCTTCTCTTAATAAACTTTATTGCAAAACTTGAAACTATTTTCTCTAGATTAACAAGCATTCTAACTATTTAAGATCTTGTACCTACAACTAAAGATGAAAGTCTCATCATACTAATAATTCCATGGCAACCAGTTTACCTTACTTAGAAAGGACATAACTCATGAACATTGGGCAAAAAACAAAGATTAGTGTACCTGCTTCTCAAACTCCATCATAATTTTTTGAATTTCAGGCAGTTTAAGCTGCTTGTTCATTTGAGCCATGGTCTGTGGAAAAAGATAAATTGTATAAACTCCTTGTGATCATCAAAAACCAAAAACCTGCTTGAAACTGAAGGGATACTTTTGCCTCTAGTAAAAAACAAAAATATTTTCTTTCAAACTGATTTAGTTGAAAGGGAAATCCAAAGACAAGAACAAAAAGTAGACTGACAGTTTTCAATAATCTAGAGTGTGTAAAGAGACTTCTCAATTCCATAAGGATAACAGATATTTCTTTGAAAATGAAAGTCAATCACAAACTTCTATGTTTCTACATTCCCAAGTAGGAAAGGCAATCATAATGAGGCTTATAGTACCTTGGCACATCCCTTCATGGCTCTTGCCATGGCATCATTTGACCTCAGTGTCTGGAATAAAGGCATCAAATTAAAATCCACAATCGTCATAACAAAGGAGAAGCTCAAGAGTTTTTCCCACTTTTCAACACAAAATGTGACAAATTATGATGAATTTTGTAATTACATATATCCCTTTCATTAACTTTCCATTAAAGAAGTGTTTCAGAGGCTTTTCAACTAGCTTGAGCCCATATTTTTTCTAAACAAAGGACTCTCATTAGATCCTGACCTTTAGTTTAACAGTCAAGATTCCTAGCATCTAACTTAGTTAATATTCATGAAACTTCAAAGCACAGAATGCTTTTTGGGGTCTCTTAGAATCATCAAATAACCAAATTGAATTGTTTTTTAAGACAAATAATTAAAAAAACTGAAAACTGAATTATCAAAAAACTTATTGAGTTATTTACAAAAATTTAAAAGAACAAGAAAATTGTTGCTACCTGAATTTTCAAAGAGACGGCTTGAAGATTTGCTTTCATCAAAATAAACTTTTTCACATATCTTCTGGTTCGAACTAAATCCTTTGCCATTATCTTTACAGCATCCTGAATGATGAATATAGTTAGGCTTTCATTGCATGGCAAGCAAAATGGAATGATGTATGCTTTGTCAAAAGATATAGTTAATAACCAGAGCTAGAGCAACATTAGTTAATATAAAATAAAGGCAGCCTAAGACTATATAGCACTATATACAGTATGTTCATATATACAGAAAAGACTGTTTTCAATTAATTTTGAATTGAGCACAGAGCTTTCAAAATAAGTTCAAACTTGCCAGAAGACTATTGTGTCAAAACTTTGTAAAAAATGGCAAATGTTAAGTGTGCCTGCATAAAAGAGGAAATAAAATAATTCTCATTCTTTCTGGCTTTACATATTCAGCAACCTTATTAGTAATAGACTTTCTCAAACAAAGACACCATAAGGTTATAGAATATTTCAAAAGATAAGTCTAGGTTATGTCATAGATATAGTTGTTTGTTTGTGTTGTAGCTTCATAACTAAGTTAGAAATTGTTGTCTTCTAGTCCTTAGTCCCTAACTCGCAATGTGATGCATAGTGGTAAAGTTTATGGATGTCATGTATAACTTTATTAGCTTAAAGAGAGTCTAAGAAATTAATGTTTATTCAAACATAACAAGCAGGGTACATAAACTCTTTAGGATAAACAACATGATAAATGTGGATTAAAATCTAAAAAAGGAATTTCAAAAAGCAGCCAACTTAATAATGTCTATACTAAACAAGACCTACAGGTTTGAATTGATGTAGCTCTTAGTCATTTACATTTTAAGAAATTCCTACAAGAAAAGAAATTAAAGTAATCTCCAAAGTAAATTTCTATTCAATCTCTCAACCATCAGGGATGAATTATTCTCATAAGTTGGGCATATCTACTTATCAATTCTGTTTAAAATAAACTGAACCATAATGAGTCTGGTCTTGGAGACTTTTCCATTGAATCCAAATAAATACTTTTACCATTTGCCCTTCCTTTGCCATTTTCTTAATGTCATTTATTACTTTCTTCTCTTGATTCTCCATTTTTGTTCGCTCTCTATCTAGGTCCCTAAAAGGAGAGTTTGAAAGATGAATAAGTTAAAAATAACTAAGTAATCATAATTATGCAACATATAATTTGATATTATCAACAGTGAATTTTGAGGCTGCATTGTGCAGAGTTTTACTTTGTGCTTCAAGACAATAATTCATGAATCTCTTTGGGGGAATGCTCTAAATAGATTTAGCTAGAAAAGGTGATAAAGCTCCATAACTTTTTTTTAACAAAAATTCCTTTTCAAGTAAAACTTGCTATTGACTTAAAACTTCTGACAATCTTAATGTCACTTAATGTCAAGGGGGCTAAAATTTGTTCTAGACTTTCAAAACAAAATTGGTTTTTATTTTATGAACTTTTTTTGTACCATAAATAATTTCTAGGCTGAGATAAGTGATGGTTTTTAAAGAAATTAAATAGCAATGAAGCTCATTCAAAGCCTTTTGTATGGATGTTGGGGAGCTTTGCATTGTGTTGGTGAAACGCTTGCAGTACATTGTCTGTGGTTAAGGCTCTTCAGTGGAAATACTAATAACATTGACCCTATAATGACAAAAAACGAACGGATTTTTCGAGCCCTGATTAATTTTAAACTACAGAAGGTTTTTTCCATTTTTTCTAATGTACCAAAAAAATACGAAAAAGAAGATTTGTTGACTGCCAAGACTTTTGTCTGCACAAGCGAATGCATGAAACAGATTGTTGGACAAACTATGCAAATTGTCTGTCACAATCAGCTCCATTGAGGTTAAACAGATTTCTATCCCTAGTTTACACGGTAATGGTATTTTAAACGATATTAGCAGAGAAAGAGCTGTCCATTGTGATGTGCTGTTGTTGGCGCAAACACCATTGGGAAGGTAATAGAAACTCCTGCCATTGCAAGAAGCTTCCCGAAACAATGATAAGCGAGCGGGATCTGTAAATATAAAGGAAATGATGATCAACTGAATGATGTACCGTATTGCACGATTCAAAGATCGTTGATGCTGCCTCAGCATTTGCTCCGGGGTCTTTTTCTTGCCGAATAACCACTCCATTTTGCTAAGTTCTCCTCAAACGCTCTACTTTAATGCTAATCCAACAGTTTTTACCCTGTATTCACAGATAAAAAGCTAAACAATGTTATTTGTCAAACTGTCAGTGTAAAACTATGTGCTATCTTCGTAATTTCTGATTTGTAAGCACGAAAATTTCGTCAACTTCCCCAACTTTGGGGAGTGATTCAAACGATCAAAATAGATGACATTAGCCTCTTGTTGATACAGGGTCGGAAACGAGGAACCTAAAACTGAATGACGTCATTCTACACTGACAAGAAAACTTGTGTAACTTGGTTGTTATTTGGCGGTTGACTTTGAAAGGAATTGTTGTTTACTTTAACCCCAGTTTAAACTGGCAGAGTAATTTACTTCAATCTCGAAGGTTAAAACTTTTACTTCAAATGAATTTGGTCCAAAACAACAGAATAACGATAACTGAACACAGGTAGAAACGGCACAATAAAAACAACTGCAAATACACGTGTATGTCTCCTTATAATTTACAATCTTAAAAATAGTACAAAAATTGAAAATGACAATTGTATTTCCATATGAAAGAAATTCACATTTTAAAATACGGAAAATTTCTAATTAGAAACGGTTAATTGAACATCGACTTCCATACAGGGTATGGAACGTTCTTATGGAAAAATGGCGGAGGGAAACTCTTTATGAGAATACATTCAAGCTATGATATTTTTTCCAGATAAAGCTAGCCGGCTAGGGGCATTCGTTTTCTAACTTCATACAATTTGAATTACATTTCATACGCAATAACATTTTTCCAGTCCATCGAAAATTCAGTGCTCGGTTTACAAATTCTTACTACGAAATCAACGTTTCGCCATCTCACAAAACATTTCCCTTCATTCGAAAAAGGAACCCGGCCATCTTGCTTTTTTTTAGGGGGGGGGGGGGGAGACGAACATGACAATGAAATAATTGTGTCCAAAGAGGGAGGATCATTTGCTGGAAATTTTAAGGCTGTTGGGTAAAACTGAAATAAAAACGGATACGTTCTGGTAGTGACAGCACGTGTTCATAACGTGATAAACGTCTCCACAACGCAAGAAAGGGGGCTTCATAGCTGGTCACCCATGCTCTAAATGGGGTAAACGCACAACGCTATACTCCCAGTTAGAAGAGACTTAAGAGATAACTGGAGGCCAAAGGCGAAGGGTATCATTTTTGTGAGATGCTACGTGCAGAAAGCCACGAAAAGTGATTTTTGACTTGAGTCTGGGTTCCGTTTCTTATTCTTCTCGCGTAAAAAAGGTAGAACAAAAACATAAATCTTGCATTTTGAAAATATCAAAAATTCAGTCTCTTCAATTCAAGCATTTAACACTGGCATTGATCTAATTAAACTTGCGGTTATAATATATCTATGCACGATTCTAGTTTATTTGCTGCATACGAAACCTAAAAAGCTAGGGACAATCTATTTACATGAAAAAGCTCTCTTTTTCGTAAGGCGTGGTTGCTTTTCCTATTGCCTACTGGTGAGAATCGTTATTCAAACGAATAACAAACTTAGAAAGTAGAATAGCGCAAAATGGAAGAAGGTACAGTTCGCTGGAGATTAATAACTATCACGAACTGTACTTGAGAATCCGCCAAATTGGCGCTGCTAAATCAACGCACCAGGGGCATAGGAAGAATCTAAGAAGCGGGGGAGGGAGGGGGCGTTCAAAATAGGCACAGGACCACTCTCATTTTCTAATTTGGAGAGGGGCACTTCTGCATGGTTTGTCAAAAGAGGGGGGCTCCTCTGAGCTCCGGTTTTCATGGCTCTGCAAAGCACGTTCCGTAGAATTTAAAAAGCGGAACAGGACATGAGACACATCAAATGAAACAAAACATTCAAACGTGAAACGTTTTCTAGCAAAGGAGCCCGCATTCACACAAGGTATAAGCAGTCACAGACAGCATAAAAAACAACCCCTACCAGCTCAGTCTTGGTCGTGCTACTCTTTGAACTCTTCTATCACCAACCCCGGCTTCTGATTAAAGGCCTACTTCAATATGTGCTCAATTACGTTTTAAAACTAAACTGGGCCTACCGTGCGACAGCGTCCCAGCACATAACAACACAAAATTAAACTTCAAAACACAAATGGCGATATTTTAGAGGCTTACCAAAGACTCACCCGCAAGCTACGCTATAAAGCTTGGTTCAACGGAGGAATGCGTCGAAAACGACGGGGGAGACGGGGTTAACTGAAGAAATTTCCAAAAAGCCAGTTTCCAGCCTACAGTTGGTCATCTTAGTTTGGAGTTGAGGCTTGGTGTGCCCTTACTTTGGGATACATTTAATCTAAATGGAACAATTCAGCATATAGAAATCTATAAAAAACAGTATAAAATCAAATTATGAAAATAAAATCTTTTGGTGATATAAAATTGCCAAACTGTACATTGTCAAAAGCAGAATACAAATCCCATTGAAATATTCCACAAATTTCCTATAAGCATTTGCATGTTCTATAGGTCACGGCAATTATAAACGGATCACAATCTGAATTACAAAAAAAACGTGATAGACTTGGGCTGAATTTCTAACCGTCTTCGTCGGAATTGGCGATATCGACGTAGCGTCTGTTCCGGTTATTTCGAATGGGAACCATTACGTCATCGACCGCATTCAGAGACTCGATGTAAGGTATGAGGTCTAGCAGCTCTCGGTCGGACATGTCATCGAACCACGACTTACAGGAAACCTAAGGCAGAGCAGCGAAAATACAACGAAGGCACCGCCATGCAGCAAGATGCATGGATAAATCCAAGCCTTCAGATCCAAATGGCATCAAATACAAACGCTGACTTTTTTCTTTTGTTGGAAGGTGCAATGAAATGAATCAAATCTGCTTTGGCAAAATAGGGCAGACGCATTAATACTCTGATAAAGGAAAATCGTCGAAAACAATTGTACTCGATTTGGTATAGCAGCAGATGCTTAAAAATATTTTCGCAAACTTTAAGGCATTCAGTTTGCGCTAAATGACACCAACCGTCGACGCATTTTACGCATAAACATTATAAGCTTACCGCATTGTCAGGGTGGAAAATATATGAGGCTGGCGAATTATCGACAATGACAACTTTTCCAAGATCACGGCCAAGTCTACTTAAATCCTGTGTAAACAAACAAAATGAAACGGTTTCAGAGCAAGAACAATTAATGTATCGAGAAAGATTTACGTGCGAGAGTGGAGAGACTACGAAAACCGACTAAAATCTTGACTTTTGTGCATATCTTGACATTAACGGAAAAGGTCACAAAGTGACACGCGGTTACAGACTCCTGCCAGAAGAGTAACTTATCACCGCCCAATCAAAACCCAAACAGAAGATATCCTTTTAATTCCGACCGGCCGCAATTTCTTAATTCGCTGATAAAATCTGGGCTTAAACAAAAACGATGGATTATGTTTTTTGGAGTAGCCTTAAGATAAATTTGCTGGTCAACGATTAATGAAATGTAAAAGGCTGGGTGATTTACTTTATTCGAGAACAACCCAAAAAAATAAGCAGATTTATTTCTTTTGTCAAGACAACTGATTTGTCTGCTAAAACCACAACCAAGAAGTACCAGAAGTATCCGCTGAGAATTGCGAAAACGGTAAGAAAGTATGTAGGTGTGTAAATACATGAATTTGACCATGTATATATACAAAGGTCATTGTCTATTCTGTGGAAATGAAGAGCACATACTTTGACATAATTCCCTTTGTAGAAGACACAGGACTCTCTAAACAGTCGAGCAGCAAAAATTCCATTTCTGTCTAGAAGATCAGCCACAGGATCTGCATACTAAAGGGGAGACATGCTCTCAATTTTTAAGGTTGTTAAAGTTATTTGAAAATGGGTCAAGCTTGAAAACATTGATAATTTGACAAAGCAACTAAAATTCTAGAGCAGAGATAACAAGACAAAAAACTGATGGGTTCCTTTTACTCCCCCTTATCACAAGAGCGCTGGCAACAGGACTGAATTGAACTGTAAGCATGCATGTACACAATGGCTTGCTGGTAATGTTCTAGTGGGCTTCCAAAGAACCAGTTGGAGGGGAAAAAAGGAAAATCAACTTCAATACAAGCCATTTCATCACTTTGGGTGGGGGGGGGGTGCTAATGATGAGTGAGGGAAACACTCCCCAAATACAAACAAAAGCAACATCACATGTCAGGGATAATTATCTTCAACAGAAAATTTCAGCAATTACTATCCAATAGGCATTAAAATGCAACTTTCTATTTTTGACAATTTGCAAGCTCTACTGGAAAAAATATGGCTAGCTCTATTCATTCCATTTTGGTGGCCCAAGATGCTTGCAAATTCAGTTACAAAGAAAGCGGTTTTCATAGCCTAAAAATTAACCAATATGAACTAGAACTTCAAATGTAAAATTAAGACTAACCTTTGCAAGACTTGCAGTGAACAAAACACACTCAAAAAGCTCTCCCATCCGGGTTAGGAATTCATCTACATGTGGTCGTTTCAAAACATATACCTGAAATAAACAAGAAACATGTTACCAATTATTGCTCTTGCTTAATAGCCATATAAATATGCATGTCCATATAAATAATTCACATTGAACTAATATGCATTTCAGAGGTGCTTTTACATATGAGCTCAAATTCTAGTACATAAATCTATTTCAGTGCTCAGCGACTTCATTCTATATTGACTTGACTTGGGCATCAGGTTGCAAGTGGCCCTCTTTGGAACTTGCCTGGTGTATGCTCCCATCAATTTCAACTGGTACAATAAAATCAGCATCACGAACAGGCTGCAAAAACAAAATTCAAGCTCATTAAATTTGCTAATTAATTCAAAGCCTTGTTGTCAAATAACAAATTTTATTTTCTAGAAGAGGTTACTTTGCAATGCAATTCCATGAATTTATGTTACATACAAATGGTCTTCTATAAACTAACAAAAAATAGATTACTTGCAGCAAGGACACACAAATTATCTTTATTTCCTTAGAATAATAGATCAAATCATTTCTAATGGCAACATTTAACAGCATCTTACTACTTTTTTGTGCATTATCATAATAAATAAAACAAAACCATACACAACAGTATTGCAAATGCTGAGGAAATTAGTTAACAAAAGCTTTGGGAAAACTTCAAAGTGACTTTAATTGAGCCAGCCGAAACACAACTCTCAACACTTTTCTTTTTTGATTTATATATAATGCATTTGTTTTAATGGGTAAATATATATTTATGTACATACATACATAGAAAGAAAAAAAAACATATAAATGTGAAGTTATTTTGTTGCACTGCTTTCTGCTTCTAAGTAATAAGCTTGATAAAACTGGATTTATATGTTCTGATCCACTACTCCACTACTCTGTTCTACACTTCTTAGTATGAAAAGTTTTATGATATGTATGTACAGAATAAAAACGTCATATTTAATAAACTCACCTTGAATGAACTGTGTACAAGTGTCTCATCTAAGTCTATAACAATACATTTCTTCTTGTCCCCATTCTTCAGAGGGGGTAAAAGGTACTTTGCCTCCTCAAGCTACAAAATTAATTGTATATACATCACAACATTGAAAATTAAATTAAAAAAAACAAGTTTCAACATACTTATAATAAAAGTCTTGAAAACAAGACAGACAAAAAGATTGTGTCTTTAAAGAAATTGTAAAAATTTTTCTATTAAAAACTGATCAAATGTGCAAGTACAAATATTTGGTTGAAGGGTAAATCTTGAAATAGCTATTACTAAGAAAATCCATATAGTCAATAGCCTTTTCCATGGAAACCCTCTTTTACTGCAGAAATTTTAATAACTTCAAACATACAAATATTGGCAAACATTGGAAAATACCATCGACAACTTAGAAGGAAATACCTGTGGTTCATTTGCATTTTCCTCATCTGGCTCACTCTCATAACCTTTGGTGATAGTAGTTTGATTATGGTAAATATTTTCTTCTGGTGCATTAAGGCTAGTGTTCACAAATGCACTTGGATCACCACGTCCACCAAAACAGCAGAATAGTGAGGACAGTAGACCTCTATTTCGCAGCTTTTTTCGATTTGTACATAATTCTAGCATTTGGAAGAATTAATAAACATCAATAAGCATGAGTTGTAGCTTGTATCTCTCATATCAGAGCCAAGATTTTATAAAGATCTAGCTAAACAAATTAATGAAATAATTCAGATGTCGGCAAGCATCTCTATTGGCCACCAAACTTTGGAAAATTAGTGAGTAGGTCTACATAAATTAACCTTGTTACCAACAATGATGGTCAAATATGGATATCTGTTATCCAGAGAGCAATAAGGGTGATAAGTACAAGGTCATTAAACTAAAATTTGACACTTTTTAACTTAGTTTATAATGACTTTCCGCACACATGATTAAAAACAAATTAAATTTACTTGGAACTAGGGGTGCACCTAAAATATGATATTGACTACAGAATTGCAGACTCAAATTGCTCGAAGGAAAAAATATTTCAATGTAAACAATGTGCCACATGCTAAAATAGAGATTCTTTTTAAAAACAAGATTTGCTCAAAATAGAAGACTGGGCAAACAACTGGTAGAAAGTCTCTGCAAAACATAAATACCAGACTTCGTTATTATTACAAAGTAATTTTGACAAAAGCAATTAGGAATCTGCTTGTCTATAATTCATTTAAAAAAAACACTGATTGTGTCCATTCAGCCAAATGAAACATTGCAACAAAAACAATTTGCCCATTAATTCTGAAAGTGTTGAAATATGTCTCAAATAGCTGCTTTACTGTTAAGTATTTGGTCTGTTAAATTTAATATACGCAAATTAAACACTGCATAATCTAATATTTAAAGGCAGGGCGTTAACAACATCTAAAGGTTACGGTATTAAGTTGCTTTACCCTTAGATGATCAGGAAACTCAGCAGTTTATCTCACTGCATACCCGGTTTCTCACTGGCACACAGCCGTCAAGGCACATCTCCATTATTTAGGTGGTACACGCTATATTTTAGATTTTGCCTCGCACTTGCATAAGCTACTGTTAGGTGAATATTTCGGGCCTAACCCCTCTCTTCCGACCACTGTTTTCCGCTGCGACAAAGCGAGGGATCAAATTACGGCGCTTGGCACAACACTTATGTTGTAGTTAGAGACCAACAGTTCGACGAAATAATTACTTTGTGCTTTTTGAAATAAAGAATAGTAGTGTGCATTATCTTATTGACAAAAAAAGAAATATGACATAATCAACCTATGTCGATAACTTAAAAGGCCCTGCCATTAATTAATCGACACACAAATCGCAGAGCTGTATAAGGATGCTTCCTCGTTCCGAATCAGGGTTGCTTAAATGGCGTTATTGGTGTCACGGAAATTAATTATTAAAACTCTAAGCTGCAATCTGTACAAAACCGGTATGCAGAAGGCAATTGGCCACTTCAGCTGCATTATGAACTAACTTTTCAGAAACTAAAAGCGGCGGCAAATTCTGTTTGGCGCCGTTGGCCTGATAGGGCTCAATTACATACTTTCAGAGGGAAGATGAGTCCTTTGAGATAAACGAATTCAAATACGACATGTTGAGATTCTGATTAGAAACTGTGCTTTCTTGCGGTCATGATTTTGCATCTGCCTTTTGTGGCCAGTCCAGGACACACGCAATGGCATGAGCCAAACTGAAGTGGGCCTAATTAACTGCACCCTCTTGGTACAACATATTTGAACGACGGGAACCTTTGACAAGATATTTCCTAAAAAGCTAACAAGCTAGAGACCACTGCCCCATAAAGACAAATTAATGACTTTTATACAGCATCAGATTTGAGAAAACATCTGTCGCATGCACACCATCTGCATTTGGAGTTTGATGTCCCAACACATCAACATCGCTTATCCTTTCGAATGATTTAGCTCAACTTTGTTTACTAATGATCGAAACCGTATATGCTGAAGCACCATAATATTGTAACACAACATATAACACTATCGAAACTTCATAATTGGGTTGGAAATCATAAAATCACTGCGCAAGACTATCAACGGAAAGTTTTGAATCAAACCGCAAGACTGCGACAAACCTTTTTCGTTGAACTCTGCTACCGGTTCTCCATTACATTCTTGCTCACTTTGCGACTTTGGAACCTGGGTTATTATGGACGATGGGTCCATATGAAGCTGTATATATGTGGAACCCAGCGTTGCAGATAATATTTACAATTCTAAGTTTAACTATTTACAACGAATGAGCGGAAAAACTGAAGCAAAGCAGATTGGACTCAATCTCATTTTTAGCTAACTGCTGCTGCTTGTTCATTTCTTGATCGAGCCCTGTGATCGCTGACAGCGTAGGGTTCGCCGCAGTCTCGACTTCCTTCATTCTGATTGGTCAATCACAGTGAATATTGCAATCCCATTGGTTGGTCGTCCGTAATCAAAGAGAAATGGAAATTGGAATTAAGCATGTGACGGGGCAGCTCAGTGAGGGGGCGGAGGCAAGAAAAGGGGGCTCCTGGGGCGAAAAAAGTTGGCCAAAGAAACTGAAGTTTTGCGGCTCAAAATAAGCGGCAAAGGTGATATTTGATATTCGTTGGGTGTAGGGTGATGATTTACGCTTGAAGGAGCTAGCAGGGTAAAATATAACCTGATTGTGAATAATGGTGAAAATCATACACCCCTTTCTAGCACCCCTCTCGGCCTACACTCTTAATAATGAATAGATTTGCTAGAAAAAGAGAACAAGCTTTCAAAATCACAAAGTGACTTAAGCCAGGTCATTTCATCTTTGAGCGAAATGTTCTTCGAGCTAAGCCCGCCGGGCTAATAAGCAAGCTGTTCCTTATTCAAGTGTACTATTTTAAGCAGCGAACTAGTTTCCAATTGCCACAGCATTGGTATGATAAGTATTGCAATAGTATTGAAAGTGGTTAATTTTGAAATACTGTAAGTTGTTCAAATTCCTTTCAAGCATTTTCGTGTCAACTTGTCCATCTGTTTGTTGCGCTGATTCAATGGTTGAATGAATGAATAACATTCAACGTGTTTTCCCCACATACACTTTATCTAATCAAGTCAACGACATTAACAAATAAACATAAACTTCAATCATACCCAAAAATGGCCATTTGGGCTTTCATGAATACTTTCAGAAAACTCATTGTAAAACTTTATATAAGAACTTACTAAATCAATTTTTTGCTAACCTATCCCAGCTGCAGCCCTCTTGATTGGAAGCTATCCTATGGACTTAATTGCAATTCTATTTAATAAGAAATGTTGTTAAAAACGTTGGCAAGTTGAATTTACAACCAGGGTAAGTGGAGTGAATCCAATGTAGTAGACAACACTCAGCGACCTTTGATACAAATTTTACGCCGTAACCAGGCCCAAAAGAATGCAGATTTTGGTGATTCAAGAATGCCCTGAATTTGGGGTTTGAAGTTGGAATTCAATGAAGTTGGAACTACTGTAGACCAATCAATTTCGTAAAGGAGCGCAGCAAGAGTTATAATATTGTCGACAAAATAAGTATGTTAGACGTTTCTTGTCTTTTTCCCAATATCTACATTGTGAAAAGGTGATCGCATTTCAAAGTCATCTCAGTAGAAAGCCTACATCATTTGGGGGCCAATCTGGTTAAATCGTTCGCAGTGGTTGGAGCCATGAGCAAAATTGATCCACAGCTAGGGGTTGCAAATCACACACTCGCTATAACACTAGGGACTCCTACGTCGGGTTGCCTAATTCTAGAGACATATCAATTACTCGTCGCTTCTTCAGGCTTAAAAAATAGTTTTTCCATCGTTGGTCCGGTTAAATTCACGTGGCTCCAATTCGTCTCCCTGACTACCATCCTCAGCTTCCTTATTTTCGAAGTGCCTGATTTGCTTTCGAATTTGCTTCACTTTTGTAAGCCAAAGGACTTGCCTTTTTCTCTTTGAAAACTTTTTCAATTCACCAAAATCGTGGTTGTACCGTGTGACATGTATGCTAAGTCTTTGTTTCTCCTTCAAAACGTTTTTCGTAGAACTTATTTCTGACTTTAAACTCCTTCCTATATTTGGTCTGATTTTAAAGCCCTTCTCAACTTCTGTTTAACCTATTCCATAGGAACCACGGGGCAACATAGGGGCAATGGTCCCCCAGCACTTTTTCCTTAACGTTTGGATGCGGGTTTTTGGGGATAGGAGGAAATATAGCGATGGTATCTTGTTCTTACTTTTTTGAGAATCCTTTTCTCGAGTTTCCATTATAAATAACGATACAAGATTCCAAACCTGATTATGTGGTGATCTAAGACTGTCGGGGCTAACGCTTCTTTTCAAATAAACCTGGAGAGCACCTGGCACTCCTTCTATAAAATTGATCACTTTATCCGGATCTTTTTCAATTGCGCAATGGAAAAATGGCAAGCTTAAAATTTGAACAGCTCTTTAACCGTAAAACAGGGTGAGAAATAGACGCTCTCAAAAGGAGTGTTAAATATGAATCTCAAGTGGGTTTTCGACAAAAGACGAGTAACAGACCAAGGAATGCCAAGGAACAAAAAGATTGTTGAGGTATTGTGTAACATTCTTCAAAATAAACAATGCCACTTCATAACAGCTGAAGTCGGTAGCTCAAAGGTCTTAATCCTTCAATGATGGTTTTTCCGATTCACGCGATCAGTGCTGAGACGTACCTAAACTCGGGGGGGGGATATCAGGGGGGCAAAGGGGGTGAGGAGGTTTGGCAGTGCCCCATTGTGATTGAACATTTTTGCAGACGGGCAATCCTTTGGCCATCCTTGTAGATATTTTTTGATATCCACTGGTCATTCCATTAATTTCATTACGGGGAAGACAATAATATACAAAGGGATATTTCAAATACGGGGGGGGGGGGTGGGAGCTGGCCCCACAACCACTAAGACGAAGAGTTGTGAAACCACCTAGTAAAAGTTTCCCCCGTTGAACAGAATCTAGAGGCTAAAATCTACAGTTGTGTAAGCACATACCATTGACGTCAATACAATCTACGGCCAGGCCCAGAGGATACAGGTGGAATTGACCATGTGACCTCCCATCACCCTTGCTGGGTGCAGTCGCCCCTGCTTTTGTCACAACTGTTTCCCGAAATGACAACCACAAGGGCATTCAAATAGGGTGCTGAGATAGGGGCAGTTGGGTCTAAACAACAACAACAACAACAACAACAACGTGCCAATACAAGCCGTTTGATCAAGAGGCTGAGAAAAACGAACCTCCAGGTTGGATGGTAGATTGATGCGTCTTGTATATATGCACAATTGGATTAGCTCTACACGTCATGACAAGGTTAATAAAAAATCGTACAAATTGGCACAGAGGACGATCAGCTAACTCTAGGCACCGGCCATTATTTTCAAGGTAGGGGTAGAAAAGTGTGGAACAGGTTCAAGGGCCAGGTTAAACTCACTAAATCCCTTTTAACTGCAGCGGAAACGGGGAGCTGCCTAGAAATTCCCCAGGGGCAACTTCTCTTGAAAGGACAGAATTGCAGAAAGAAATTGAGCATACCACATTTGCAAGAGTAAATAATTAACTGATGCCAATAGAATGCCGGTATGTTGCTTCGAAGTTTGCGTTTGGCATTAAATTGATTCTCACTCATTTTTGGTCGGCGAAACCCCCATCTTAAATAATGACCAGCCCCACTTACTTGAGAGCGCATTAACAAGCATTGTTACTTCCGATTGAAAAATAGTGATATTAAATTTTGCGTGAATACATTCAAAAAATTGCCTACAACACCATAAACCTCTATTATTATTCTTGCAACTAGCAAGCTACAGGCCAAGGCCTGCTTACATTAGGCCTGCGCGAAACTGATGCAGACAGGTGCGAATTAGACTTACGTAAGCAACGACATCGAATCCCTGGTTGAAAGTTAGTTCGAGGCAAGAATTAGGCACTAGAACGGTTGAGCAATAAAGCAATGCAAGGCATTATGGGCTAAGCCTTCGATGAACCGTGCTTTCAAGGAGCAACAAATAGGGGTTCAATAAAAGTCCAACAGGGAGACGAACTTCAATAGGGTTCGGGGGGGCCTTTAGGGGTATGGATGGACGCAAGAGTACTTCGGGATTCACACCATCACGCTATCTTGACAGGGGCCTGTCTATAAGAGACTCCTTTTCTATCAAATTATTTTTGCACTGGTCTTAGACTAGTTCCGCTTTCAAAGCATTACCAAATCACACGAAATTTCAACAGCTTTATACAAAATATGAACAACTATAATACACTTTAAATTTTCTCAGAAAAAATTGATATCTGAACAAAATATTTGATTTACTCTTTGAATTTTATTGATAACTTTAAACTGAATCTTAATGAAAACTACTGAAAACAAGCTCACTTTCAATGGCTTTTAACTTGCCTTGGAACCTTGAAGGGAACGACCTGAAAACCATGGCTTCCTGAACCTCAACGTCTGAGAAGCATTAGCTTAGTCTTTCGCACAAAGTTTATGATTATCTCACTGAACCATCGCTTGTCATGAACTGTCCATTGCATTGAGGAAATGGCGACGAGGAACATCAATCCAAAACATCCCCAGGGCCTTTTCTTTGGCTTCTGGTATCGGTCGGAAAACGGGATATTATTGCTTTAACCCGGTACCTATTTATAATATCTCTGAAGCGAATGACACGAAATGCCTTTTAGTTTACTTCTTTCGCGAGAGCGCCAGACCGGAATCGAATTTGATTAGGAAATGACGTCATAAAATTTTTGCCCAAAATCAAATACTAACTACAAAAGGAACTTCAACAACAATCGAGAAAGAATGAGGAGTAATCAAACACAAACGAATCAAAATTACCACTAGGCGAGGGCAGGAGCAAACAGCAAACAGCTCGAAAAAAATGTCACGATTAACTATAAGCAAGGAGTGCCTCTGCGTGGCAGAAGACCGCGGTTCCACTGCGTCTTCAGGGAGGAGCCAGATGCCCTTCCAAATTACATTGGTAGATACACAGTATCATATTCATCCAAATCACTATCGTACTCTTTCGAATCTTCTTCGTTGTCAAGCTGTCATAAAACAGGAAGAACTGTTAGACAACATAGACACCAGTTTATGCATTAGGTAAGTGTCCTTAGGAACATATGTGAAGAGGTATATCCTTACATCACTAAAAATGCACTATTTATAACTTTTTATAACAAGCAATTTGTTGCCACTACCAAATACATATTCAGTTTAGATATTTCTTGAAAAAACAAGACCTGCAGCACAACCCTCTGGCCTAAGTGGCAAATTTGTTTTCCACAATGACATTATTAATATTTGCTGTTAGTCCCGACTTGTTAACAGCATTTTTTTTGAAAGATAGAATAAAGCATTCCGTCTGACATTCTCAGAGTCCAGGGGGGGGGGTCAAATGAGTGTAAGCGAGCCTAACAAGTGCCATGGCAATTATGGTCAACCAAGAGTACCATGGCAATCATGGTCCACCAAGAGTACCATGGCAATCATGGTCCACCAAGAGTACCATGGCAATCATGGTCCACCAAGAGTACCATGGCAATCATGGTCCACCAAGAGTACCATGGCAATCATGGTCCACCAAGAAGAGTACCATGTCAATCATGGCTTGTAAAAAATGTTTGAAATCGCAAACCTCTTCAAGCTCCTCTTCAGAAAAAAATCGTCCAAGATACTTTCTGATGATGGCCATACAGATGAAGAAGAATGGGAACATCGGTGCGGCTGGCGTCAGTTTGATTATAAACAGAATAATAAGGCACACAAGCTGGACAAACGTGTATATCAATATTTTGAAAAGAGGGATCTGAAAAAGAAAAAGAGAACATGAAAACCAATCATTTTGAGCAGTGGTTACTGAGAAGACCATCAAAAACACGGGAAACCTGCTTCCATGGAAAACGACACTAAGAACAATCTTCCGGCAATAAAAATTATTTAAACAGTTGGCGTAAAAATACAGTTTTCATAACAACTCTAGCACTTGATGCAGCAACAGAAATCACCCTGCCTATTCCAGTAGTTTGAAGTCAGCATAAAAACGGGGAAGCCTCGAAAGAAATTATCACCATAGCATTAGGTTTGCATACCATGTAAATGTATCTTTTGTTGGGGTGGTATTTGCGCGGGGTGAAGAAGAGCCGCAGCTGCTCCATGAACTGGATGCCGCTGAACAGCGAAATGATGCCCAGGTACAAAAACACCCCGAAGAGAACAGCGTACGGGATTTCCCTGATGACGTCAGACATGAAGATTACACAACCTGCAAAATGAAAAGAAGCATCATTCAAGGGTGCGCACGTAGATGTGGTAGACGTTGTGGAGGAGACGTAAAGAACAACACAGGGTGCCTTGGAGGCTAAATCAGCTGCGGGTCATCTACTCCGAAGTGATCAACCACACTCAAGAACATTTGCTGGCGGGGGTGGGGGGAGAGGGGGGAGGTTTGGCCACAACAACCTGACACACAACTGATTTGCAAGGTTAGGCAATTAATATGCATGCAACGGGTCATTACAGTAAGGCTGCTCACCTACTAATAAATGAATGGCTACATTGGTGAGCCTTTGCTCTTTGACTTCAACCAAATACGGACGTTCTCCAGGCGCATGACATCTACTCATGATAACCAACGCGTTGATATGCTGCACCGACCTTAAGGTGGCAGCACACATCCACGGTAAGCCGAAAACCGACGATAGTCCAGTTAGTACTCCCATCATAAACAAATCCAAGTTGAAGCCACCACCTTTTTTCAGCTTGTTCCGCTTTTTATTTAGTAAGACCCCAGTTAGTTCAGTTTCCATGAAGATCAAAATACTGACCAAAATTGCTGGAATTATACCCAGTACAATGTATCCAAGCTCCAGTTTCTTATGAACACCAAGCGGGTTAACGAAAAACCCACGACGCTCCGCTTTTGTCGGCCTTAAAGTATCCGGGATGTCAATTTTCTCCGTGAAAATATTGTCAGTTGACAAATCAACAGAAACCATAAATATCATAGCGATGGGTACACCAAAATCACTCATAATCCTTCTCCATTTGCTTGAGAAAAAATGGCTGTTACGAAACTTGCGCAAGAATAAGGCAATAAGAAATGTTCCAGTAAGAAGTACCAGACTCATCAAGGCTGTGTTTGGTCGCCCATTCTCAACAGACGACTGCGGAGGAGCCTGCGTGCTGTTCCCGCTTTGCATCAACTCCGTGAAACTGTTGTTATAGATCTGATTGGTGTAGTTCAGAATAAGAGTCTTTATGACGGTTGTTGTTGCAGTGGAAGTCTCATACGACAGTTTTAATGGATGCTCTTTGAAAACCTGAATAAATAAAATAGTACAGAATGTCAAGATGTTGAAGCAATAAATGTTCCATTTCGTTAGGGCTTATTAGAAAATGGGCAGTGGTTTAGTCAAGGCAGATGGACATCGAAAATTGACAAAAGGTCTTTGTTCTAGATGATCTTGAAGACCGTCTGGGCAGAGGTAAAATATCTAATGAGCTAAATAAACAAAAATACATCAAGTCTAAACGGTACAGACATCTCGAAGTTACAGTTACAAAAGAAGACGGTTTCACAAGAAATTTAATGAAGTTTCCAAACATTTAGAGCTTACACCAGCGATTTAAAACTAGTGAAATCAGGTTTGCGCAAATGCTGGCGTAATCGCGTGAAAGGAAAGGGCCTGAGGCAGCTTCTACCAGAAATAGCTCCGACCCACGTGGATAGAAGGAGTTCCCCAACTTGATGCCTTGCCTTTGATTTATACTTTACAAAAAATCAGCTTGAGGGGATGGATAATCTGCTGCTAAACCGGCAGCGAGTTGTAACAAAGAGATCACCGCTTGGCCATAAGTACGTGTTAGTTCAGGCAAACAAGAGCAAGCAAGTTGCTTCGAAGCTTCTTACCTTCATTAAGAAATAGACCGCTTCATAAATGAACAGAAACGAAATAAGAACTGACACGATTTCTTCCGTGAACCTTGAAAAGTATTCAACAAGGTAGCAGCCTTCGAATGCGACCACTCCAAGAAGGATGACCAACACCCACAGGCCGATCCAAAACCGCATCGGCATGAACTCGATTTTGAGCAAATTGCAAAACTGGAATGAAAACCATACCAATGAGAAAAAAGAAAAAATTAAAAAAATAGACACTGCTACGGTTGAACATACTAAGTCTCAAGAGCGATGGTACCACATATACAGTGATGCATTTCGGGACGCATACTATTAATCAACCACTAAAAAGTGTGAAGGTAAACATCACTCGGCGGGCGTCCGCCATTTTATATGAAATGACCTTTGGACTTCGTAAGAATATAAATTTCAATTGACCTTTGGACTTTGAGACCATAAGTCTCTGGGTAGATAAATCTTCTTTCAGTCGCTAGATGGGTAGAAAATTCATTCGTTCTTTGGAAATTTTTTTTGTATATCTCAAAGCAATAGCTATAGGAATTGCCATGCTTGAAAATTTTGCATTATACTTTGCCTTAGAAAAAAAACAAAGATCATGGTTTTCTTGCAAACAAATCAATGTTGGGAAGGGTCTCTGTCCGAGCCTTCCCAGAGAAAGGTCTCTCGTAGCATGTTCTCATCACAATACCATGGGTGTATTGGCCGCGCGCTGCAGAAAACAGTACGTTCGCAATGACGCGCGATGCTTCTTACGTACCTCATACGTGGCTTGCTCAAACACAAGAATAGGCCCAGTCGTACCAATGATGATCAGCGGCTGTCCAGCGAAAAGCGCGAAGAGAATTCCGCCCAGCGACGTGGCGATCAAAGTCTCTTGCACGCCCAACCAACCGTCGGTTTTCCTGCTCAGCAGCCCGCCGAAAGTGATGGTCGGCGCAAGAGTGGCGAAGAAAATAAAAACCAAGGCGATGGCACAACGGAGGTTTAGGCCATCTTTGAAATCTGAGATGTAGTGCCTCTTCTTGCGCTTGAACTCCCGGATCAAGCCACCGAAAACATGGCCGGTCCTGATGAAAGGGCTGGTGTCAGCCGGTTTGTCGTGAGCAGCGGCTGCAAAAAAATACTTGCTGCCTTAAATGGCAAAACATAGCCTCGTGCTCATAGAATCGTAAAATGTGGTCGATGAAATTGCGATCGGCATTAGAGGTAGTTGATTCTTCCTAGCCCCCACTGGCAAAGGCAAAAAGCATTCGAAAACATGCTTATATTTCTGATAAATCTCTTAGCATAAAACGACAAGAGCACAAAAATGGGCACATTGAAATTGGCCAATCGAAAGAGAGAACATGCGACGCTATTGTTGAATTACCCAATAAATGATGTTATCTATATTTACAAACTGTTTCCAAAGGGATGGAAACTGGATCAGGGATTTGATCGAGCGAGTAGCAGCGTGGCATTAAAAAGTGACGTACCTTTTTCCCTGAGCAACATCTTACGATGACGTTTCTTGATGGCAACCTCTGCCTCAAGAAGCGGCAACAAAAGGTGTCGGTCCCAGTCTCCAGGAGCAAGCACCACGCTGTCATCGAGGAACGAATTGATAGCCGAAAGGAGGTCGTCTCTCTTCTTTGCAGAGTAAGCGAGGTCGTGGAAAATCTGGAATCCAAAAAGCACGGAATGAGACACAAGTAACGGAACGGAGATCTCTCGCTTTAACTTCATAGTTTCAAATCGAAGGACCCAAGATTAACAAGTGAAATATCAATTATGAAAACAGTAAACTAACAAATGAGGCATCTTTCCAAAGAAATGAAATTTTGACATCAAAAGCCATGGATGGAGGATTTTCCTGCTTCGCTTGCAGCTTACAGTAATCCTTTCAAAATAAGGGCCGGGAGAATAACAGTTTGGTGGCACTAAGAGGGTTGGAATGACATAAAAAGGGTTGGGATGGCACAATCAGGGTTAGGATGGCACAAGAAGGGTTGGAATGGCACAAGAAGGGTTGGAATGGCACAAAAAGGGTTGGTGTGGCGTAAAAAGGGTTAGAATAACAAGGGTAGGTACAAAAGCACGGCCTCATTGCACCAAAGTGAACGAGTATTGCATAATACTATTTCGCAGTGTTGCAGAGTAGTTCGGTTTACCTTATCAGACATCAATGTAGCAATGGATCTGCCTATCTCATAATATTCCTTCTTCCGGGCGTCTGGGCCGAGCAAAATAAATATGAATCTAACAGGGATGGACACTTCCGTGAGATTTCCCAGAAAACAGCCTTTAGCCAGGCGAACGAAAGCCATAGTCGGCTGGTAAAGGCCAGGTAATGTCCCAACCAAGACTGATGTTGCTTCTGCACCGGCAGGAACACGACTTTTGACGTCAGATTCCGTCCTGAACTCTCCTTTCTCTTCCACCGTCGGTGGTCCGAATTTTACAGTGGCTCTCTATTAATGGAAAAAAGACCTTTTAAGGAGAATTAGTTTCCACAATCAAATGGAGAAGGGCCAGTAGGAAAATTTTCAGGGCGTAATTGAGGATGACATACAAGGGTCCGATGCGGAAACGTCAAGTTCAAGGTCAAAATTCAAAGCCTTGCAAGTTTAAATTTACAGGCAAACAACAAACCTTTCCATCATCAGAAGAATCGTCAAAATATGATTCCTTGATGAAGGGTTGCTGGTGGTGATCTACTTCATCCAAATCCACATCGATATCACCAATCTCAAACACCACAGAATCTTTATTCCCGGCCACGTTTTTACCGGCCACGCTGTTTCCGGTCATGTCATTCTCTATCACATTGTTCTCGACCAGGTTATTTCCGGTCACAGTACTTCCGGTCACAGTACTTCCGGCCATATTACTTCCGGCCACAGTACTCCCGTCCAGGTTGCTCAGTTCAATACTGTTCTCCTCTTGCTGCTCGTCTTTTTGAGGGTCATCCGCATTCTTAATTTCCACGTCCGGGTTGCTCTCGATGCCACTGTCCTTCTCGCGCCCCGATGCAGCGTCCAGCGTGAACGAGCTCAGACTTGAGAAGGAGAAGTTCCGCTTCAGCCGCGCCTGTTGGTGCTGGTGCCGGTGCTTGGACAGCAGGACGTCGATCACCTTTTCCTTGTTGGCCCGCGTCAGCTGGTCCGTGATGACCATGTTCTCTGCGACAGCCTCGTAGATCGAGTTTAAATCGAACGCTTCCAGGTCGAGGAGAACAGTTCCTGCGAAGACGAAGCGAAACGTACAGGCACTGTGATTCGCCAGCAGACTATTCAGTCGTGGTAACAACATTACAAAGAGCCCGAATGGCACCAGGGCATGAGTCAGAACTCAAGGGAATTTTCCACCTGGTTCTTGGACTACTGCATTGCCAACACTTTGAAAGTGAATCTGAGGATCAGTGCGCTCACAGGAGGTTCCTCCTAGTGACACACTAATGATGGGTGAAATTCATATCCTTACAAGAAACGAAGCTTTCGCGATGCACGGTAGTCGCACTGCCCTCGTACCTGATTCTATGCCCTTTCTCAACTCCAAAAGACTGTGGAATGACAGCGAGGCGATGTGCGGTTTGCCCCATTGCTCGTTCTTCTCGACATCTTCTTCGAACTTAATCCAGCGTGCTCGCTCCTTCCACTGCATCTCGTTGTCCGTGCCACATGTCAACTCTTCCAACTCGACGAAGCCCTTCAAGAAGAGGGAAGCCTCAATTTGGTGGAAAAAACGTAAGTGGAAAATCATCGATATGCCGCCCAGTAAAATGCAACATGTTCACAGTCCCCTTGCAAAGTATCGCACAAGTTTCAAATTAACAATGGTGTGCAGGGCTTCAGCAACTTCCATAAGCACAGTTTTTCTAGCGACAAGAAACCCCCGTCCAGTTGACAACCAATGGTTATGCATTTATTCAAAGGCAAGAATTTTTCAACTGGAAGCAAAAGTGGTGTGTATGGGAATCATCGGAGTAAAAATTTCTGTATCAAATACGGACACAAAATGTGACTTTATACCAAAACTGTTTGGTAGATGATTGCACTCGGGGGCATACAAAATGGCCTTCCTTATCCCACACTGTCTGTTTTATCCCATATAGCCTTTCGTATCCCATATGACAATGGTGATCGCTTTTATCCCATATGGCCTTCCTTATCCCATATGGTCTGCTTTATCCCATATGGTCTTCCTTATCCCATATGGACTTCCTTATCCCATATGGTCTTCCTTATCCCATATGGTCTTCCTTATCACATATGGTCTGCTTTATCCCATATGGTCTGCTTTATCCCATATGGTTTTCTTTATCCCATATAGCCTTCCTTATCCCATATAGTCTGCTTTATCCCATATGGTCTGCTTTATCCCATATGCTCTTCCTTATCCCATATGGTCTTCCTTATCCCATAAGATCTTCCTTATCCCATATAGCCTTTCGTACCCCACCCATATGGTCTTCCTTATCCCATATGGTCTGCTTTATCCCATATGGTCTTCTTTATCCCATAAAACCATTCTTATCCCATATTTCTTGCTGAGTGGGCTACTCTCAAGGAGACGTTACTGAATATTCTAATCATTATTTAAGCCATCTGTTAGCCCTCTCACACAATCCTTCAACCATGTGTCGCCCCCTGGAAAGGGTTAGATTCAGAAGCTGGTCTGGGGACAGCCTCTGACTGGCGTTTTGCGTGAACGAAGTTTTTAAGAAGATATATGCTTGCTTGCATAGACAAATTTCTGCCATCGACGTGGAAACTTTCTACTCAAAATTAATACATGCCTTTGCAGCGAACGAACAAGGTAAACTGGGTATTAACGAAAGTATCAGTTACCTCTTTTGGGACATGGTCATACTTATACTTGGGCAGCGTAATTTGCACGTGAGCAGGTTTCTCCGCGGCCTCGCCATGAGAAATGTGTGTCGTCATTCCGGATTTAGGCCTCTGCCTGGACACACGCCTCCGCATCCCCTTCAGGTCCTCGAAGCGGTGGCCTGCAAAAAGTGCTCGATAAATCGATTGGCCAAAGAAGGCAGCAGGCCTATTTATGCAAAGGGTACACTCATAACGTAAAGGGGGGACACTTTGAGGAGTGTCGGGCGAAGAAGTACTTTCATTATGCATAAATGATGCTTCCTCTGTCCCAAGCTATTTTCAAGATTGATTTACAACTCAATTCACCACTACCAGTCATCGGGACTCCACATTCTCTCAAGGACGCAAGATTGATAAAGAGAGGCCTTGGGCACGGCTTGGGCCCTTTTAAGGTAGGCCCTTTTAACAGCAACAAGAGTATAGAAGAAAACACAACTAACTCTGTATGGTGTCCCGGTCTTTGACATCTAAAGTTCTCAAGACCTGGTCTTCTTTCAATTCTTTAGAGATGTCGATGATGGCCTTCTTTTCCTCCTCCAGGGTCTGAAGGCCCGTGCGCACCCTTGACTCCAGGCTGTCCGTCTCGCTGAAGCCCCGGTGGTGGTGGTGATGACGGCGCTTCTCCCCCCTTCTCTCCCGGTCATGTCTGTGTCGATGACGATGTTTATGTTGTCCTGTATCTTTTTGATCCTGTGTGCATCGAACAAAACTATGATACAAAATACATCTAGCTGGCATAGCACTTAAAGTCACGGTATTTGTGGGATGTGTGGAGGTCAATATGAAAGGGGGCAAAATTGTCCCTGCAAGAACCACACCATGTGTGGTGACAAATCCGGCAAACCAGGAACAACAGTTGTGATGACCTCTATGACGTAAAAAGTATCATAGGGAATGAATGTCGCAGATCAAAAACTTGGAAAAATTCGCATCTATTGATAACATTAGCGAAAACACAACGATAGCACAAGTGAAATGTTACAACATCACAAGTGAAATGTTACGATATCACAACTAAATGTTACGATAAAACAAGCGAAATGTTACGATGGCACAAACGACATTTAACGATAAAACAAGCGAAATGTTGCGATAAAACAAGCGAAATGTTACGATAAAACAAGCGAAATGTTACAATAAAACAAGCGAAAGAACGACATCCCTGGTGTCCCCGATAATGTATGAACAATGTGAAGTAACAATATCCAAATGCCCATTCCACTGACCTCTTCACAGTCCAATACCCAAAAATTAACGCATTTTGACGGATTCATAGCGAAAAAGCCGAATTAGCGAACAGATCTAGGGCATGACAATGGCTTGAGCAGCTAAGCAAGTGTCCTGGTCAAGAAGAGAACTCGCTCTAGCCAAGACAGAGCCCGGAGCAGGTGAAATAAGCACATGACCAAATTGGTTGCTAATAGATCTTCATCGATCTTCATAAAATATTCAAGAACAAAAACTGTTAGTCCAAAGTAAGATTTTGGCACTTGGTCCTAGTCGATTGAATGACTGTTACGGAAAAGCGAAAATATGGCAGAAGACCTGCAACAACGTGGGACGGACATGCACTTCTTTCTGTGCACATATGTTCATCATTCCTATCCCTGTCAGAAATGCTAATCAAAGCACCAGCCTTTGGGGGCGTAATCATACGATTTTGTTCTCCTGTGAACCCCCGCAGAAACAGTTCTGTTCCATGTTTTACAGCCCTTAGGTTAAGAAGATGCTATTCCAAATTGTTGAGAGAGGAGAGCCTTCTCACCTTAGGCCACACTACACCTTCAGTCTCGTGGTCAGATATCTGCTCCTGTGTTAACTCTTTATTCTCGGAAATCTGCGGCATAACCTTTATGGCAGGGAACTTTTGGGGCGACTTCGGGAACCTATCCTTGTCACTTTTCTTCTCCTCTTTCGACGAGCGCCGTTTCTTTCTCGATTTTTCTTTAACAATGGGACGAATCGGTTCATGGTAATGCTGTGATATTTTGCGATGTCCTGCGAAACACGAATTAATAAACCAGTAACTTCACAATAATAACTCCCTTGCGATCAAATACCGTTTTACAAACACTGAAACACTGTGTCAAAAATTTTATTTTAATTTAGCGTTAGTCAGCGAATTTTTCTCACACGGTGAGATCCTTAAACATATTATTTCTGCACAATGCTTGAGAAATTCAAATGTTCTTAACAAGCACACTCAAGGATGAATAAATTCCAAGAATTTATTTTAAGGTCTTCCAATCACCTCAAGATTGGCAAGTCTAATCAATAGGCATCGTTTTTGGTTTTGGGATTTGAGGCCACTGAAAAACGCAAATACTAGTAATTATTGCAAGCGACAGACTTTCATTCTTTTGCAACTGAATCACGAACAAAAACACGCAGCTTTCATAATGAACCTGCCATCTTAAATATCATCTTAAATTCAGGGATGTACAAAACTTTTATACTTTCTTTAGTTTGGTGCCAAAGTTTTCCACTTGAGTAGATGGAATCAACGAGTGCGAATTAAATCATGACACATCTCAATGTAGGATTGTCCTTTCGTACACCGTCAGATAAGCTGGTCAGCTCGTGAAAACAACGGGCATAAAAATAACATACACAATTCGAAATACCTGATAAAAACCAGGACAGGCCGTGTACTCGCCTCATAACTAACAGCACGCTCCCGGTTCATTTGTCACAGAGGAACAATACGATTTTTCTGACCCTTACTCAAACAAGGTGGATCAATTATTGATAAAGTTGCCGTAAGTATAGACTAACGGACCAATCCGTGAAATGAAATCTACGAAGAGCTCATAGAAAGACCGTAAAGCGAGCTAAACCTTGCTGGAGGCCACTAAAAGAAGGTCATTACGGAGATTTGGAGAGCTACATACCTGCCACGCAATTGTCAAAATTAAGTCTTCCGAATAAAAGATTTACAAACCACGTCACAAAAGTTCTGCTATTTTGAAAACAAGGCCAAGGTTTGTCTATCCCTTTTCACTGGCGTTTAACTGCTTTAATTGATGGCACAGTCTGAAAGTTTTCTAATTTAAAGGCACTTTCAAAAACAAAGAAAATTCAAGGCCCAAGTGATAAATTAAATAAAATTGGTAAGGGGGAAGTATATTAACTGGAGAGAAAAATTAGCTGGAGACGAAAAATTAAATGATGATCATTTGCCTATTGCTTTGATGAAGAAGGGCCCTAATGAAGAATGAAGGTAAAAGGAGAACTGATGCAGCCTGATATTTTTGTTTCGATTTATATGGATTCAAAGAATACCAACATTCAAGAATGTTAACAAACATTCTGCGTTTTCAAAATACTTTTGTTTTTGAAAATGAAAAAGTTTTGTTGAAATAAATCCTCAGAAATAATTTGCACATAGATAAAATTTTGGCAGCATAAAAACAACAAGAGCAGCATTTGGAAGTATTACATGGTGATCTTTTATATCATGCGGGCAAAATTCAAAAATTCTAAAAATAGGTTTTTTGTGATGTCACACCTAAGAACTCCATTGATGTTGAAATAAGGGAGAAAAGGGAACAAAATAAAGTAGGGTTAAATAAAAATGGAAACTTGAAGGGAATATGCCTTTAAAAATCTAGTTCTGTAGGCAAAGTTCACTAAATATATATACAAAAGTTGTTGAACTGCACTTAAAAACAAAAATTATTTTAGCTTTTAAACATTAATGGCACAAAAAATTGCCTATCCTGAAATCAAGATCAACTTTTCATTACTTTAAAAATTTTAAATGATGATATGAAGCTAAAGAACTTACGCCGATAATCTTTTTCATCAAAATTGTAATCAGTATGTGACTTGGGGGTCTGGTCATCTTGCTGACTTGATGGCTCATGTAAAGGAGGTGCATATCTGTACTCATATGACAACATTTTGTCATACTGATCATCTTCAAAGTCTTTTTGGTCGACTTCTGCATTCTCCTGATGAAAAATTGGAAGAAATAATTAATTGGTCATAACTCATCTCTCTTTGACCAAAAGTTCATAAAAACATTTTCTCATACAAACAACTCTTTGAAAGAGCTATCCTTCACTTAGAAAGCTTAGAAAACTTTGGAAGCCAAATCAATAATATTGCTTGACCTTTGAGAGGCATTAGAAAAGCCCCTCTTATTTAAATATTTTTATATCTCAAATACCAAAAATGCAAACGCAAGCTTAGCACATATCATGTTTAAACATAAATAATGGCTACTGTATTCATAACACTTAAATCTTACACTTAAAATTTATAACACTGTGGACATTTCTTTGATTCACAAAAAGGTGAAATGTTTTTTTAAAATGTGGCTTCAGTATGCTTTTGAATTAAAATTAGCTTTGACCAATGTTGCTGCACTAAAATGTGGCATTTCTGTCTTGTGAATTACTGGCTATCTGGCTATCAATGTGAGAAAGATTTTTAAAGTGAGAAAAGACTATTCTACTTATGAAGTGATCTCTAGTAAACATCTAGTTATTTTGTTTACTGAATACTCTTTTAAAAGTAAATGGCTAATAAAAACTACACATGCCAAATTGCACAGAGTAAAAAATCCATAACAAATATGTTATATGAAAAAAATTAAAACTGCCTTGAAAAAAAAATAGTCAAAGTGTAATCTTACTGATCATACTTTTTTGGCTACCGAAACTGTACTTACACATAATCTTATACTTTAAACCGAGTGCCATGCAAAATTCTGTAGATAATTCCCGTTATTAAATTCTATATGGTTGAAATACTCTACTATTAATGTCTATCAAAAGAAACTTTTTATTCAGACTTTCTTTATATGGTTTTCAAGACAAATCCAGTCAATAATACCAGCATGGGCAGCAAGATGTAAGGATAAAGAAATCATCTGAGTAAACCTGAATGACTCCAAACAACTGAACACATACATTTTTAGAAAACTTTTAAAACCAGGAGATATTTGTAATAAACTGAAGGTTTTTTAGTAATAAGAATAAAATATTATTTGGCTTTTAATGAATCAATTTTATATGTCATGTCAAAATCAAAAGAAGCTACATTGCCATTAGAAAAAGCATGAACCTTGTAGGTTGAAATAAAAAATGCTCCTCGTAACACAACACTGAAATGCTGTGTCACCTTAGATACACCCTCGTTGAAATTCACCACAAACGTTGAAAATTGTAACGTTCAAACTAACTGAAAGTGATATTAAACTAACATGACATTCCAAGATAATAGTGTTGCTTAAAATAAAACTGCAAACTTGTCAGCTACCAGTACAAAAAGGTGTGTCCTTGAAAAGGATCTAACATCAAACTTAAATGAAAGCTAAGTTGACTTCAGAGTTGCCAAAAGCTGTTGTATATTAAACATTAAGTGACAAGTTACCAACTGAAATCAGAATTGTTTCAAACTCTGGTCTAAGAGTATTTCTGCCTTGTGAATTACAAGTGAACTTCCAGAAAATAACCCTACAATTAGCCAACTTTTAAAAAAACCGAAGGGAACTTTAAATCATAATTAGGTGTCATGTTTAATGCCATCCACAATAACTGGTTCTTGCCAACTTTTCCAGCACTACGATGAAATTCCGTTGCATACGAATCGTGCATTAACCCTTGCCCCTTGTCCCACGCCTTCCTTCGGACAATAGGCTAGGCCAATGCTTATAACACAGGTAATTTTTTAGCTCAACTAAACGTCATAAATCCGTAACTAGGTAGATACGGGGTATGGCTGATTACAAACCTTGTCTGCCATTTCATCATCAACCATAGACCCGTCAAACCAGTGTGAATTTTCAGGCTCCCCATTTTCATTCTCCAGATAGCGTGATTCTTTCTTTCGTATGTAATTTCTTCGCTGCTCATTTTCCAACTTCCAACTTCAGTACGTCTAGAAAGCGATTAACAACGGTAAAAGTTTTTCCCAAATAAAGGATTTGCATTTACTTCGACTTTGCAGTTAAGATTGTGTTCATCGGAAGGACAATCGCAAGAAATTCCCAATTGGAAACATTACGGCGGAACAAATTTTATTGTGAACTATTCTCCGATTTTCATGCTTTAGAAAAATTTTAGAAATACAGATATTGCAGAAATACAATAAAATGATTATAAATTGCTATAGTTCATCTTATCAACGATAAAAATGGGCAATTACTCGGGCATGTGACCGATTCATCTCACACTGTCAGTCTATGTGGAGGAAACTTTACGGGCAGGCTTATTACATACCACATAACAGTAAACAATAAAGTCAAACAGTAAACTGAAGCTGCCAATTATACCTGTGCAACTATGTTGGAAATATCACTGCGTCTGGGTTAAAAGAACTCCAGTCTATTTGATGCAGCATTGACCAAATGTCAACTTGCAGGAAGCAAGCAAATGTAAATAAACAACCTCAGCGACGGCCTAGATCAGGTCGGAGGCCCCTTTCAATAACTTGGTAAAACCATGGAAAAGCTTTTAATGGCACACGATTAGTCACTTGTCAGCCTTCTTCTATTTTACGTATGCAAATAAGAGTTTGTTTGAATGATCTCTGCACTTGTTGAAATTAGTAAACTTGAACGAGACAGGATTTCAAGTGTTGTCCAATTTCAGCTCCGCTTTCAAAACACCCGAGTCTTCAAATCCAGCGGTCAAATTGTGTAGCGAACCGTCGCAGCTGTCTGCTTCATATAATCCAGTCAATTACTTCCTGGATTGGACTATTTCAAATCTGGTTTTAATTATAATTGCGTGGAAACTGAGGCAGACGATCAATTCTACGTCACCCCGTCCTTCTCTCATGTAGCATTGCCTTGTTTACGTCCCTAGCACCTTCCCAAACTTTGCACATGGTCTTCCAGCAAGTGCCACCGAAGTAACCAATCAGATTAAAGCTGCAGCGCATCACGTGCTTCTCACATCTTGATGGCTGGAGGCTGTTGACCAAGCTTACAAAGGATATATCTGTCCTTAGGTGTATAAACCTAGAATCTTTTCTAATCAGTGAAAACTTTCCTAATATAGGTACAGCC
This sequence comes from Nemopilema nomurai, assembly GCA_003864495.1. Lineage (NCBI taxonomy): Eukaryota > Metazoa > Cnidaria > Scyphozoa > Rhizostomeae > Rhizostomatidae > Nemopilema > Nemopilema nomurai. The sequence continues at coordinate 1,041,552 of ML133498.1, read as the reverse complement.
ATAAGGCAATTAAGCATTAAACAATAAGCAATAATGCAAAGTCGTGCATACAGGAGCTTAAAATGGCCATGAAGCAACTAAAAATCAATTCTTCAGCCTCTCGTGTCGTATTAAGTGCAATGCAACTATAATTGCGAAATAATATCAGATTGCATATAAAGCAGCTGATCTTGAAGTGAAATCCTATTTCCGAGTTTGCTTCCTCAAGACCATCACTGTCCAATCTTAACTGCTGTTGCAAGACACTTGATATCTCACTCGCTCCCTAGTAAGTTGGAAACGACTGAATGTAGCATGTAATTCAAACGCATTTCACTTTTAAAGCTTCAAAAATCGACCAATGCTGGCCCGGAAGAACCAGTCATATTCTGAATGATGCCTTTAGTTTATTTTAGATATTTTACTCTCAATCAAGTATATTCCAAACTAACTGTTGGTGTGACAGGTGTATCTGATTGACAGTGTATCTAATTACTGATTTGATAACACAGACAGGGCTTCTGGTGTCTGTAGGTTGGTGCCGATGCTAGCCCGCCCCTCTTCCAAAGCTTTTCCTTACGCCCAACGCCCAGTCGTGTTTTAAAGTGCAATCTTTCGGATTCAAGAGTATACTAAAATGCAACAGCACAACAACATTATATTTCTTTTCTCAGATACCATTACATCGTGGGGAATCCCAAGGGGAAGAGTTCATTGCGAAATATTGCAAAAATCACCAACTAAAAACGAACAGAAATGGACGCTCTTCGGACTTCCTCTAGCCTCTAGCCTAGGTGACCACTTAATCCTTCCTTGTTCTTTTCAACTGATACCTAAAAATGAAATCATTCTCTAAGTAAATGTTCCAACAAATTCAAAGTTATCAAAAGGCTATATGTCTCAGCAAACGTCAAGAAGATCCACCTGATTCTCTTGAGAATTTTAATCTTTATCAAGGACATTGGGCCTAACCTCTGCAGTTGCCTTTCGTAGTAAAAACTCTTTCTTGGTGATTATCTGCATTCCAAATCAACTTGTCAACGCGACAACAGAATAGCTTTCAAGGCAGAGATAGGCGGCGGTCCATTGCATCGAATGATCTTTGGAGATCTATCAAGAGAGCGCCTGTGGGTTGGCCCATGTGTATTCTACTTTGCGAAGAAACTCTAGCTCCCCCCCCCCCTTTTCTCGCATATTACTCTTCAATGTCTTAGTCATTCAACAATTCAGAGTGGTCGCTTCATTATTGATTGACCAGCCTGAGACACCGGGGCGGCGGAAGGAAAATTACCTGGAAATTGCGAAATATGTCTTGCGTGCGGATAACGAAAAGTGTGGTCTCATTCCAGGAAGTTTTGGTCTGAGCTAGTCATCGTGTGTTGCTAAACCCAGCCCATTTAACCTATCAATTGTGCTTGATTGCAAGACTCTTTCATTGCTGGAATTCAAGCAGCACTTGGCGTTTGCAAGCATGTGCCCCCCGTGCCTCCGAAGTTCTTTTTGTGTTGTAAGCCATATGCTTTCCTTTAGTTATAAAGGAATGAGGTCTGTCAAACAGGACACCTTCACGCTCAAGCAAGCAATCTACGACGGCCAAATGGGCATTTGTTGGGAAACGCCTGTCTTCTGTATGATGTATGGGGGGGGGGGGGTGCAGGGTTCCTTCAGTGAGGAATGCCTCGTTATGAAAACGTGGCTCCTTTGTTCTCAATCAGTTGGTTATGTTGACTACCTACCAATCTCCGCAAAAGCAGGGAATCGACTTCTCAAGTAACTATCGTTCCGAGTTATGTGGGCAATGGCCTCACTTAGAGGTCACTTACCTAATGTTAACCCGTAATGTTAAATTCTGTATCCATAAAAAGGTAATGTCTGGTATATATGTTGTTGTTAGAGAAACGGGGCTGACAGGGTTATTTCTTTTGTTTCGAACTGACCGAAGATGAGCAAGAAAACAAAATGCTGCTTTTGGCACGATTTGCAGAAAGAAAAAGTCAATGCATATTTTGGAATAAAATCTGAAAGTGCTAAAGTGCTGACGTCAGAGAATATTCTCCTTTGGTTCAACGAAGAAAACTTTGGCGAAAAGCAGCAAACAATAGCGGTAGCAAAGAATAAAAAATTCGTTTTACAAACAATGAAGCAAGGTAAAAACTTTCTGGTAAAAACTTTCATCGAGTCGATTGGAATTGAAACAAAGTCCACGCATTCAAGCTTTACCGATTTGGTCAGCATTCTTCCATTAGTAGACGACGTTCCTTATTTAACGAAGAAGCTCTAGTGCAAAATAGCAAGTAGCAATATTAACTGCATTTTCAGCGTTTTAAGGAGAGCAGCTAGAATTTTGTTGTTGTTGTTGCTTCCTGTACAGAATCGACAAATCTGATGCCAACTAGAAACATTTGTGTTTATCATCTTTTGATATTTCCACAATAAGACAAAGGTTGAAGTGATATAAAATCAAAGTGCAAAGTTTGTGAACATGACAGCTAGCTGTCGACAAATTTCTACCAATAACCCCTGAGCAACAACAACTCTCCACAGACAACTCTCCAGCTAATGGATCAAAACGAGGCAGCTGGCCTTTGCCCTAAAGCCTCCTTTAAAGCTCTTTGATTATTTTCCCAGAAGAAGTAGAATGAATCGACTCAGCCGTGGTTGGTTGGAATAGGTAAAATCTTTATTGGATTGTTGCAAGATGATCCTCGATTAGATAATTGAATTTGTTGCTTCCATTTTCAAAATGATACGGTTGCTTAAATGTCTGGCTTTCAAAACTTAATCATGGTCAATTAAACGGGTAGAGGAAAACGTGTACCCCTTCTGTTATCTATTCTCTATTACAAATAGAGAGTCTCCATTACAGGAGAGTTCTCTTTTACAAAAGGCAGTTGTACTACCGCTATCGGCGACACCCAAAGCTTTTCTGCGCGTGAGCATACTGGGTCAAATCTCTATCTTGGTAACAGATCAAACGGAGCATCCCCAAAAAGGAAGGATGCTTTACACGCGATAAAACAACGAAGTAGCCAAGCAATGTGAAGTTTTACTAAATGAGAGAGACATTCAACAAAAAACTGATATTATTCATCACCTTAAAATAGAAAAATAATTTGCTGAATCCTGCATTTCGCAAAAGTGACAGTTACAGTTTCATTCTATTTGAAGCTCTTTGGAACATAAAGAATAATATGAGCTTAATGTTAAACTGAGTTGAAGAAAGTAATCGCCTTTATTTAAAGATGACGTCAGCAAGGTCTTCATTCTCAATGGCTGACTCTTGCAGACCAGTCTGACCGTCATCATGATTAAACATGGACAGGGGTATGCAGAAAAATATTCATAGCAGAAGGCAAGTTTAGGGTGTCATTATCACAAGGCAGTGGCAGTGGAGGGTGTCATTATCACAAGCCCTAATGGGGGTTTGGGGGCGAGGGTTTTTTTGGGAGATTGCCGTTTAGCATAATTTCTCGTCATCACTTCCGCTTTTAGAGGTTTCGTTAGAACGTTTATGGCCTAATCTCTAATTTCAGTTAACTTGACATTTTCAATCAAGGGATAAAAACCAAAATTAATTCACGTTTTCCGTGCCTGTTCTTGCGATGAGCTCTTTTAATGAGTAAATAAATGCAAAGGGGTGGTTAAGAAAATTATGTTCCAATTTTTTATTCAAATAACAAAATGGCAGCCAGGGTATCTGCTACATAAATTGTTTGAATTATTTGCGGGAGTTGATTATGACATATAGATGTTTGTTTTATAGTAAGATGAAACTGGGGATGATATGAGATCAATACTAGGAGGCTGGAAGAATTCTTAATTAATGGCTCAACACATATCTTCTACTCTAAGTTGAGCTGCAGCACCCTTCCTAATAGCACAAGAACAAAAAAGTTTGAATGGGATGCGCACATGCGAGCTATGAAATGATAACACAGAGTTGGGCAGACATGATGAGAATCCACAAAGAAATTTATGGTTTAGGGATTTTGACCTTGTGTGGACATGTTAAGACCAATAAAAAAGGAGCCTAATTTTGGGACCTATAGGATGATTGAAAGATGGAAAAATGAAGTGTGTCGCTTTGTCCAAAGAAAGGAATGAATTAGACGCAAAATGGCATGCAGTTGAATCGAAAAGCGCTCAATTGTAAATAAAGACAGAATTTTCACATAAACTGAAAGAAGTAGCGCGTGTCAGTGCATCCTATGTGATCATCAGAAAAACAACACAACCAAAGGATTTCTGGTATTTTCCGCTCATGATTTTGTTTTGCCTATAACTTGCCCATGTCGTCAACAAAATGGTTAAGGAGAAGCTCTTTAAAAATGCACGAAGATGACAATTTCGTGGTCTGCTGAGACACGCGCAACTTAATCTCATATTTTCGCGGTTTCGTTTAAAAACTAAATCAGCAGATCATGGCCTCGAGAGACAAGTAGAAAAGAGTTAGCTTGCTCCTGTGATGTGAAAAGAAAATGGATAAAGGGATTTAGAGATTAAGGCATTTTGACACCAAGACTCATTTCTGAAATGCGCCGTTGCAACTGGAAACAAAGGAATGGAAACGAGGCCAGCCAACAACATGCTCCATTCAAATGACGTCATTATTATGAAGAGAAAAGCCGACAGAAGCTTCTTTAGCGCACACACACAGCTGTTAGAGTTAACAAGTAGCCTTTGGGACAAGCTTTTCTCTGTCAGACAAATGGAGATCGCAGCACCAACGGAACCCTGTTTAAGTTGAATCGGATTGCCAACACGAAGCCTCGGAACATTGAAGCAGATCTTGATGCGTAAGTCCACTATCGTTGCCTACTGTGCTTCAAGGTCGACTATCATAATTTCATTCGTAGGAGGAAAGCCGCTTTTTCCCTTTATAAATAAACATGGATATCTATACATGACTTTAGCTTGTCACAATGGATTATGGAAAGTTATGGGAGAATTCATCAGGAACGATGGAAGTTCATGTTTTGAATATTTGGGCTTGGGCGCATCCTGAAACATGTTGTGACGGGGAAAATACAGATTGAAACATCTTCTGAATATATTGATACCTTGGAAATATACTCTTCATCTACTGAAACGAAGTGGAACGAATTTAGTAAAATATTAGACATTTTGTGATAATGGAAACGTTCGTTTATGTAGTCGAACATTTAGAGCTTAATTGTCCCGGTGTTTAACGCATAACCGCAAAATGATTCAATTTACAATGTAACAATCCCGGTGATGCGATTGTCGCTGGGAGACTTAGTTTTCTGTTTGTCCTAAGTCTTTGAATTTGCTCTAGAAATGTTTAACCGCGTGATTGCCGACTGCAATGCTGCATGGAGCCAGACCCAATCGCCCGTGGACACGGACCCAAAACAAACATCGTTTCGACTTCAAACCTCATCTTAACGAATAACCAAGCTTTCTTGATCATTGAAACTGGTTGCTCTCTTCTAATAAAAGCCCATTCACCGGCCGAATCTTTTGCAAATTAAAACTGATTCCTGAGCACTTAGATTTGGTTTGGTGATGATTAGAATACATGGGTCCGAAGCTTCCACCTCTCTCCAACTCGCTGCTTTTAATGTCCCTGGGCACCCGTTAATACGTTCGAAGAATTCTCCTATTGCTAAAAATCCTACAATTTTTTGTATACCAAGGGTTAACCATCCATCACTTAATTCCTTAAGCGCGTGTGGATGTCGCAAGATGCCGGTGTTTTGGCGTTGGCGACAGAAAATAGTTTGAGTGCACGGCAACCCTGATGAGCAGCTAGTTGAAAAAGACAGTCAACAAAAGAGTAAACCAAAATAATTCAAATATTCATTGTGGGTTGTTGTAGTTTACGTTTCACGACACAATGCTACACTTATTATTTTAAAACAGATTTCAATCATCTTTTGAATGCTGAAGTAGTTATATAAGACTTTTAATTCGACTGATCCGTTGTTTAAGAGACAAAAGTCAAACGAACGAGTGAAATGCTAGCAAAGATGATTGCTGGACTTAAAGACCTGACACCTTGACAAAGCATTTCTCTCTGTTTGTTTGTTTGATGAGGTTATCTAGGAACATCATCATGTCTAAACGCGTCATGCTAGCTACAGCTGATAAATTGTAGGAAGTAACAAGAAATGTTTTGACAAAGCCGTCCATTTTAATGCATGAGCTTCCAAAGTGACTTGCAGCTCGTTACCGAATAACCAACGAGCATTGCAACAGTCCAGCTTACAAACCGAACTGTAAACCGACTCTTGCGGAACTAATAATATTTGTGATTAAGGGAGAGGAAGGGAGACGTAGAAGTATTGGCGTTGTCTGTTGTCAGCCCCAACGTATTCTCGTGGTTGTGTAATTTGATGCTATGGAATTCTCCTAGCACGTCTTCTCTCTTCTCAATAACAAGAAGAAATCCCACAAAACTATTCGCCGTTCAATGCTCAAAGTGGGTGCCTGTGGCCCCAGTCCCCTGAAGTCACGTGCCTGCAGTAGCATTAAAAGAAGTCACTGTAGATTCAACGTGACGTAACATGACGTAGTAAAGTCTTATCTCTCTGACCCTAGATTCGAAGCATGGCGCCCACTCCAGCCATCCCAGTCCGGTTGTTGTAGTTGTTGGGTCTCTGTCCAAGTCCGACCGACAGCTGCAGCGGGCCAGTGACGTCAGTGTCTTGGTGATCCTGGTGCTGTGTGTTCTTGCTGCGCTTGTCGGGGTCGTCACACTCATCTACTTCTGCTACGAGAAAATAAAAAAGTGAGTTCATTTTTTCTAATCAACATGCAAAAGGGCACTAGTTTCTACGTAAGCCTTTATAGCAAGGGAAGCGTCACATTGTAAGTTTTCACTATATTCCCATTTGGTGAACTTCTTCCTGGCATTTCTCTTCGTTGCTTTGTTTCCGTGTCTAATAGGCCCCACATCCAATGAACTCTTTCTGGGGTTACAAGAAATTGAAACATGGCGTCTTATATGAACAAAAAACCTATATATGCATAAATGAGTGCAATTTGTAGGCGGTGGCAGAAGGAATTGGAAATAAATCGACTAATTCCATCAGGCTAAGATTTTTTAATTTAATGTAGATGATAGATAGTTAAACCGTGGAAAGCAAAATTTCAAATGAAAAGCAATTTTGCCTTTTGCATACTGAAAATAGTTACCTACAGTTACCGTTTTAGCAATTGTTGATAGTCATCTAGAAATCGTGTTTAAAGACAGGACCTGTTCACAGAACCTATTAAACAAGGAGTTGACTTGTGGTCTGCTCGTGGGGCAGATGAAGCCCCAGTTAACAAATTGATCCTATCCACATTTAGTTGGATTGAAATGAGTAAGATGATGCATGCCAGATTGTTAGCGGTGAATTACGAATCGCTTTTGAAGCACATGACGTTCAAAAGGAGGCTAGGCGTACACGCGGGCGAAAGCAATTACTCTGATTGGACTTTCCATGGCAACCCAACGAACTGCTGACAGTTAAAGCAAAATAATTAATTTCAAAGCTGGAAGATAACAACTTTGCAAAAATCACCGCATCACATCATTTAGACGCGCCACTCTTTAAGTTTAACCTTTCACACTTTTGCCCACAGGCGGAATCACCAGGAGCTGCTTAAGGGGGTGGCGTCAAAGACGGAGGATGTCGAGTTGTCGACCAGCCTAATCAAGGAGGAGAATGGAACATTAAAGAAGTAAGACGTTATTTGAGGCACAACCTACAAACCTACAAACTTGTGATTTTAGATGGGGAAGGGCGCCATTATGAAAATAACACCGTCACTAGAATGAACATTTCCAAAACTGCATTTTCTACTGAAACATGGTGAACTGTAGACATTTCTGCTAATTAAGCTTAAAATTTGATAATGTCCGAATTCTTGCTTTTCTCACCATCCTTGGATTTGATTGATGATGTCATACAATAGAAGTCTTACGAAAAGTGGCTCAAAATATTGGTAAAAACACGATATTTGTTTATAGAAACACAGATACCTTCCGAAAAAACTTTGCCGCATTTCCCCGTCTCAGTTCGGAGAGCCTTTTAGCAGTCCATTAGAAACAATAAGTTTAATGCAACAAATACGACATTGGTTTTACTCACTCTCTTATTAACATCAATGCATTACATACTTCCTAAGCGTAGGCCTTTTCAATTCCGTCTACGCTTATTGTAAATGCCTGTAGCATGTGAGCCTGTACCCTTGGTACCAGAGCCTGGGTATTATCTTACGTATAAGGAGTCTGGTACCCAGGGTAGTGAACCTGCCGCCTGTTTTTCAGTGCCCAGTCAAGACCGTCGGTTCCCAAGATTCGCATTCACAAAGCATCGCGCGATGAAGGCACGCGCTTCGAGATGCTGTTGGAGACATCTTCGGAGGACTTGAGCTCATCCGATGAAGATTAGAATACATTTGAAGCATCAATATCATTAGAAATTTTTAGTACTTTAAATACTTAAATCGACAGTTGAAATTCATTTATAAGTTGCCGTTGCTTAGTTAAAGATAGTTTGTCTTTCTATAACAGCCAGACCTTCCTCTATTGTCGAACATATCTAAAAGGGCAGGACTGTACATTTGGCCTGCTCGGATGGACTCGTTGCTGCACAGTTTGGCTTGCTCGGATGGACTCATTGCTGCACACGCCACTGCTGCGATGCGCATGCGCAAGGGTAAAAGCACAAACGTGACGATGCTCAAAGGTCAAACCACGACTCACCACTCGCCTAACTGACAAAAATTTTCAAAACCGACGCAACAACTAAGCTAACCACAAATTCCATTCTAATTATAATTTAAATTTTTAATGATGAAAGGGGAAACTACAATTTACATATAACCGTAGTTTCTCGCAACTATACAATGATTATACTTATTTACATACAACTAACAAAATTCATTCTGAAAGCTGACGCCCAATTTCCCTGTGGTCTGCACAAGGTGGACCCGCGCAGAAGCGAAACTGACAGGCTGGAAAAAGTTAGGGCCTGGCGCCGAAATATGGCGGGAGACTTAGAGAGTAACATGGTGGACAAGAGAGATTTTGTACCAAATGCTGCTGAACCAGGGCCAACTGTACTGATCCTGGCACTTGTGGGCTGAATTTGGCGCCCGTTTGTCATTACTGCCACACGCCTAACTGTAACTGCGTATAGGGATGGGCGATGGAAAGTGCAGCCAATCAGTGATACCTCTGACAGCGTGCCAAAAAGGAATGCCTACAAAATGGTAGGCCATCAAGCGTTTGTCCTTCACTTTTGCAAAGCCTCTTGGGAGTAACCCATGGGACTCGAATGAAAAACAGGTTGGGGGATTACCTTGAAATCCTTGGAAAATACTAAAAATTCGTGATAAATTAAGAAGTTACTTTGAGGTTTTATCAGGTGGCAAAGCGCTTCGTCCAGTCCTTGGCGTAATTGTCGTGTTCCTTTCGATCGGTGAGGTATTGCTGTGCTATACTTCCAACGAGAGGGTCCGCTGAAAGGCAGAAATGCTCGGATTGATTAAACTGGTAACAACTGGAAGCACCGATAGAACAATATAGCAATGTTATCAAGAAAGCATTGCCAAACGTAGATAGGCAATTTCAAAGGACAAACCATGAATGCAAAACATGGGAAAGAACTTTGGAAATAAGCTCGAAATTTTCAGGGACACGATTGTCAATCGTCATCAAAATGTATTCAACGCGATTGCAAAAACAGCTTTGCAAAATCTGTGATCTTTCTCCCCAGCCCTGGTAAATAAAAATAATTAAAGAGTGTGGCAAATATCCGGTCCTGAAATTTGTATATTACATCAGCTGTCTGAAGTAAAGAACATGATCTGGCAGGTCCGGAGTGATAATACTTGGGGCACATTCGAACATGCATTTGAGATGACCACGGGTCTTTAAACTTAGACTTGGATCCCTGGACCACGTCTGAAGCCGCGTTAAGTGAACACGGTCGAATGCAATCGGACAGCAGAAACGTACCTGGGTTGCAATCGGACAGCAGAGCAATGACAGAAAGAAGGACCTTGGAGACGGTGAATGCCGGGGACCATTTGTCCTTCAGGATGTCGAGACACACAACCCCCTGCAATGAAAGAAAAACCCCCAAGTTATAGTGAGGGGTGGGTAGGGCTACAGTGGTCATTGGTAGGCATGAAACGTGATTAATTTGTGAAAAGGAATGAGCCGGTGACATTATAAAAACAGTTGATTTCATTTAGATATGAAAAATACATCAAAACAAATGAAACCGGATACGATGCTTTCTTACTACTAAAATCGTTTCAAACATCCTTTCTGTATTCTTTTTATGTCAATTGATTAAAAAATTTCATGATTGTCTGTCTAATAATGTATTCATTAATATTTGTCCTACATCATGTCAGCCTGAGAATAACTTGAAGAGTGAATAGGAAATGAAATTAAGCACCAATCTGGTCGCTACCCCAGTTCCCCGTTATGTGAGCTCCTTCCTTTCGAACTACGTCATTTTACATATTCAAAATATTACCTCCATCTGCCTTCGTCTACTACACAAAGCACAATTTTCGAGGGAAGGACAATTCTCTGCCTGAACACTGGATATTTTAAAATAAATGGCAATATTATACAGAAATTACAGGACGTAAAATCTTTCATTGCAAAGCGCAAATGGCAAACAAACTCAAACCTGGCTGTTTATGTTGCAGTGGTAAATTCGAGTTTTGAAGATGACCTGCAAAAAAGGAACCATCAATATCCGGCTAATTCGTCTCAATGCCGCTTGGAAAATGAAGAGAAATCTCTCAATCGCCAATATACAAAACGAAAAATAAACAGGAAATCACGTAAGTTAGGCACATGCATTCCAGAAGCGGACAATTACCGGAATATACCAAGACAGAAAATGTTCTTCCGCGAGCAGGGAAATATTAAATGTCGTTCTGTTGAAATTGCCTTGACTCCATAATAAAACCCGCAAATTACTTTCCATGACATTCAAAAGGCCTTTAAAAATTAATCAATACGAAGGCACTTGTTTTGTCTAAATGGCTGATACCGTTTTTAAACTCTTTCTTCAATACTTAAGAAAACCTGTAGTGACGCATAAGGAAACGGAGTGGTGGGTTGGTGGTAGGGGGTCATCGCATCAATCCTTCGGTCTCTTATACAAACACATTACATAGCCAACAGTGACATTATGTTGACATTGTACTCTAAAATACTTTGCCCTCGCAGTAACATGCGCCTGCCATTGAAATGAATCTGCTCTGCATTTCGATCGATAAGAAACTTCGGTCATGAGCGAACCGAACTTACCTTGGGCGGCTTGAAGGGGTAGTCCGAGGGGAAGCTGATTTCAAGGAAGAACACTCCACCTTCATACACGGAGCCCTGTGGTCCAAGTATGGTGGCCACCCACTCGTGGAGATTGTCACCTTTCGGGCCAGCGCTGTGGAGGAGGAAGCAAAACAGAACGATTCAAAGACAAGCAGATTGGCAGTGACGATTGAACAGAGAGCGGTGCAACAAACAGTTAAGCTAGATGGCAGAAAAACGAATGACAAAAACTAGGGGTTCAGCGGAAGCCTCAAGTAGTGTGTGACGTCAATCTTAAATATTGACAAGGGAGGCAATTATGAAGAACCACTGACCTGCAATTTGGTGGTGGGTCGACAGTTAACTCCGCCAGTTCTCTCTGAATCCTGAAAAGCGACGCATACTTATTGAAAAGGAACAGCTGATCGAAGCGGTGCGGGCACTCTTTACATGGTGTGGAAGGACATCGCTGCCTTCAGTAGCAACAGAACGAGGGTGGCAACGATCGACATTAAAGGAACATTTTTCACCAAGAAGAGGGAAACCAGATGAACAACGCGGGCGATAAGCCGCAAACAGGTGCCGACAACGAAAGGCATTTTCATCTTATGTACATTTTTCCAAATGAGAAGGAATTCAAGCCAACCAGCTTTCAACTAAGCAAAAATAACTTTGGGGTAAAAGAAGATGGGGACAAGAGAAGGCAGAGAGGTCAAATGAACTGAAACCTGACCTTTTGACTGCTGTGGTCATCTTCCTGGGGGTGCGGGCCTGGCTCTTGGCCTTTCTCTTAATGCCTCGGTTCGCGGCCTCGCCCGCCTCGTCATTAGTCGCCGAGGGGACAGGACTCGTGGGCTGAGGGGTCGTTGACCCGGTCGGGATGGAAGTGCTCGGGAGGTCGTTGACTATCGGATCAAGTCGTTGTGGTTCGGTCTCGCTCGCCATGTCACGCTCTGGGTTGTTCAGCGAGTAGTAACTCAAGGTTGGGTCATTTGGCGCTGTGGAATACTGTGGATGGTGAAAAAGAAAAATGTTATTAAGAAAAATCTGCTTGACAGATGCTGTCTGTCAAATACCTTTAAAAGCATGAAGAAATGTGGAGTGTCTCGGGTCTTGCACAGGAGGTCCCTTTCGTGGACAAAAAATAGACTTGCAAAGCGGACAAAAGCCAGCCAAGAGAGGGGGGGGGGGCATGCTTGCAAAGGTGGCACTTCCTGCATAAAATCAACAGAAAAGTTGTCAATACACCTTTCCCGAATTCCATTAGCCTCGTATCCCAGTCACCTGGAATCGAGGACAATCTTGAAAGGGAACTAGTATAGCTATAGCACAAAAAACCGCAGTTCCCCTGGACAAGAGACAGCCAGTGACACAGTTACCAATGGGCCTACTGGGCGAGGACCCCTAGCAAAGGTTTAAATGCCTACATAAAGTGCTGTTGATGATTTGAGTAGCATGACACAATTGCGTTTGGGCCCCAATCAATGTTAGGCCCAGGGCCCCGGCAGTCCAGAATGCGGCCCGGGGCCAGCCTCCTGAAATGCTAGCACACGCATTCCCGGACGCTTGGGGTGACCAGCTGCCCATTCCCCCAAAAGATACAAAGCTTGATGGTTCTACTTAACCAGGTGGCTTTTCACGACCAACGAGGACAGAACCCGAATGTAATCACGCCTCTCCAAGCATGATCGCGCGACAAAGGGCTTCGTTCTAAAATAAATGGTCTTTTGAAAGGCTCATCGAAGACTCAAGTCAGGCGGAAACTTACGCCAAAGTACCCGGGAAGAAATGTAGCCGACATCCGGGAAATTGAAGTAAAATCAATGAGTGCACGGTGAAAATGAAGCCCGCAGTTCGTAGCGAAGCAGTGGTAACCGAGCCGGTCATTACGATTTTCTATAACCGGGCGCTGAGAAAATGAGCACGAATAAAAAGAAAAAGATTAAACCGCAAGCCAGTCTCAATCAAGTATCGCTCTGCAGTGCATATAAAACTGATTTCGAAGCTCTACACAGGATTTGCGCATTGTTTTAGTTAATCTCCATTCCCTCCTTATGTACTCATAACTTAAACAAGGCCACGTTTACACTAGACCGGATCAAAATGGATCCGCACCTCAACTAATGCGGACCTAAAGCACACTTACAATTTATTTGAACCTGAATACGCTTCAACAGTGAAAACCGGACCAGGTCTTAATTGAGATCAAATGTTGGACGAAACAAGATCTCGTTTCAATGTCGATATACGGGAGCAGCGTTGAACTCTACCAACCGAACTACAAACAATTGGTAAGTTGATACAGTAACACTCTTCTTTCCTGAACTGATTAAGTCCGGACGGTAAACAAACAAGCCGGTCAACAGGATGCGGTCCAGTCCTCTCTCGGGCGAACGCGATCTCTGACCTGATGGTGTAAACATAACCAGCTCTGTCGTGGATTAAATTCCCTGGCAAACACGCTTGGCTCAAATTATTTTACTAACCCCCAGCAACAAACAACACGAGGTCCACAGAATGAGATCCTGAAAGCCTTTTAGATACCAAACGAGCATTTATTTACAAACACCGCGCGTAATGGGCTAGGGGACAGCACCAGAAAGCGTCTAGGTGATCAACATAATACAGGGGGTGATACCTTATCTATGCTTGAATGTGGACACTTAATGTGAAAACATAGCCGAAGATATGGATATGTGGTACTGAGTATATTAGTATATGTAGATTCATTCATCAACAGGGGGACCAGGCAGCTAGTCTAAACGGTATAATACCACCAGTAACATTGGGCAGAAATATCGAACAGGGCATGTGCAGGACCACTGCGAGGGAGAACGTTCCTTGCGGCTTGCATGTTGGTGGGCGCGACACGAGGGATGCCAGTAGAGAGAATGAGTCGTTATCCAAAACTTTGGATTATTAATTCTGCAGCCATTTCTAAGTTCAAATGTTAAGTGTTCACTCAAATATCTGCTTTTTATCAACAATAAATATAAAGAGGGGAACGGCAGTGATCTGAAATGACCAGTGGTGGAACAGGGGGGCTCGTTTTATCTGTCAGCTTGCGGTAAGTGACGTAACCAAACAAAGTAGACTAGACAACCACATCAAAGCACATTTAAAAAAACACAACAACAACTTATTAAGTCGCGAATGACTGTGGGGAGGAAATAGAATTCATGATCTTATTTGGCTTTGTCAGTAATTGATAACAATGCAAAATACTATTTACAATTACTCTTATAATGAGAATAAAATTTAGGAAGACAGCGGAGAAAATAGGTTCAATAGAGACCGATAAGGGGGCGATTGTTATTGTCCGAAGCAGCTAACAAATTGAAATAGCAGAGCAGCGAACGACCATAGCAATGTCAAGTTTCCAGTTTATGCGGGCGTTAATGCCTCTCGCACTACAAAGGGGCAACAAGTCCCCAACCCAGTACAATTCTCGGGGCTCCCCCCCCCCAGCACCACCAAAGGATAATGGCTTTCTACGAGCTTTCGGTGACCCGATAAATAAATCTGAAGAAATCCAGCAACCGTATGTTTCAGCGCACCTGCTATTCTCCAATGGGTGTACTTAAAAGTAGAAAACGACAGACGTGTTTGTAACAACGAGGATAAACATGCCACCAAAGGATGCTTTTTATATCAGGGTAGGGCAAGCAAACTCACCATTCAATAGACTTTAACACTGAACTGTCGATGGTGTTACAATTGGCAAGAGAAGAGTTGCAAGAAACGGAAATTCTGACAAATAAATATTCTGGTGGAGACGAAGTAAAGGCAAAGAACGTTAACCACAACAATCCAAGATCTCCAGCCACAAGACAAACACGGGAGAAAAATGAGATCAGCTTTTATCCACAACTGGCTTGTGGTCAAGGAAAAATATTGTATTTACAAAAAGCACAGAGTGATGCATCTCTCCAAACAATTCAACTTGTGGTTTTTTTGTTGGCTATGCACATTAAAGCATCACTGGTAAAATAATTTCTGGGTACTTTTTTTGAAACATTTGACAACTCACTTGGATATACACATTTCAGACGGATCTCTCATAGCTTGACTTGCAGTAGGGGCTAGTCGGCAGGACTGATCACTAAACATAACCTCTCCTGTATGAATGAACACATCCTACAGGAAGTGAGACCTCTTCTTTGGCATATCATGTTTCTTTTGCATCTGCCTATACAACACTTATAGTGGACTCAAGTAAGTAAATCTCTTTGTTTTTTAAACAAAGGTTCTGAGCTGGTAACTCTCAACAGTACCAGTTTGTTATAGGGAGCCATCAAACGTGTGTCATTCAGCAGCATGTGAAAAGGGACATGGCATACAAGAGGGTGACACCCCAAATCGCACCCCTATTTTCATGCTTGCAATGCAACCCATAATGGGTTTCAAGACTAAATAGCATCAAAGAGGAATGTTGACCAAAATCCAAATTTCTTGGCAAGAGAGAGGTAGTTTGAAACAATCAATTAGGCTCAGGTAGATGACTGCAATTTTCAGATAGACCTGCAAGCTATGGACATAACATTGGTGATTGACTGAATGCAAAAACGGTCCGAACAGGGTGCAAGAAAAAAGGCAGACATACTGCTACTTAATATTGATCAGAAAACAAAACCTTCACCCTTTGCTATGCCTAGTTTTCAATTGTCTAAAGGAAGGCTTAAAAGTGTCAAAAATTGCTAGGGGAATAGTAGTGAACACTTTTCTTGAGTTAAGAGAAGTCTCTGCAACTGTGGTGAATTGAATTATTCCATATAATTGGAATAATTGAATAAAATGAAACCAAGATTTGCTTAGGGAACAGTCATTCTTCCTCCACCTGATATTTTTACATTGAAAAAGCCATGGTATTCCCTCTTCTTATGTTAATGTCATTAATGGAATTATCAGAAACAATGGCCAGAAACATCTAAACAACTTCACATAAGCATAAACATTAAGCCTGTTGAGTAGCTTCCACCTACATAGAAACAAGAGCAGGTTGTCAGGAAAACCTTTGGCTGTGAAAACAAAGCCTCTGATGACGAACCTGAACCAAGTTGTGATAATGCAGAGTAAACATTTTTTCAAAGTTTTAAATATCAGTGGTATCCAAAACAGAATACCCTGCAACACCTAAGAATCTAGTGTAAATATCACAATACTTTCCACTTGGAATTTGTGGGCACCAGTCATTTGTGAGCAAAACAAAAACAAATTCCTAACGGACAATTAAAGGTGAGGTTATTAAAGTTAAAAGATAAGTTGACAAATGTTAGCAAGGTATACACTGCTTTGGAAAAATGATTTGATAGCAGTGCAGAGCTGGTTAGAGAGAAAATAGTGTTTGGCAATACTTTGGACAAATGAAGACTTAAACAGAAATTGGTATAAAGTGTGTAACACTCAAGATAGATATATGTAGGTGCAATAGCTAGAACTTCACTTACCTAAAGAAAAACAAAAATTATTGACATATTTCTAGGAAAAACTGAGACAGTCTTGTGAATCTTGTTAGACCAGGTCTTACAGCATCAGATGTCCACAATGGAAGTGGATATTGGACAACAGTAATTGGATTGATTGATTTGAATGTCCACATATAATGTGCTTAATTTATCCAAAAGCAAAGTGTGGAATATTTTTGGCAGGTTAAATAAGACATTTGCAGAGGCTTTACCACAATAAAATTTTGCCACTGCTCTCATTACAGCATGTCAATGGTAATAAAGGGATTCTCTTACTTCCACAGGAACATTTGTAGGTGTTTTCACATTAGCAAAATGTCCCATAAAGTTGCTCTTTAAACAACATGCAGTAAGATAAGATGAATGAAGACTTTAATTCAAAAGCATTTAAATTCAATTCCCAAGAAACTCTTTGAAAAGCAAAACTAACTTTATCTAACTTTCCTGAACTTACAAATTGATTTTGAAACTGTCAGATCTGTTTTAGAAGTTAGATAATTTAATTTTCTAATGGCAGGTGCTATCTGACAAAATTGGAAGGCATATAAACAAAAACAGTTTGTTGACATATAATAAGAATTGAGCTGTTTTAACCTTGGCACACAAAGAGTAAATTTAGTATATAATTCAATATCTTTAACATTGTCCATATATAAAATATAAACTTATAAGATTGCTATTTTTCCCTGTCAATACATTTCAAGATCATATGCTTTTTCAACCACAAAGAAAGGTCATGCCATCGATATCTGTGGTTTACCATGAAATCACCTCTTCCATTTGATGTCCGCCAGAACAAAAGAAGGGGAAAACATGTTCAGGAAGAATTGCAGGCGCTCGGAGACAGTCCAGGGCAGGTCGCTAGAGGACTCAAGTTACATGAATGGAGACTACATTATGAAACAAGGCAAGCTTTATAACCGGCATGTGAATTTTGACGATGAGATTTTTCGCCTGAAGCAAAACTGCCAGATAGAATAAGCGGCATCTGCAGCAAGGTGACTAATTTGCAATGCCAGTGATCTGTCGAAAGGCTAAATAAAAAGCAAATTTGTTGTTTGCTTAAGCGAAAAAAAACGAATAGAACAATGGGTATTCCAAACAGAAAATCCATCTTATTAAAGACGCATCTTTTGCCGTGGATAAGGTTGAAACAAGATATTCTCCGAAGAAGAGTAGATACAGGGTTAAATAATAGTTTTAATTCACCAATAATCGCAAATAAACAGCTGTACGTCTAAGTAAACATGGACGAGTTTGGTTTTCAAGCATTTCCGCGATGTGTTCTGGAGTTTGCGGAACAGAAATTGTCACGTACCAAATTTCACGGCTTCCAAAGAACTAGCCATGAAGGTAATGTAACGCCAAGTGAATTGGGAATTTTGAGAACATTTGGGGGATATGGACAAAAAGGGAGAGGGGGAGACTTGTAGGGTAAGTGCAGCAGAGAATGTTCTTGGAGTGTGAAGCCAAGAAACGCGGCGAGCCATTCTCCACACAACAGGTCACAAACAACAATTTAAATACACAACAGCAACTAGTAACGACTTGCAGCTGTAATCCAACTTCGTAAGGTGCACATGAAATCGGCAAAGCCGAAGGAACCTGCCAACGGGCGCTACCCTCACGCCTTGCCACTGCACTGTTCACAAACAACAAAATGGCTACTAGCCAATAAACAAGGAAAATATTAAGAAAATCGCCTGTGAGACTTTTAGTCTGTTCAATGAGCACAGAAGGATTCGTTTTGGCATCTTGCCAAAGCATCGAAATACTGGAGTGACGAGGGGCACCGCGCAATAAAAAACTATTGAAACATTTAATATGCTGGAATTAAGCGGATGATTTGTGGAGAGAATCTTTTACATCCATCAAGCCAAGGAGGCGCATTTTCCTTCCCTTTCAGCTCACAACAGATTAAGAGTAGCAAATGTTTAGCACAAAAGGAAACCAAGAAGCATCATTGCCCGATAGGGCTGGCACGTTGAAAGTAAGGGGGTAAAAGCGTCTTGAAGCCGTTTCACTCGCTTACAGGCAAAGCGTGCTCTCCCACATTAACTGTACTCCACCATTGTCTTTTAGGGCTTGTGGTCAGCGTCAAACACGAACAGCAAAGGAAGTGTGCATTGTCGAAGGTGTTTGAGAGAAGAGAGACCTCCTTTCATCCAAAGTTAATGAAGACATGAAACAAGCTGAAAAAATACTCACCAGACTTGGTCTTCAAGGGCCTTGACAGCACTTACTCTCACTCTGAGGTCTCTGAATAACTGAAAATCCCAAACAGTTAGTTAATCTATATTGGCGTTAAGTGTAAGAATACTCGAACAATGATCGCCTGCTTCCATCTGAAGCATTCGATTGTCTAACTAGTACTTCATGTAACAACCTACTGACATAGGCGTCAACAACCAAAGATGGCGGAAGAGACCGGGGGTTGCGTACTGTGTATTAACTAAGGGTAGTTTTGCGGGTATTTAAAAGCCTCGACCTCTAATTTGGTTAATAGAAATGCCTGCTGACTTTTGGTGAATTATACAATCTTTTTTTCAGGCAAAATAAATGACAGAAGTCGTGAATTAGCTGATTAGTTTTCATCTTTAATCAAACCTTTTGGCTCTGTCGTTTTTACTCTACCCTTCCGATACTAGTTGACATTAAAGTCGAATAGAAAAAGAAGCGCAATCCTGTCTTTTCTTGATTTCATTTTACTGTTTATATAAAGCTCTGTACGGTAATTAATAAATTACGACAGTTGCATTTATTGCAAGATCTCATTCTTATGTTTCAAAAGCTTTCTGAAAATGTCTGCAAAGTGTTAAGGTTTAGAATTCTGTTTTCATATCTCAAATAAATAGCTGGTTTTCTATTGATTTCAAGCTTCAAGTGCTTTTAAGTGTTCTTTGTTTCAAACTCACACCAATGCATGGACGTTATTATTTGATATTAATGCACTTTTGATATAAATGAGGTATAGAAAATACCCAATTCCATTCGCAGAAGCTTTCATTTGAGGGTTAAGGGGGACAGTAGAAGAAGAGAGCTTCCAGGGTGTGCCATTTGCACTCGAGCCCGGTTTGCAAAAGCTGGACTTATCTCTGGACCACATGAACTCAACATGTGTAATGGCACTTGTGCAGCAAATACTATGATTAGGAAATGCGACGGGAAATGCATCCATGATGACGTTCACTTATTTGCATTTGCGTTTTCTAAAGGAAACTAGTATTTGGGGCTCCTCGTCTCACCAGATCACATTCAGATTTGAATTACAAAACGACTGACGTGTTCTATTACACGGGACAACGCAGTCAGGGCTTCTGATGACGTCAAAAAATCGGCTTCTCGAACTTTCGCACAGAAAAAATGCTATTTTGATTGCAAGTGAAGGGTTTGTTGTGATTTTGCTCATCGGAAGGTTTAATTTGGCACCAGGAACAAAACATTATGCAATTTAACACCGATAATGAGGTTGGAGGGGGCGGGATGATGAGAAGCCTGGAAACGAGGACAATCTTAGTTCGGTCATTAGTCGAGCAGCGGTGCTTGCCATATTCCAAAAGATTGATTGTTTTTCGTGAAACATTCTTGCTTAAATCCTCCACAGATTAATTCAAAATGCTCAATTACACATTTCTATATCAGAATTTCATGAATACTGATATATAATATAAGGGATTATGAGCCGTCCCCCCGGCGTTTCATTGTCAACACCACCATGTTCAAAAGTTGCCATTGACCTAAGACAGCCAGCTACGTTTCAATACAGCATCAGTCTCTTCACCTGGGGCTCGACATCTTCTAAAATCTTGGACAAACTACCAGGATCCAATAAACAATTCTATGCAACATTTCAGAAAGGGTGAGCCTCAGATCTTTTAGATTTTCAATTTGGTATTTGCACATAAATATTCATATATGAAGATTTGTGGAGACCCCATACGCCAATCAACAACAACAGGTATTCTTAAAGAAGTAGCAAATTTTTACCAAATCCTCACTTCTAATAAACGAAATAGATTAAGCTTCAATCAGTAAAACGTTTATTTTCTACAATAAAGCTGGAAGAAAAAGCTATTTCGGTTAAGAGAAAGTTAATTGTCGATGCCGGATACAAACTGTTCGCTTTTGAACTGAAATTTTCAGCCATTTGAAATTTTCTGTGCTACTGAATGGTGCAATGAACGGGAGGGATGGGGGTTTGAAGGGGTGATCAATCGATTCGCACATCTTTTCCAGAGGCCAGAATGTCTGAACTGAGATATTCGGATTAAAAGTCTCATCTGACTGTCAGACAAGAACCAACCTATCAAGGACAAGGAATTTAGACATTCTTTCTTCAAATCATGCATTCATTGAAGTTCTAATGAAATATTGCCATAAATAATGCATGGCAAGCTGGAAACCGAGTTAAAACTCTAATAATTCAACGAATCCGATAGTGGCTGTACATATGTTAAGATTTCTCAACGCGATGGTGATATATGTGCTCGCATTAGCGCTTTTAAAAAATTAGCAAGACGTTAACATAACACTTATCGTGTAGATGATAAGAATAGAAATTCAAGCTGATATGTCAAGCAAGAGTTCTGCCTGATATGAAGTGTCCCCCCGTGCAGGGTAAATCGACGGATCGCATAGTGCTTTCAGTGAATGTGGATTAAGCCATTGTTTACTCAATGTTATTGTTCTTCCTGGAGATTTTTAATTCAATACCATATCCTGGCGATAATCCACCCCGGTGGTTGATTATCTTTCATATTAGCCACGTTACATGATGATCCACTGTGCCACTTAGCTTTGACAAGAAATCCTACCGTACCTCCACAAGGATTCAAAAGTCTCCAAGAATCCTTCCCTTCCATTTGCTTTTTCAACGATCAACAAAACAGAATGATGATTTACTACATAGATGACTTGCATGCTCCTCAGCGAGTTAAGAGCAGCGAACAGGGAAATTTGTGGTTGGGAAAAATCCATGAAGTTAAAAATCGAAATAGCTTTTTAATGCAAAAGTAAAGTAAACAATTTTCAGCTTTGAAAATGAAAAATACTTTCCTTCGGCACAATAAAAACATGACATTTGGGGCTAAAACATTATCTGAGTTAATTGTTGATCCTGCAAAGGAAGCCAAGACAAAGTTTAGCTGTAAAGGACATGTTTGTGGCAAGCAAGCAAACAGTTAAAATTCCCTGATCTATGAGATAATCTGCTCAGAGAGATTAGCGAACGGGCGATGCTGGTGGTACCAAGGGAGCAGACAGCGAGGTCACCTTAGAATGGTGGTTCTCGTTGTTCTTTGGTGCGGTCATCGCGGGCCATCGGGTCCAGCTGCCCCGAAGGGCCATCGCAGAGCAATCTATTTAGTCACATAGAGAAATTGGTCAAACTATTCTTAACAATAGCAAGAAATAGCGGAAACAGTTTTTGCATACTTTTCGTCCCACATTCCTCAGATAACGAGTATTGTGAGGTTCTTTGCCACTAAGTGTTTGTTTACAAATTTTTATTATTAGCCAGGAAGCAGAGTGGCTTTACTGTTCTACTGAATTGCAATACTATGGTTCAAAATTAAAATAAACACAAAAATTGCAAGAAAAATAGAGTTATAATTCAAGGAATTTGTTGTGATAAAGATAACATCAGGCAGATCCTTTGGCGTGTCAAAGATTAGTTCTTTAAAAAGAACCAAAAATGGTCGCAACGCAAACCTTTGCAACCTCCCTTGTCTTTTGGACAAAGATCTATCTCTGACTTCGCCAAAAGCATTTGCTTGAAGCACATTTGCAAAGCAGGTGGGAGAGCAGCGCAATTCCTAGAAATGGTCAAAGGCGGAAGAGGACACGAAGCCCAACAAACAGCTTATTTTCAGCAAGCAGTTGCAGGGTCAAGGGTAGCAACAAGAGGCAAATAGGTTGATGATTCTGATCATTCTGATGAAGACTGATTGTGGCGATTGACGATTGCAATGATTATAGTGATTGATCGTGCTCATAATCATCAGCAAATCGGAGAAAAAACAAACAGAGCTTCTAGTAGTCTTCAGTGCACGATAGGGTGCATCTGTGACATAAATTTAAAGCAACTCATTCAAAAGAAAATTGGAATAAATGTGTTGTAAAAATCGCGTAGAGATACTGTGAAAAAATTTATCGGAAAAATAAAACTTGGCACATTTCAAAATATTATAACTTCTGTATGCTTTGCATTCAGATAACTAGCATAAAACTAGTCAAATTTCTAACAGCACATAGGATGTTACTAGCTTAATTACACTTTCGACAAAACGAATTCCAACACTTACTCGTTACCTTCCAAAAACACTAACCGAACGAAATAACAAAATTAAAGGAATCAGGAAAAACTGGTAACAATGGATTTGAACGTGGAAAAATGCTAGCACGTAACGACGAGAAAGAATTGAGAATAATTTAACGGAACCATGCGAACAAGCCATTGCATACTTTGCAGCAACGGTGTCTGGCAAAAATGTAACAGTTTGGCCCCTCTTGTGGTTCATTGTCTACAAAATACGAAACCACAGCCTCAACGTTTAACAGCAGCTCTAACATTAAACTAATAACGTTATCACGTTCAGGAATATTTACATAGGAGGGGCTTCTAGAAGCAGAGAAGATGGCTGCCAAAGATCAGGCCCTGCTAAAAACAACGATGTCAGAATATATGACCCTTTTTCAAAACATGTCAAAATGAAAATTCAGGCCCAAATCCTAAGAATTCGTTTCTTTCTAAGATTAGACATCGTTTGATATCAAAGCCACGGTTGCCAGCCCGGAAACAAACGACACAAATTTTTGGCGTCCCTTGCAGATTGAATGAGAAAGTTGACTTGTCCTTCATTGCTTAGGAAGCACCCCGCTTCATTGCCATCCAGCTTCTGCTTCAACCGGATCAAAACCCGCTGCGCCATTTTGTTTTTCGACTGATGTTGCTGTGGTTGCATCGATTGCAGTTCTCCTAGTAGCGTGTCCAAGTTATCGTCTCCGAGTGTGGACGTATTTTGCAAGGCATCCGCCGCATCCGTTTTCTGCTGAACCTGAACAGCTTTCAGAGGACTAAGTGTCCAGGCATAAAGAGGGTCGTACAGCAAGACCTGGAATTGAAAGCAAACCTCAAACGACAGGAACGCAGAAAATCGCGTTGAAGTACAGGTTGATAGTAACTTGAAGTAACCCCTAAGTGTGATTAATTCAACTGAATTGAACTCTTTGATCAATCTAGAATGCGTTTCCCAATGTCATGAAGAATCAAGAAATGAACTTTATTGCGGTATTTGCTTATTGCACATAGACAAAGAGAACACAACAACCTGAGATTCCTACTCATAGCAAAAATGTTATGACAGTTCATGAAGCAAATAGCTAGGCCAAAAGGCATCATATTGCGTGAAGCTTTGGTCAAATGTTCTGTTTATCTTCTACAAATTTGCAGCCATCTTTGCAGGCCCAATTCTGCAGATCGATAAGACTACGAAACACAGCCAAATGCAACTTCAGCATTATTCTTAGGACTTTAATTCATTCGGACGGGTGAGCTCCGTATGGTTATTCTTCAAATATAGCAGTTACATGGTCAACACAAATTCATTATACTTACCGAAAATTGCTAGAAAATTCTCTCAGACTTTTAACGCCTGTTAGCCCTACCAAAAACTCCAACCAAGTTTTTCATCTAATCACTTAATATTTACTGCAAAGGATGGGAACTGAATAAAAACGTTATTGAGCTTGATTGACGTTGAAGTTTCAGCTCTTCTTGGCAGCGATAACGAGAATAATTTTATCCACATGGATATAATGACGTCAGTTGATCTAAATAAATTTTCGCAATCAAAAGGCTAATCTAAAGCTTTGAGTGTTGACCAGCACGGGGGTATCTACCAGCGCTAACTTCACCACTTCCATCTGCAGCCCATTCTGGGCTACCAGCGTGTACAAACGGTGGTTATTGAGCAATGATCATTGCACGGAGTTAGTTCATCGCATTGCAGCCATTCCCTACTTCATCGCAGTTCAAGTTCATGAAAGCAGACCAATGGGCAAAGTCCTATAAGGACCGTGGGGCTACAGGACGTATAGCCCCCGGCCTTTGAACGCCCCTAAAGCGCTAAAAATAACAAATGACGCGAGTTCTTAGTTGTAGCTTTTTACATAAGTCCTATCATTAGCCATAGAAAGCAGCTGCTTATGCGAACGCACCTCCACAATGGTCGTTATGGCCTCCTGTGAGCTCCGCATCAGTCCCATGACCTTCTCGCAGCACCGCCTGAACACACCCTCCACACCCGCAATGCCCATTCCGTCGACCAGGTCACGTGTCAGGCGAAATGGAATGGTCTCCGGCGTGGGTAGTTGCTTGCCCTGCTCAAACGCGATACCTGTCGATTAAGTGTTTGAAGTTAGGCCTAACACAAGATGAAAGAAATGCCAGTTTTGTCTTCATGATGATTTGTCTTAATGGAGATGACGTAGGGAGCAGGCATGAAACGAGAGATTCGCTACCAACAGAACTTCACACGATTAGCATTAACTCCAAACAAGTTAAATAAAGAAGAGTGATTGCTTCCATTTTGGAGTAAGGGCGCCCGCGATTAGCAGCTTTTGCAATAACAGATGAAGATCTCCATCGCAGTTGCTCATACGAATGAACTTAGGCGGGAATTTTGGAAAAACAACACCACTCCTATTTCACAAAACAATTACACGAACACGTCTGACAATTCTTGAAAAATTTCAACAACAAAAAAATTGGGTTTAGTAAAAATTAGTTGAAAAAACTGTAGAATAATTTCAAAGAGCGATGTAAACATCACCAACCTAAGTCGATATGCACAAGCTCCGCGGTTATGAAGTCAATGAGAATATTTTGCACATGGCGATCTCCGAGGCCCACGACATAACCAACTAAAAAGGAAGGAACTCAGGAATTCAATTCACACTTTATCTAGGGCAGAAGCAAGAAATTGGTGTCCGGGTTGTAGTATTCAAAATCTATAGAAGGTAGCTTAGCGTTTTTAGTTATTTATAATATTAAATAAAATTAACGTTAAGTGCACGTGAAAGACTTTCAGAGTGTCCTTCGTAGAAGTGCAAATTGGCCTTGCTTCATGCAGGTTAACGTAATTAGGGGGAGGAGGGGAGGGGACACGTTAATTCACCCTAGATCCAAAAAGTATCCAGAGCCTTGACATATATTAATTGCATTTGACATTTCAACTTCTTGAAAACAAATGTGTTTCATTCAACATTATAAAAGTGGATTTGAGAAAAATCCCGATTGCAAACAAGAGAGCACAAGTTCGTCTGGAGTCTGAGAAATAGCGCGAGGATAAAAAGGAATAAAAGTTCGTCGATCTGACTCTTCATGCTTCGAGCTAATGAAAGATCGTCATGAATTTGTGCTTATTGCTTTCATTTCAAAGGCCGGTGAACTATGAGAAATCTAAACATGAGAGTAGATTATCTATTTCGAAAAGATAACATTGAACGAACAAAGTAAACTAACAGCCCCTGCCCACATGATCGATTTAAAAACCACCGAACGGCGATAAAAAACTTTCAGATGTGAATAATAAGAGCATTTAAACAAATGAAGATGTTGCAAAAATGTCTCACCGATCGAGGAGGAAGCTAGACTTCTGGTGTAGGCTAAACGACGTGTGAACCATTCGACAGGATCCGTGAATTTTTCGTAGAAGAAATGTCGAAACACGGGGCGAAAATTTGACATTATGCTCTAGAAAAAGCACGTAAGAACATGAATAAGCAAAATTGGAAAAAGTTAAGACACGTATGAACATAGAATGCGGTCCAGAATGAATATAATGCAGACCAAAATGATCAAACCACAGACCAGAATGAATAAAATAATGCAGACAAGAGTGAATATAATGCAAACCAAAATGAATATAATGCAAACATTTGATAGATTTGAATTCTACACTAGAGATTATTATTCATAAGTCAGGAATAGTTAATAATGATAAGTAAACACGCATCATGTCCAACTGACTCCGGAAATAGAAAACATTTGTCAATGAAAAGAACTACCACGCGTGCATTTGTTTGAAAAAGGTCATACCTGAAGAGTATCGTAACGAGATTTTTTTCCCTTTGAGTTGGCAGCATCCTGGAAACAAATAGGAAACACTTTGCAGGCGAAATCCTGATTGCCTTAAGCATCACTGCAGACAAAGTTATCGAGGTCCCAAAAGCAGGCTTTATAACAAAGTTAAAAATCTCTTGAAAACAATGAAATCGCAAAGCTATTGCATGAATTCACTAAAGCCAAGTAATTTTCTTGGGCGTGGTCCCAAGTTCTCTGCCTTGCGCGTGGGCAAATCTCCATGTTCCATTTGAACAAGTGCCGCGCTGTCCAAACACTCACATTGAATCTTTTTCGGCATTCGCCAGCCGACCAATCGTTGGGGTGATACCGTGCATGCGCTCCTCCGGTGACACGGTGCCCGATCAGGTATTCCCCCAGGGGGAATGTGTTCTCGCACCACTCGACGATGCCACTTCTCTGAGACAATGGTACAACCTGCATTCAAGTGGACCATATTTGAGACAAACAACACAAAGATCCAGTCGGTGGTACATCTCATAGTGACAAACATCATGGGATACAAGAAGGAAAGTTGCGCATTCAATTCAGACACTGAGACCGCGATCATTAAAACTGAGCTAAACCTTGTTTATCTAAAGCAGGCCTATCAACGCGAGCTTTTAGCAATAAACTGGCAGAATCGTTGCAGCTTTTTGGGAATTAGAAAGAGCTCTGAAATTGTAACACAACACGACAATTATTGATTACACATGGCTTTGAATACTATAAGATTGAAATAAAGAAATAACTTGGATAAAAATATAAGATAAGAAATCATCAGAGGCCAGGCAACTCAGGTAAACAGAGAGAAATGGAGGAAAGTAGGGGAGAAGGGAAAAGAGGGCGGGAACAATTCGAGTTAACTGTTCTACAACGAAATTGAATCAAGCTCACTTTGTAGGTGCGAATGCGCAGTTGTCTTTTTCTCGTCTCCAGGTTCTCTTTTAACAGCTGATTCACCATCCCAAAGACTTGCTGCATCACAGCGTCCTGCCTCAAGTCGTCTTTTCCCTAGAAGGGAGGGGGGTAACACATCATGAGCAGCAATGTAAAACAAGGACACGACTTTATAAACAGAGACGGGGGAGTTATGAAGAATCGTGTAGCCGAAAAAGAATATCACGCGAATTGAAGCCATAAAAGCCGAGCACGTGGTTCGAGAGCAAAGTAGAATGATGTGGCATTTGACAACGCAAATCAACTACCCCGTTGCATTTGAATGCAACTGTGCAAATTAAAACTGTCAAGGATCGGCATCTACTCTGTTCATTGCAATACACGTGCCTTTTAGTCGATTGTCCTGACATAATACATCTTCGAAAAATTATTTGCGAGGCATGAACAAACCTTGACCAGTTGGCGCCTTTTTTTGCCGTCTGATCCAAGACACGTGATCACTTTTGGCAGGTTAATGCCTCCACAGTGGGTGAAAGTAGAGTCGAAGCTGGAGATATACGTCACGTCGTCATACTTGCACGACTGGTCAACCTAGAGGCAGGGGGGAAATCAACGGAATATTCGAATGAAAGAAAGTCTTTGATCTTATGCAAATAATTGAACAATAATTCACAACACCACCCTAAACATTTAGCGTTGTATTGAAGGAGCCTCTTGAAGGTGAGATTTTTTCAGGATGGAAAATGAGCAGAAAAACAAACAAGCAGCCAGCAAATTATTTGAAAAAATTGTAGGTCATGCAGTTCTACAGCGATTGGTCAGTCGAAATGATTGGCCCACGGGTAGCCAATAGGACGCCATCTTTGTTTCTGGGTCATTTTAGTCAACCAGTGAATGGTTTTCTTTCATTTCATAATAAATTCCGACTCATTGTACCTTTCAAAGGTAAAAAAATTGAGTGCCAGAAATGTCGTAGAAAACAAAGGCGAAGCTCCGGTCTGTTAAACTTTGTGAAGATTATAGGTGAATCCTTCTGGAATCCTCGGACACAAACCTGTATCATTTTCAAAAACTTCAACTCTGCTTTTAATGAGGGAAAGTTATGTTGGATGAAGATAAATATGCTACATCGTTTTGACCACAGGGGAACAATCTATCGGAATAAGAAACATGGTTAACCTTGATGTCTAAAGTCGGAATGGCAACTCGCTTTGCATCTTTTATGCGACGTATCAGCAGTTTACTTGGAAGGTCAAATTTGCCTGTCGAATAAAAAGAGACCAACATTTTCAAGCGAGAAACCACTAGACTTAAAATGCCAAAAGTTGGATTTTGGATTGAGATGGGGTGCTTGGTCAATAAATTTTTACTTAATGCATGTCATATGCCTAAAGGAGTTCAAGGCTCACAAGGTGGCGGAGACATAATAGAGGCCAATTTAGGACGTAAGAGCACTGAAGGCTGCTTGGAAGGAGCTTTAGTGAGCAACACAAGGGAGATGATACACCAGGAGCGACACACGCACTAAATGTGCTTGATTTCTGCAGTGAGAACACCGTTCGGGAATTTGGCGAATAACTTGAATCGAAAGCTTGTAATCATCGTAGCCTTATTGTCGCATTGCAGGGGATGAATTGCAAACTCGCCAGGCATTGATGGTGGAGAATGGAATGAGGAAGAATAGAAGGCGAAAGGCAGAAAGAATAGTAGGAATCAAAGCATTCTGCAACCATGAAACAACTTTGTAGCATTCTGGTAATGGACTGCCAGAACAAAATGCCGAGTGCTGGGTAACTATGTGAAGCCACCCCTTACGTAGAGTGCGCGAGGGGGACGGGAGACATTGCACGAAATGGAGAACTGGCCGATGAAATCGCCGATTAAATATTTAGCACAAAAAGGATGGTGATGGCAAGAAGAAAGAAATGGTGCTACCTGTTTGCTTCTTCAAATGTTGAATGTCGAAATTGACGAGCTCCATGTAGGCATTCATAACAGACTCCATCGACTCGATCAGTTCGGGGCTTGAAGCCTTCAGTCTCTCAAGCAGGGCTCTTGCTGAGTGGACACGACCCTTTTAATAAACAAATTCAGGTTTTAGTCTCTGATTATCTTTTGATTGTCTTCAGAAAATGGCAATACTGAAGAGCTTGGAATCTTTTTTGAGACTTTAAACCTTGGAGACTTGTATGGGTTTTGTGTGAATGATTTTCTCGATTTCATCGCTCCCATGAGAGAAAAATTTCTAAGCAGTGTTTTATGACGTCAGCAGCTACAAATGCAAAGGGAAACGTAATAGAGAAACCTTTTCGGCGAAATGGTCGCTTTGGCTGGCAGGCTTCTGAGGTGGTTTGGTTCTTCTTGAGAATGCAGCGGTTTCTGCTGGCTCGCTTTCCACGTTGCACAAGGCCATTATGATGAATGTCACGTGGTATGGGTGGTCCTTAGCCGCTTTTTCTAGAAGCTACATCGAAAAGATGAAAAGATGAAAGCAAGTCGCTAAAACCCTTTGCCTAAAAATGACTACTAAGTGAATGGCCACAAAAGAGTGAAGCGGTGATACTGGGGCAACTGAACTCAACGATACCCCCGCTCCCCATTTAACGGTAGGGGTATCATCGATGCAAACATACAAAGTTCCAGCAATCGAAAGGAAGACGTGGAGTCTTAGGGTCATCTCCCCAAGGCCAATTGATTTAATAATTCATATGCACGTCTGTCGTTTAACAAAATTTATGCTTGCCATTTAAAGATAGGCCAAGAAAGTAGCAGACGCCAAGCTGGGAACTCACCCTTTGGAGGTTCTCATCGAAATGGTGAAACTCTTTCGACTTCGTTGACCCTAATCTTGCAGCCAGTTGGTACATCAGCGGTAAAAACTTTCGTGACTCCATGGTCGAAATGCAGTTCTACGAAAAGGCACCAAATTAGTTTAAAGGCACTTCATTACGTTAAATTAGGCTTCACCAATGAACTGGAAGAAAGTAGGACCACAAGCAACCGCCTGCTAGAACTCTTCTTTCCTATAGATTTCCTTTTCCACCATCTTAAAAAGCATGCAATCTTGAAGATTAAATTTACAAGAAATACTCTTCGCATCCTTAAAGATTATTTAAAGGAAAATTTTGGAACAAGCTAAATGAAAATAAGCAAAAATACCACCACAACTTAACGATTAAATTATACTTTCTATGAAGAATTGTTGTTGCTCAATGAAAAGTGAAGATCGCCACCTTTATGACTTGGTTCACGTTTGCGTCGCGGGAATTTTCCAGCCACAATGAGCAGAGTCGAAAAATCCGCAAATCATACTTGTCCTGTCCCAAAAAACGAAGCTGGATTTTAAACAAAAGCATACTAGCAAAGTACGTTGTGATCATCAAAGAGATAAAATTGATTTGGTCTTACAAGCGCCCTGAAATTATTAAGAGGCCTTTAAATCATCTCACGAGCATCCACTCTAGAATGCTACACAAAAAGCTTTAGATAGCAAGTATCATGATCTACTTTATATGATCGACATTATCAAACTGGTTCTTAGCAATCACTGTAAGTCTTGGCAGCCGCAGAATCAGTCTTCTTTGAAAGGACAGCATCACTTTGATAACAGCGGGCCCAAATGAACGCCGATTAGCGAGATCTCAGAATGATGAACCACCTAGATGTGCACTCACCCCTCTGCACATGCAGCGAACATAGTTCTCGAGAGCCTTATGCAGGAATTGTTTTCGATCCTTCACCATTTGCTGGAGCTCCTTCTCATCCTCTTCGCATTGCACAACCAGGCTGCGATAGTATCTGCTGTTTCTGCAACGGAAAAACAGAGTTCTTACAGAGAGTCGACTTACGAACAGACAACTCCCACTTTCCCCTTCAAACACTTTCATGTGGAGAAGGCTGCAGCCACAAGTGCAGCTAATAAGAATCACGACTTATTTTTCAACGCAAACTTTAATTCATTTGGGAGGTCTTTAATCATTGGAAGAAAGGGTAGGGAATGAGGAACAGGAAATATGCATTTCCCAACTGTTCCATACAACTTTTGGCAAGAGAAGCTAGCTGTTGTAACGAGTGATAATAAGAGGCTCAGAGATGAATCCTTTTTACTTTACAGCTCAGGTAACGTAATCTAATCAAGAACATAAATGCCACACGATCACGGTGTCCAAAAGGGCAGAGGTCACCAGAGTCTCATGTATCACGAAGTATTTGAGCAACTTACACAGATGCTTGTGCAGAGCTCCCCATTGCACCCAGCCTATTAACTTCGTCCTGAAACCAACATTGCAAAAAATTCCTTATCGATTCAGTAGACAGTTCAATACTCGTTCTGTAAGCATGTAGCAGTAAGCAAAAGAAAGTCCTTTATACAGAGATAATCCATTCACTACAAAAAAGTTAGGATTAAACAAAGTCCCATGGAGCAAAGAGCAATATTAACAATTTTCGTCTGGAATTGAAAAATATTACATGAAAAAAGTTCTGTGTCGCATCTTTTATCTAATACTTTGTTGGTTAATAATTTTGACCATTTATAATTTTGATCAATTAAAAATTTTGATCAATTAATCCATTAATCAGTTTCCTTTTATACTGTGCTTTGTTGCCAATTGTTCTACGCACAGAATATTTTCATTGCTATATCTACATTACTTCTGGGCAATATCAAAACTCTTTTGTCAAAATACGTGAATTTTAAATTCAATACCGATGAATATAAAATCACGGCTCTCATGCACTGAGTAGAGATAAAACAGATATAATAAACGAGAATAAAATAAATGATGAAAGATTAAGGACCTTCACATTCTTGATAACCGCTTGCTTGTTTTCAAACGCGGACGACTGGATGTATTCTTTGATTGCTTTGTACTGTGAGTCGGCATACTTGGCAAGAAGGTAGTAGGCCTGAAGGGGGGCAAAGAATCAAAAGAAAGATGTTGGAAAGGCGTGGATTAAATTTATCGTAAGAATTTTATCGTAAAAAAGGAACAGTGAAGTCACATTACACGGCTGATAATAACGATTATGAGGCAGCCAAATCAAATAGACACACCAAGAAAAGGAAACTGTATGTTTATTTCAAATGTATCATTTACAGCTTTCATTAAGATTAACATTAAGTATGCAAACATTATGGTTCTGCTGTTTCTTGCTATTGTAAAATTTTGTAATTGCACACAAAATTTGTTCAATTAACATTAAAGTGAATTTTTATTCACCTCAGAAGGATTTTCAGAGAGGGTACACTGAGAGTCCTCCAATAAGCAGGCTGCCTAAAATTTAAATAGACGGTTAATTCAGACATGACAGTCATGAGGTAATGATAATTAAGCAAGGCCAATGTTGACAAATCGATTCGAAGATGATTATGCATTACAACATGAGTAATGTTTGAAACTCTCTTTATATTTTCTAATGCTTAAGACATACTAGCAAAACTACATATTCCAATAGAACAATTAATAATTATGTATCTTCAAGATAACAATCCAAGTCTAAAATTTTTTTTATAGCTAAGCATGATAAAAACAAAATATAGTGCATTTCAGTAGAAAAGCTAATGTTCAGTTCTATTTGCATTTGATACCAAAACGTATCCGACAAATAGGGGCAACAGAACAGAATTTGCGCTCACGTGTTCCATGTAGTTCTCGATGATGACTCCTGGGTTTTCGGAGCGAGTTTCCGCCAGCCAGTGGCCATAAATGCCCAGAGCCGCTGGATACAAATCAGCCATGCTTGCATCCTTTCCCTGTGGAGGAGCAACCAATGACGATTTTTATTAGAACAAGAGGTAGAAGTGCAAGAAGGAAAGCAAAAATATCTCACGGGTGAACATGCATCATAAACCATCTATATTGCCAGCTTGAAGAGATGATATCTTCAGAGGAACTTATTACTCAACATGATACATCGAAAGAATTGCTTACTTTTTCGCAAATTTTGATTAAGGACCGCAAATGGTACTTCGCTCTATTCTTCTCGCCTCGATCCCAAAACATCTTGGCTTGCTCGATCTTCCAGTCGGGAGGAATGGAGACGACTTGTTCCAACTGGCTGACGTCATTGAGGTAGCGTTCACAAACCTGGAAAACAAAGCATCCACCGAGGTCATTAACATTCATCCTACCAATGGTATGAAAATGATAAACAAATAAGCAAGTGTCAAGTTAAGGCAGATACAGAATATGATCCGAGCCAATTCAAATGAATGACCCAAATGAATTTGCAATCGACACATTGATAAGTTGGATGACGTGACAGACCTGGTACCTCGCAGCTTCCCGCGCCAGCACCGCAGCGCCCACGAAGTACGAATAGGCCTCTCTGGCGATTTCATCGACCATGGCGTTCGCTTGGTCGCGCCGTCCGACTTCCCTCGCCAGAGTCGCTTTGTAGGCGGCGGCTTTCAGCGACAAGGAAAGCTCATAGTACTGGAAGTCGTTGGGGAGAGCGGTTGTTGTTGCTGCGCCAAACGTCAAGTCCTTGCTGAAAGAGAGGTCTTTCATAATCAAAGACATGTATTGAGACACCAAAATGTGCATGTAGCAAAATGAAATTTTGGTTACGTCAAACATTGACACCTGATCAAATTGCATATCAGAACATCAGTTGAAAAACATAAATGCAGTTGACGAACTACCCTGATTAGAGGTTCGCAGCTTCCAAAAACAAATGAGACTTACAAGTCACCCAAAAAGGAAATCACAACTATGCTCTTTACAATTTACTATGCTTTCGTCAATTCCTTTGCAATATCCAGGATTCGTCTTGAAAGAGAGTCAAGGCAAATGAGTGTACAAAGGAGATTCGGCTGTTTGAAGTCAGGCATTGGCACCATTCCAGTAATCAAAGTCGCATGCAAGTTGGATCCGACGACTCACCTGAAGTACCGTCGTCCGTACGTTTCCAGCTGCGCAACTGCGTGCATCTTCGACAAGAAATCATACAAACGAACAGTGGTTGCGCTGCCACCTGCTTCGTCGCTGCGCAGCAAATTGAGCCTTGCCTCGTCAATGAGCGACTTGAAAGTGAATTCATCGCCGTCTTTGAGAGCGACGACGCTGCTGTATAAATTGCCGGAAAATGTCGTCTTGTCTTGGTTGGGAAAACTGTAAACGTACGGAAAAGGTTGGGAAAACTGTAAACGTACGGAAAATGTACAGGTGAAGAACTTTTTAGCAAAGTACTGTGTCAGAACTACAGTGGGTGGATACAGAACAGTGGCTGCTTCAAGCAAACAGGTACTGAAATGGTAGGCAATTTTCTGTCGAAATTGAAATCGCAGTTCGCGTTAAAGAAAGATTTGCGGGTCTCATGAACCGCGTGAGACCCGGGCCTAAAGGCGTCATGGGCCCAAGGGAATCATGGGCCTAAGGAGACCAGATTACAGTGTCATGTAGCATGGCCACATAAAAGGCAGTGTTGTCTTATGGATCTTCATGGCCTGTTGTCATAGCATCCATAGGTAGCAGCAGTGCTTAGAAATTAGAAGTTATTGGAAGTGTAATTTCGACTACCCGGGAAAAATCTACTTGAATATAAGTTCAATAGCCCAAATGGAGCTAGAAATGTAAATGCAAACCTCGCTTGCGTTTCGATATCCCATATCCCATTGCGCCAACAAGCTTCTAGTTGCAGTGCCTCGTACTGCAGTAAAGAGGAAGAAAGCTAATTAAGGTCTTCAAGGGGCACAATAAGAGATTAACGCTAGAAATCTATCACTTGTTATCGAAGAAAAGCTAAATGTCGTACCGCAGCTGGATCTTGGACGAATGACTTGTCGATTCCATGCATGTAGGTGAGTAGGACGTGGTGCAGACCAGCTTTTTCTAAGTTCTGTTTGGAAAAAGCGAAAGGTCAAAGGTAAAAGAGTGAAAGACCAAAGGTAAAAGAGTGAAAGATTAAAGGTAAAAGAGTGAAAGATCAAAGGTGTAAGATTGAAAGGTCAAAATTAAAAGAGTGAAAGGTCAAAGGTAAAAGAGTGAAAGGTCAAAAGTAGAAGAGTGAATGAAAGACGGGCTATTTGAGCAGCTTTTAACAATGGGATTAAGCTTTTCGAAAAATTCAAATCGATGAGATTTTTAAGGGAAAATCGATTTACTAGGCGCGAAAAGGCGATGATCGACAACGATATAAAATTCTCTATGGCATACTATAAACTGCCAAAGAGATAATTTTCCTTCAGGGAAGCTATAGGTTTAGGAGGAGGAAAGTAATACAGTCATTATAGAAGTCAATTTTGTCAATTTTGAGATGACCTCTGGCTGGTTACAAAAATGAGTAATACAGAGTAGGAGATGCTTGGCTTCATTTGCTTTTGCGGGGTACACCTTTGCTGAGCCAATGTTGACAAGACAAGGAATCTGCCATTACACAGCAAGTTAAAGAAAGGAGATACCTTCGCTATTGCCATACGGCTGCAGGATGCATCAGCATCGACTCGCAGGTCTTGGGCAACTGCAAACGTGGAGAACAACGTCAAAAGCAAACAGCAAAATTAAAAGCAAAAAAGAAGAGGACACGAGGAACACATCTACTGGCTGATGACTTGTGGCCTCACATCACGAGACTCAAGACTTACGCAGTGCCGTGCTGAACTCCTCTTCAAATTCGTAGCCTTTGATTCGGGCACTGACGTCGACAGAGAACCCGGTGCCCACTCCGTGCATGGCGTCCGGCTCGCCTATGTTTCGAAAGGCTTCGAACAAGAGCCTTTGGCAAGACGCCTTCTCTTCGCTGTCCGTGCTCATGTCCGTCATCTCCTCCAACTGGCTACACTGACTGGCGTTGACCGGGTCAGAGTTCAAAATGTCTTTCGAGTTCAATCTGTAAGATTCCATAATCAATTCAAAGATGTCTATTGAATGTCACTTGCTGGACGGTTCATGAATAAAAATCAACTCAGAAAGGTTACGCTTAAAAATTGACCTTATGACTCTCAGGTTTTTGACATCAGAAAAAGCTCCGTTTAAAATAATTGATGTGCGATCTTCAAACGGTATCTTTCATAAACAACAATAAAAGGCTCTTCACATGGAAATTCATATGGCTGCACTATGGAAGATTCTGATAACGGCAAGCCAAGCAGCACGAGACCATGTTTCATTAGCCAATTGAAACATCAACAATGAGGCAAAGCAAAAATCAACAAACGAAGACTGTTAACGTTGCTCGATTAGCTAATATTGAGGTTAACAGGAGCTGATACTATACCAGCATAAAACCAGGCTTACGACCAAAGAAACAACAAAGCACTTCACTGAGTCCTGTCTAAAAAAATTCTAACGAACCCGGGTTTACCACAGACAAAATGGAGGCCAGAGTAGATTTAAGCGTGATTCTAAATTGTCTGTGCCAAACCAGACAGTAAAATCCAACCACTTGGTGACGTGTTCAACCACGGTGGGCTCTGGTAAGAAATAACGAGCTTATCCAGAAGCGCAGCTCCCGACCAAACGTGCATTAGTGAGTTCCTTTTGGAAATAGCAAAAATTGGTGCATTAAAAGGGAGCCTTACCTTTCGATGTCACACCAGATCTCGGTAAACATGACCGCGGCGAAGTGCGAGCTGCATTCAAAGGCCACTTGTGCCAAGTCCAGGTACTTGAGGTCCAGCCAGAAATTACTGTCCCACTTCGTATTCACCTGCTTGACGCTCTGAGCAGGCTT
The DNA here is from genome assembly GCA_003864495.1 of Nemopilema nomurai. Taxonomy (NCBI): domain Eukaryota; kingdom Metazoa; phylum Cnidaria; class Scyphozoa; order Rhizostomeae; family Rhizostomatidae; genus Nemopilema; species Nemopilema nomurai. The sequence goes on along the minus strand of ML133498.1, from coordinate 1,004,120 downwards.
CTCCTGATCTCTGAGGAAGTTGACCACTTCGATCAACATCCTTGCAGCTTTCACTTTTTCGTCTACGGAGAACGAAACAACTGCTTGAAATATTTGGAAAAAAGCTCTTTAATTCTAGCAAAGACTTAACAAAAAGAATCAAATGTTAGAAAACTCCAAATCCTGCACTGATGAATTACATACCGATTTTTGATGGTGGTCCTGCCGAGCCTCTTTCTTGAGTGGAAGGAAATTTCGGCGTATTAGTACCCGATAAATAAGAGGCTAGGAATCTGTTGAAGAGTGACGACAGAGCTGAGTTGATTTCGTCACTGCCACCCACCAAGGCATTATGAACAAGAAACGGAAGCAGTAGCTCTGCAAAATTTGCCTGGTGAAGAGGAAATGTGCTTTCTTTAAAAACTAAACAAATGCTTTGTGTGAGGATGTCATTAGATTCAGCACTGGAATCTGAAATACTCTGTGATTCCATTTGTTTCCAGAAACGATAAACGAAGTCAACAGACTTTCTCAGTAAAAAATTAATGTAGTCTTTTTCTAAACAATTTAAACATCGGAGTATGTGGCTAGAACACTGCAAAACGTATTGCAGCCAAAACTATCATGAGATTACGTTGAAGCAGCTAATCAAAACACAAAGGAAACAAAATGCATCAAGGTAACGCCATGCTCGAGAGAACAGCTTATCAACCACAACTCGATAGCAATTGATAAGTTTGCAAAATATAAAAAAACATGGCTTCGAACAACGTGGCTTCGAACAGCGATGCTTCTAGCAATGGACTTACGTTTAGCTTGCAAACTGGCGCGACTTTTTGGAAGATCTCATCCTCCACAGCGCCCGACGTAGCGAGCTTAAAAGCAAGCTCTTTCACCCAATCATCAAAAGGCAAGTGGCCTGGGTCCCAGAGATCTGCTCCCCCTACGTGTGCCATAAACTGTCCTGCTGTTGGTAGGGGCTGCGAGGGCGAGTTTTGTGAACCCTTGGAGAATAAAGGCTGGGCATCAGGACTGCTTTCATTGGTGATTAAATACTATGATACGACATACATACAATGTAGTGCACTTCTGCATACGAAAAGATTGCTTCGTTTTGAAGGCCATTCTTTCAAAACCCATGCTTCAAGATACTTTCAGCTAATATCATGCTAGAATGGCGTTTGCTTTTAATGTATGAAGCATAAAGGGAATTTCTGAAAAAGATACGTAAAATAGGTAACAGGCCATATAAGAGCATTCCAGATATAAATTGTTCTGTGAATCAGAGAGATAGTAATGAAGATACCGCAAAAGAAGAGTTGGGCTATTGATTATAAAATGGCTGCCCGTTCTCGATTTATCTCGAGATCGCTGCTCACCTTTTTCGTTTTGACAGGCTTGGCCGGTTCACAGTACAAGAAAAAGCGCGGTCTCTCTGTTTTGCTGACATCAAAGACATTCAAATGCTGAATTCCACTGTTTGTGTGGAGGGCCTCTTTCAAAGCAAGTGCAGCAGCAGCAACAACATCAGTGCTTTTCATTAAAAGGAGAAGAGATGAGATTAAGTTGCATGCATGACGTGTCCCTGGGGACTAACGAAGAGCACGCACCCAATAACTGGCTTTTCTTTGATTGCAAATTAGATTCATAGTAAACCTAGTAAGTAAACTTAGGCAAACATTTCTTGATCTAGTGACAAAATGTAACTAAATAGGCATCGCTTCTGGAGTAAACAATTTTAGCACCAAACTATTCAGCATTTAGCACTGCAGTCTGCCATCAGTTTTTGCAGGCAGAAGTGCACAGGGGAATGCAATCACAACTCAGAATTTCAATAAAGCCAAGAGGATTCTCTTCAAAGCCACATGCGAAGCAAAATCGAATCCCATCATCATCAAAACAAAAACTGCTGAGAGTTCTTTTAAAAGAAGAGGTTGTTCCTCAATTCTTTTCTGAATTTATTGTGTCGAGAGGAATTAATTTATCTCAATGTATTAACTAAAATTACCTTTCATCGGTTAAAAGAGAATTCAGTTTGTTGAGAACAATGTGATATCTAAAGGCAACTTTGTTTGAGCCGAAATAGTCTTGGTCTTCTGGCACAGAGTTTGCTACAAAACAAACAACAAATTTGCTTTCCATATGGGCGCTTGACTTGGGCGAAATTTAACATTAAGTCGATCTCATTGATATGACCATGCCAAGTTAACAATGAATCCAGAACGTTCTTCAACCGATGGACGCATAAGCGATGCTGCAGCTTACCATAGAATAACATAGATATATTCATGTATCCATGTATTCATAGATATCAAGAAAGATCATTTGTCACTGTAACGAAGGAGAATCGTGATCAAATAAATGAGAAAGCCAATAAGACTGGCAGTGAAAACTTAATAATCATGCTAGATCTTGTTGTATTTCTGGAAAAACATGTTGTATATCTTGATAATGTCTATCTAAGTTTCCAGTCCTGATAGACCAAATGACATTCGTTTCCAAACTTCGATCTCATGCCTGGCCAGCATAGATAACACCAATGGATCGCGATAAAACTTCCATTATAAATGCTACGTTAAGTTAGAAAAAGTTTAGCTAAATTTACAATTAGTGAAAATAAGTCAAATTCAAAGACAGACTCATCTGGGTTAAAATTTAAGAACAAAATAACGGTCATCAGTTTATAAAAAAGGCCTACCTTTAGGTGAGGGAAGCGCTAAAGAGTGGAAGTCCATGGGACCGATTTGCCCAATACACTTGGCGACAGCTATCCGAAATTCCCTCCCTTCATCGTCGGACTTCACGGAAGCTAAAGCCAGCTCCAAGAGGCCAGAAACGACAGTCAGGACGGTCTCATTCCCGTCTAAAACAGGGTCATCAAACTTTTAAAATTATACCTAATGCCAATACTGCACGATTTGAAAGATTGTTACTTGGGCTGTTCGATGATAAGATTCGATGACTTAAGGTGTTTACCAAAGTGGTGCATGGAAGGGAATCAAAGCCATCGAATAAATAGGCATGGAAACAAGTCATGCCTACCATTGCACGTCTCAATAAATCGTTGTACAAGATATCTGTCCTTTTCCAGAAATTGAAGCAAATTTTCCACGGCCTCACTCGATACAAAATCTTGCTGGCACAATGATTTGAAGTCTTCGAAAATCTATGGCAAAAAGAGAAACAAAAATTAATTCTAAAATAGGGAGCAATCGGCAATCCGAAAAGCAGGGGGATCGGTTGATACAAAATATTGCCCATCCTTGGACTGAAAAGAAAAGTGAAGGAAGACGTAGACAAAATGTAATAACAAGCCATTTACACAACTTCATATTTGGAGATTCATAAAGGAATGCATACGTTCTTTGTACAGCATTCCAATTTGAGCACCTCGACTCTCTTTCTCAGTGGATCAAATTGAGGAGTGCCAGGGAACGGTGGTAAGTTGATGAGGGCATCTTTAAGCACCTCGCCGTTGTCCAGAACCACCAAACGAAGGAAGTGCAATGCCTAAAGGGCGGTGAAGAAAGGCTCTTACAGCTGGGCAGATGATCAATATGATTAAGAAGTGAACAAAAACAGCACAAACAACAAATAGATTCATGACCCTGCATGGAACGACAGGGAGCTAGAGACCGTAAGCATAAAAACAGCTAATTCATAAATAATATTTGTTATCTTAGAGAACCATACAAGGACTTAATATATTACCAAAAGGCAAGCTTTGAAAATATAACATTTCCTTCTCAAAACCAATAAGCAAATGATTTCTCGTACACAGTGTTCAAAGTACCATGAGGTCAAAATCCATAGTCAAAGTAGCTGGCTCGTCTGTATCTGAAAACGTCTTGGACCATGACACATGGGACAGTGGGGAAAATAAAAGATCCACGTTCTATCACACTTGATAACATTTACCTTTCGTCCGTTTTCATCGTTGCGCTTAGCGTGCTGGGTGAAGGCGTAAACAATCTTGAAAACATGACATCCAAATTCCTTTGAGAATAATCACGCGGCAATTAAAAATTAAGAGATCAATAATAATTAAAAACATAAAATATTTTGAATAGGTCATACTCAGTGATCAATTAGTGTAAAACTATCGGCAAAGGGAAAATAAGTGAGCAAACTTTATAATACCATAAAAATTTGTTGCAGAATACAAAAGGATCTACCCCAGCAAACAAAGAGGAAGATGAGCTTCCATTAGCTTTCTAAATCATGAATCAACAATCTTCTCGCAAGAAAATTCAATCAGCAACATGTATTTTAGTTTTTACATGTCCAAAATCTAGCTTATGCAATTGGTTGAATACAAAAGATTTACTTGCAAAAAACTTGCAAAAGAGTCAGTAGCAAAGATCCTACCTTGGGACAAAAAGCAAGGCTTGCTTCTGCCACTTTGTGCAGAACCTGGTACACACAAAGGAAGAACGAGTCACAACGGCTATTCTGGAAGTGCCAGTTGAGCCAATGACAGCATCTGCAAATGACCTCACGAATGAAGTAGGCCCATTTCGGTCCCAGGCCATTTTGAAGTTCGTCTATTACCAACAGAACGAACAAGCGATAACCACACAAGATTCGAACTTTCTCTCGTTCGCATACTGCGCCTGTGATATTTCTTGCAAGAGTGTGGAGAACTTTCTGACAACTATCCTGAAAGAAATCACGGTTTCTTGCTTAATCTTTAGCCCTTTCATACATCCCTTTAGTCTTCCATATTCATCGGATCAGATAAATCAATGATCGAGATGATTTTAAAGAATTTGAAACGCAAATCAAGCGACACGAAACTCGAACCTGACATAACAAATTCTGTAATCCTTAAGCATGTAATATGAGTCCAAGAAGTCTGGTGCTAACGATAATGTCACTTATACGCACATTATTACCTTTTCGAAGCTGAAACTACGAATACAGATAACTGAGGGACACTGTGCTGTCAAGCCCTTCTTAAAAATGGGTCACAATGCGAAACAATTATTTCATTACTTTCATGAAAGACTTTCTAAGTATTCAAAGCAAATGGATTTCTTCATTTTATCATGAATAAAACTCACAACACTCTCCAATTAGTTCCCTCAAGTTAGATTATTGATATTCTCACTATTCTCTTTCAGTCTAAAGATTAATTTCAAAAGTCGTCAGAGCATATTGCACTTGGTGGATAAATATTGAAAAAAAATCAAATTTTCCAAACCTTCTTCAAAGTCAGCATGTGCAAAAGTGATTTGCTTGAGTGGGAATTCGCTAGGTATTCGAGGGTTCCTCTGATGGCATACGACGTGAAATGGGGTGGATTGGGGGCAGCATCCGTTTCTCTGGCAAATCAAAGGGCGCAATTAAATTTTTAACATTTCAGCCATAAAATATTCACCAATAACAAACCGTAGAACTTAGATCAGCAGTTCAATGGCAAATTAGTTGAGATCAAGGTTTGGAGTCGAGTACTATAAGCACGAACTAAGAACATTTCATAAATCTCATACATTTGCTACAATAAATAAGCTGCTGGGATGATTAAAGAAAAAATAAAGGGAAACAACATTTAAACATTGTTTCCTTCACCTCATGAACTGCGAAGCATCAGAACACTCCGAAGGAGGATCGAACATTCTCAGCAGGAGCTCAATAACAATGTCTTCAAATCTTTGCAGCAAGAATTTGTCAATCGCCTGCAAATGAGAAATCAGTTCCAATGATAGAGTCACTTCAACAGAATGTAGAAAATGTTTGTTTGAATCGACAAAAAGTAAAATGTCGCAAGACCTAACGAAACTCCAAATGCAGAACCAGCTACGTACCTGCTTTGTGAGACAGTTCTCAAGAAATTCGTACGCGAGCTTAGCTTTCTTTCTTTCAGCCTCCAATTCCAGAACTTTTGTCTTCTCTTCCGATCCCTGCTGTATCCGTTTGCTTTGGCAAGCGAAGAATGGCAAAGCGAAGACAACAATTCGATCGAAGTTAGCAATGACCAAATCGACCCCTCCTTCGTTCAATCCTAAGATATCTTTCACTTTCTCGAATGTGCTTTCGTCGCGATAAAACATTAAGTAGGGGACAATTTCACGCGCAAACATTCTAGATAAAAAAAGACAAGCAACGATGTTAAGAAGAAAGAGTTTTTGCATCAAAAAGGTGCTTCAATAAATTGGTAACAAGGTGTTTGATGCTAACGAAAGGCACTTAGACATTGTCAAGAGAATTCAACGCAAAATTAAAGGTAAGCTTTATTGACCTAAAAATGCATGCATAAAATAAAATTGGTGTCGATGATGTTTTAAAATAATGTTACCTTAGAAATTCAGAAATTTCGACATGAACAACATTGCTAGGAAACTCGTAGATGGGGAATCCTCTTTTCATCCAGTCTGCGCAAAGAAAGCCAAGGTGCTCCTTAAGGTACAGTTTAGGGTCCTTGAAACCCTTCTCTAGAGCAATTTCTCTGAAAACCTGGATCAAACAGGACGATATTGTCAGTGTAAGTGAGCCTAGATTTAAATAAATGAAGACCTGAGGAATATAAGCAAAAAGAGTATCCTGCCAAGACTATGGAAAAGGAACAAGAAAAAGCATCACAAGATGAGTGCAAACTCATTGAATGGAAAGGATGAGTAGAAATAACTTCATCGCACAAAAAACGACGAGATAAACGTCATAAGAAGCCATACCAACCGGTCCAAATGTCACTTAAGACATGAAACTATAAGGGTAAACCTTATTTCACAAAACACAAAAAATGATATTAACAGGAGTAAAAGCAAAACCCGAAGGAGTCGAACCTTGCCAACAAGTTTGAGATCTAAATAACTCTCTTTATAGTCGTGAAACAGCAACGATATGGACTTCTTCTCGCAAACTGAGCTCGAAATGGCCACTTTCATCAAAATGTAAAGCAGAGAAGATGCTCTGTTTGCACCCGCATCTTCAGCCTCGTCCTCAGAAACATCATCCTAAAAAACACGCTCCAGTATAATGAAATAAGCAAAGAAAAAGATCACAGAATTAACATACGAAAGTGTATATAGAAAGGTGTATGAACAAAATACTGCAGACAAAAAAGTAAAAAACGACACAAATATGTGCAAAGATAAAACTTTAAACGAACTGAAGCATACAACTACAAAAAGCTGGAGGATGCAGCTGCAAAAGAGATGGAGGGTGCAGCTGCAAAAGAGCTGGGGTATGCACCTGCAAAAGAGCTGGGGTATACAGCTGCAAAAGAGCTGGGGTATGCACCTGCAAAAGAGCTGAAGGATGCAGCTGCAAAAGAGCTGGGGTATGCAGCTGCAAAAGAGCTGGGGTATGCAGCTGCAAAAGAGCTGGGGTATACAGCTGCAAAAGAGCTGGGGGTGTGTAGGTGCAAAAGGGCTGAAGGATGCAACTGCAAAAGAGATGGAGGGTGCAGCTGTAAAAGAGATGGAGGGTGCAGCTTCAAAAGAGCTGGGGTATGCAGCTGCAAAAGAGATGGAGGGTGCAACTGCAAAAGAGCTGGGGTATACAGCTGCAAAAGAGCTGGGGTATGCAGCTGCAAAAGAGCTGGAGGATGCACCTGCAAAAGAGCTGGGGTATACAGCTGCAAAAGAGCTGGGGTATACAGCTGCAAAAGAGCTGGGGGTGTGTAGGTGCAAAAGGGCTGAAGGATGCAACTGCAAAAGAGCTGGGGGTATGGAGGTGCAAAAGGGCTGAAGGATGCAACTGCAAAAGAGCTGGAGGATGCAGCTGCAAAAGAGCTGGAGGATGCAACTGCAAAAGAGCTGGAGGATGAAGCTGCAAAAGAGCTGGGGTATGCAGCTGCAAAAGGGCTGAAGGATGCAGCTGTAAAAGAGCTGGAGGATGCAGCTGCAAAAGAGCTGGAGGATGCAGCTGTAAAAGAGCTGGGAGTATGCAACTGCAAAAGAGCTGGGGGTATGCAGGTGCAAAAGGGCTGAAGGATGCAACTGCAAAAGAGCTGGAGGATGCAACTGCAAAAGCTGGGTATGCACCTGCAAAAGAGCTGGAGGATGCAGCTGCAAAAGAGCTGGAGGATGCAGCTGTAAAAGAGCTGGGAGGATGCAGCTGTAAAAGAGCTGGGAGTATGCAACTGCAAAAGAGCTGGGGGTATGCAGGTGCAAAAGGGCTGAAGGATGCAACTGCAAAAGAGCTGGAGGATGCAACTGCAAAAGAGCTGGGGTATGCACCTGCAAAAGAGCTGGAGGATGCAGCTGCAAAAGAGCTGGAGGATGCAGCTGTAAAAGAGCTGGGAGTATGCAGGTGCAAAAGGGCTGAAGGATGCAGCTGCAAAAGATCTGGGGTATGCAGCTGTAAAAGAGCTGGGAGTATGCAGGTGCAAAAGGGCTGAAGGATGCAGCTGTAAAAGAGCTGGAGGATGCAGCTGTAAAAGAGCTGGGAGTATGCAGGTGCAAAAGGGCTGAAGGATGCAGCTGTAAAAGAGCTGGGAGTATGCAGGTGCAAAAGAGCTGGGGTATGCAGCTGCAAAAGAGCTGGGGTATGCAGCTGTAAAAGAGCTGGGGTATGCACCTGCAAAAGAGCTGGAGGATGCAGCTGCAAAAGAGCTGGAGGATGCAGCTGTAAAAGAGCTGGGAGTATGCAGGTGCAAAAGGGCTGAAGGATGCAGCTGCAAAAGATCTGGGGTATGCAGCTACAAAAGAGCTGAAGGATGCAACTGCAAAAGAGCTGGGGGTGTGCAGGTGCAAAAGGACTGAAGGATGCAGCTGCAAAAGAGCTGGAAGATGCAGCTGCAAAAGATCTGGGGTATGCAGCTGCAAAAGAGCTGGAGGATGCAGCTGTAAAAGAGCTGGGGTATGCAGCTGCAAAAGAGCTGGGGTATGCAGCTGCAAAAGGGCTGAAGGATGCAACTGCAAAAGAGCTGGAGGATGCAACTGCAAAAGAATTTGCTTTTGAAGTATTATTAAGGAATCGATTACTCTACAAAAATTAAAAAAAACATTCACTAGCAATTCATTTTGTCAGCTCTTGGTAATTTTCCGTCGTTTGCATAATTTTCGAAATATGGATCAAAATTGGATAATTAATATGAATAAGGAAGATATTTGCAATCGTTAAATGGATGAAAAGCGAAAACGCGTGGACAAGGGAGAAAACAGACCTTCATGATGATCAAGTCAGTGAGTGCTTCTGTTACTTTCTCGTAAGCTTGTAGCTGCTTTGCTGTGCTCTTTGGTTGATGGGAATCTCTTGAATCGCAAAACAAAGTGGCAACGTGATCTGCGGATTTCATTCGTACAGAAAGGCTTCGATCGGAAAACAACTGAATCAAACAGTTCTCTAGGCTCCAGCTTGAGTCGACAGTCGATAATGCTAAGATAAGAGAAAAATAAATCAATAAATGAAAGGAACAACGACACAAAGTGGAAATCAACGTTGAGTTGTGAATTAATAACACTAACAGAAGAATCTATTCAACTGTTTCGTAAAACATAGATAATGTATGCTTTGGCTGACCTTTGGTTAATCTAATTAAAGTTGATGGTACTAAGTCATTTGGTCAGAAATATTGATGAAGATATAGTAAAAGGAACATAACTGACCTTGTTTGGGTGTCTCTATTTTGCTCCAGGTGTCCAAAGGGTCTATCTAAATGAGATTTAAGAAGAAAGCTGTCATTGACTGAAGGCAAAAGGAATTTTCATGAAGGCGGGCCATGCCGCAAAAAAGATCTGCTTTGAACGATGGCACTGGGAAAGCCCATCAAACGTGGCTGCAGTCATCCTGATGGCTTTGAATAGGTTTAAAGCATTTACGCACCTGTATCGAGCCACCTTCCTAAAAGATTAGAAAAATGAACTGGACAGTAGTAAAAAGGGTGCATTGAATGGGACAAGAGGCTGAGGCGGCTGTACCAGAAAGGAAAGTTCACATCATGGAGACAATGAAGTGGGCTACTAGCTATCTCTGCCAAATGGCATGCTGTAGTGGTGATTTTGATGCAAACCAAAAACGTGAATGGACGAAACAAACTAAGTAATCCAACAAAACCTCAGGGAAAACATTGAAAAATGGCGTCGACATTCGTACACGTACCTGCATCATTTCAGCTAGGCACTCTAGCAGCTCCAGGCGTACTCGTGGCGAATATTTGTGATCTCTCTGTTTCCTAAAAATATGACAGAAACTAAATTAGAAATCCATTTCATTATTATGAGCACTTGAACGAATAGGCAAATTTTTTTCCCAATACTTGAACACTTTTTTGCTAAAGAACGTACATACGCTAAACAAGTGAACTGATTTGAAATTAAGATTTGCCAGTTTGGTGCGTGGAAGAGTTCCCGGTGACTTCCTGCCATCAAAAGTACGAAAGGAGATTATTGGTACTTATTTCTCTAAAAACTCTCACAGAACTTCTACAAGAAAAGATAGACTTCAATGGAAGGAATGATTGGATTTGCTCCCTTCATTAGGTCCGAGAAAATTAGCCAATTAAAGCTCTTTCCACTCCTAGATGAAACATTTTTGTCCGAAACGACACATAATTTGCTAGAAGCAATTCGCCTGGTGTGTTACAAGTTTTAACCTAGAGTACTATGGCTGCCTTATTAGCCAATTAGAGCCCTCCTATGGCTGCCTTACCACAAAGCAGAGAGAATGCGAGTAGCCACAATCCGGACTTGGCTCAACTGGTCGTCATTGGCAACATCCGATGCCCTCAAAAAGGCAAGAAGCTTGTGGAGCATCTTCAGCACTTCCACGCAAGCAGTTTGATTGCTGCGGAATTCAGACACGTAATTCCTGCAAGAAACAAGATAAAGTGCCTTTAGCAAGAAACACGGATGGACTATTCGGCGTGTACCATTAGAGACAGTTTTCACTGGTAGGTGGACAATCATTCGTGAAACACGTTATGAAATGCACAAAAGCATCCATTGCCATACGCAATCAAGGAAGCCAATGGCCTTACCGAACGCATTCGAAAACGATCTCAAGATCCGCTGGAAGGAGGGCGGAAGTGTCACTGCTTATAATAGCGACCAGTTTCTTCAGCTGAAAATAACAAGAAAAATACATGCAATATTCCGAAATTATGGATATGTTCTAAGAGAAATATGATACTTCTATCTAGTACCGGATTGCAAAGGTACTGAAAATCAGGAATTAGGAATGAAATGTTGAGATTACTAAAGTAAACACAGATGTTAGATACTAAATAACTACAACGTAGGAACAAACTGATATCATGGCAGCACTTGATGAAAATACGACGTAAAACTTACCATCTGAAAGCACATTATCTTGTTTGCATCGAAATTCTGCAATGGAAATACAAGACTGAGGTCGCGGTAGTAAAAGATTGGCCAATAGAAACATGAAAGGAATGAAAAAAAGTCTGAAGCTTTTCGCCAAAGGGCTGCATCAATGACAAATGACCAGAAATGAAAGCCAGATGCACTCCGCTCTATAAAAATTAATGCTCTTAGTTAATCTCTGCATAAAGTGAATACGGCCACAATGCCAATCATTGTTACCCTTTAAGATGCAAACGATAAAGCCCCAGCTTTCTTAACTAGCGCCATATTATTTCGGCCTCGTCTTTACGCGTCTTTACTAGAGCCCTCTTTTTCACTATCGAACTTACCTCGTCCAAGAAATCGAGCAGCATGTCCTTGAGACTCTTTCCTTTAATCCTGATCACTGCTTGTTCTCCTTCGCCAATCGCGAAACGAAAGAGAAGTTGCGAGGCTTCGACTCTGGCAAATTCAGCCCTCGAGATAGGAGCATCCGAGACGCTGGGGCCAAAACCTAGAACATGAAAGATTGCCTTCTGATAAGGCATGTTGATCTGAGGGCGCTGCAAAGCCTAGGGAGATATTAATAACTCTATGTCAAGAAGTTAACAACTAAAACACTAAGTTCATTACTTTGCTCGGCTTCCTTGGATTTACCAATACTTGTGCCAGCATTACATGGCGTAAAAAAGAAAAAGAAACTTTAGAGCGACTTGGTAGCAAGGACTCAAAGAAAGACGATGCTCTGGGCAAAGGATACCACAAACAAAAAGACAGAGCACGCAAAGTTGTGTTTATTGCGCTCAAGCACTCATCCTTCTTTCAAGACAATTGGTCACAAAGCAAGATTATTATTATTATAAAAAATTGTTTGCTGCACGCCCCTGGATCATCTTTAGCGTTGACATACTTTCATATAACAAGGGGCCTAGGCTACTCGTGTATGCTGTTGTCCTACATAACAAATAACAAATGACTGACCAACAGATGGATTAACCCTTGTGTTTGGGCCTTGCGGGTCAGCGGTTCCACTTTCCCCATCCATGACGTCATCAAAATCGCCTAGTGGTGTAGAATGGGAACTGCTCGACCCAGATGTGCCAAAACTAAATCGAGAATTTTGTCTAGGCAACGGGGAAGCCTAGAAAGTAGACGACATTTCTGGGAGACCACAACAAAACAGTATACAAAATAGGATATGAATAAATCTAATTGTTGATCTGGTAAAATGACAAAAGCACCTTGGCTTCTAACTTGAGCGTAGAAAAGCATACAAAATCGTTAATATTTCTACCAGAAATGGTGCTAATTGAAATTATGCTGAAAACCATACGACAATTCTTTAAATAAATAAACAAATAAATAAAGCAACACCATTTCCGTTGATTGATCAGCAAACAATGGACTATCGATTTATAAGCAAATAAAGGAGTACTGAGACACACCTTCCCTGCGAAGATTTCAAAAATCATCTCTAAAAATGACTCCGGGAAAACTGATATAAATTCACGAGGAAGACGGGCAGGCATATGAATCTACAAAAAATAAAAAAAATTTCAAGGATTAGGGAGCCTATCATACTAGAGATAAATCACCTGTTGAAACTAAATGCTTTTGAATGAACAGTGAAGAAATAGCCGCATAAGACGCATCTTAAAGTATGACACATGTTCACATAACATTTCTTTAGATTAGCAAAATCATTGTATAATCCTTTGGAACAAAAATTCAGTCTTGTTTAAATAATATCAGCCTTAAATCCAGAATATTCTAGTAAAAACTCTTTTCACAGGAAGGGCATGTCATGGACTTTTGAAAGTACCAATAGTCTCAACCAGTAGATATTTTGCAACAAATCTTGACCGTGGACACTACCTTTTTTGTTCTTGACATTCCGGTTGGGAATGACAATACGTCAAAGTATGGCTTTACCAAAACATTCTCATTGCTTACCAAATCAATAGACTTATTCAAAGAGGACAGGACTGATGAAACCATGACGTCACGGGGTTCCTTTTCAATGCTGTCATCTCGATACAAGTCTTTAATGTTGGTGGTAGCAAGTTTCAGCAAGGTTTTGATGCTCTCTCCCAGAACCACACGAAGATTGTCGACAGAGCTGTCAAAGCCAGTCATCAGCAGCGCGAAGGCATCGATGAGCAACGTGGTAAATTTGAAACAGATACTTAGCCAGTTCAGCAGATAATTGCTTGCCCCACAGAAATCCTAGAAGGTAACGTCAGAGTTGATCAAATTAGCTTTAGTCCAGCTGCAACAATCTTCCCTTGTGCAAATGACAAAGGTATGACCCCAGGCAAAGGTGCCATGTTAGGAAAAAAGAAGGAGATAGGCCCATCAAACGAAACCTGAACATCAATAGGTAGGGGATTATGCTTCATCATTTGAAAGCAAACTACGTGTCTTGCTAGCTCTCTACAAGTTCATTTGACCTATAGCTCTAGATTTCGGCCAGTAGGCGGCCAGTCAACAGTCAGTGCCAGTTTGCTGGCGATTGCACAAATACGATTGTATTTTCTTTAAATGGGTCTACGGTACAAGACTGGGGTTGCAATACAACGGCCGGTTTTGCTTCCATGAACATGCATAGGTTAAAAAAATGAAATCACACATTTTACGGCAAACCTCTTTTTAGCTTGGAAGAGATTAAAACAAAAAAGACAATCGAAACCAAGCAATTTCCTTCTTAAACCACTATTTCAAACTCAAATTTGACATTTGCAACTATTTCTGGTACACGGAGATCCAAGAAATGAGCGCCACTGTTCATTATAAGAATAGTTGTCTCTGCTTGAAGTCGAGAAAGGCGATTATGTTTACTATATTTTATACAAAAAGAGATCATTGAAGCAAACCTTATCTATCGTTAGGCATGTGATAGCATCTTTGAGCTCCTCTATTCTTTTGGAAATGAATTCGGTTATGTCTGGAAGAACGGCTGCAGCGTGGAAAAGGCTTTTCCTAAAACTTTGAAATTTTCTAATTAGGAATTTGCTGATTGAAGCTTCAAGATTAGCATGACACCGAACGAATTCTCGTTGCTCACACAGGAGTACTAAAGTGATCACAAGGTGTCAGTCATGATGTAACTGATTCACAAATGTTTACGGATACAAAATGGGGTGAATCGACGAAAAACCTGATAACTGGAAACCAGTTGCTCACCTTTTATCTTTTGGACTTTTTGGATGAATTTGGTCCTGAAAAATTCAATGAAAGCATTGGAAACACAAAGAAAGATAATTGATACTTCAATACAAATTTTAGGTTTTTAGAAGGAAATTTCCAGTTCTAAAAACAAAAATTTGTTACGCATTGACAAGACACTACCTTCCGAAAAGGCACTTGTGGAAAAAACAAGGCAAGAGTAAGAGCCTAATAAATTTAGATACGCATTCTTTCAATTCTAGCATTGCTTGTGCGCTTCAAAAAGACACAATTGAAATAAGATTGTTCCAACTGAAATATTTTAGAAATACGACCACCTTAAGAATTAGCAGAAATTGGCCTCAGAAAGTCCGAAACAAAAGGATAACATTTCAAAGACGAGACGGCTTACAAAATTGAAAGTCGACTTCAAATAAAGTTCACCAATTTTCTTCATAATCTTTGAATAATAGTTTGTTTCACCGGCGCTAAAAATAGACAGACTGGCGATAAAGCATGAAAAGATAAAAATTCTTGTAAATTACATCGAATGGCGAAGTTGAAAGAGTTAATACTTGTCATTAATATACTATCAAATATCGTTTATCAATATGAAGAGATTATGAACAAACGAAAATGGTGAACAGGCGAACATATTTTAATAAATTACATTAAATGAGATCAAATAACGACGTCAAAGGGATCCAGATGTATCACAAATCACTATATTGACAGAGAGTACAGTACATATAAAAAACTTAGATTAAAATATTACATCACATCAGCTCATACAAAAAATAGAAACGTTTAGATATCTGAGGAAGATTTGTTAAAAGGTGACTTGACAGAGCGCAAAGCGAAGGGCGTGATGGGATACCCTTAAATGGTTTGGAGGATTTATGAAAATGACTGAAAACTACTTGGCAGTTGACAAAGATGAACTCTGGTTTCTGAGAAAGCTAAAAAGGTAAACATGGAGAACGAAAGCCGATTGCAAAGAAGAAGTTTCGCGTCGGTTATTCTTCCGTCCCTCATTCGAAGATATCATATAGAGATTCGCTTTTCCATTGATGCTTAACATGGATGATAACACTTTATTTGTGTGATATCCTATATAATACACCATATTTCGTGTCTTGGTCACTTTAGGCTTCCCTCATAAATTCACAAACCTCCCGCAGCTGTCCTTTATGACGTCAGCTCTCAAGAACACCGACGGGTTCTTCTGAATCATCGAGAGTAGTAGCAGCGCAGACAATGCACTTGCGTCACTGAAAGCAAAATCAGCTTAAATCAACTTTAATCAGCTTAAATCAACTTTAATCAGCTTAAATCAACTTTAATCGCTGCTGATACGGTACATCCTGCACACTTTGGAACAATAAATAACGTGTTCCACAAAGCTCCATAATGTTCTAATAGGAGAATTAACAGCAGCAACTTGCGACTCAAAGGTCAGTTAAATTATTCAATGGCCACTTGGCTTTAATGAAGATTGAAGAACAGATTTGAAGAAATTAATGTTTCCCGTTGTAATGATGGTGCAAGCTAAATAATTTTCGCTTAATGTGCATAGAAAAGCTGAATGATTTATGAACAGAGAAAACATTCATGAGATGTACTTTGTTTTTAATCGCAATTTCTGCCGGGTTGGAATGTTGAAGCAGAAACAGACGACAAATTAAAGTGAAAAATGCGGTAAGGCTTTTTAAACCAGGAAGGGAAGATGGGATAAATAGGTAGAGTACTACTAGAGTCTTTTGAAACCAACCTTGAATGACTTGACAGCAACTGGCCTAAATCCCTTTTTGCAATCATGGAATCAATGTCCGGCAGAACGAGTTCAATTATCATTTTCCTGCCTTGGTGCTTCAATGTATGGCCATTATTATTGTACACCTCCATGTGTCCGTTGAGTTTCTTTGGGATCGGAAACCTCTGCAGCAGGTGGACCAATAGGGCCAAAGACTCCCTAGGCAAAACAACGTATTGAAAATAAAACCCGTACCTTGATACGTACTGACAAAGCAAGTTAAGGCCCAATAGGGCTAGAAAATTATCGAACTTCTTCGACCTATCAACCTTATCTGTTAGCTAAAAGAGAAACAACTTTCCTGTTAGCTAAATTCTATCAAGTAATGGAATGGGGGAAATACTGAAGTCATGATAGGAAGAAGCAAAGTCTCATTGTAACGGCAAAAAGGCCCTGAAATGGCACCTGAAACTTAGTTTACCTGGAAATCCTTGCGCCTGAGCTGAAAAACACCCGGTACGGATCTTCTAACGAAACCAAAAGGTTTGCCTATGAAAAATGGAGATTTGTTAGAATATCGATCTCTTATTTATGATGGTAAAGAGTAAGCCTGGTAGGCACGTTCTGTGCCTATGCATCTTTTGTGTAAATCGTGGTACTGTGACTACATTCACGTATATCTTTAGCATAGCTCCTGCTTAGTAGGGTGGGAAGTGGAGCTGTAAATAGACCACAGCAACTCGTGAATTATCGATGTAAAAACCGTAGGAAGCCTGAAGCGTCTGTTCCACGGTATGGACACAGGTTCAACAGAGTGATAAGAGCTCTGAGCTTAAATCAATGTTAATCTCCCTAGATTCTGGGGAGCAGCATAGAGCTCTAGATAGAAAAAGTTTGATAGCTGGAGAACAAGGGCTAAATAGGAAAAGGGGCGATTTCAAGGGGAATACTCTGCTTGATTATAAAGTCAAAATCGAAAATTTACTTTCAGCATCGAAATCAGAAGTAGATAACCAGGCGCCTCGATGTTACGGCTGTGAATGGCTTTTACTGCTTCAAACCAGACATTTCGCCAACATGTTTCGACTTCCTTTATGTTTCGAAAATGTTCACACTTGAATACATTGGTCTGGTCGGCGAAAGATCGTAAAGCGTGGAAGATGAAACTTAAGACATCAGACCTTAAAAAAGGAAAGGATGCAAAATTAGCAATTGAGCGTGCAAAAGAACTTCAACACAGTCATAATTCGACCAACATTTTCAAACCATTATGTTATTACGTTGCATTCTTTTGGTAAAGATTATGCTTTTCTTCGAAATGGTTGAAGTTTGAAAAACGCAAAAATGCGTGAAATTAGGATTTCATCTTGAAAAAGCCTACACACCACATTAACTCTAGAAAACCTTAAATTAAATCAAAACAAGACACGTGCATTCTTGCCTTTTGCAGTTGATCATTGTCTGTTGTAGGCAGCTGAGGAAACGGAAGTATTCGGAGCTTGGAAAACTCGAAGCATACTGGCCAACATAAGAAGTCAAAAATTGCAACCTGGACGAACAAGACGGAGTCAAGTTAGAAAAAAACACCTTCGTCATACAAAAGGAAAATAGGGCTCAATTTAGCTAAAAAGTGTCTCATCTGAGAGTAAAAGTAGAGTGGACCTCGCTTTCTGTTGAAAATCATCCAAATTGGTAAAATTAGTCATTCAATTTTGGCAAGAAGGTTTAACATATGGCAACATAATAAACCACAGCCAGAAGATGTCGAGTTAAATAGAAAATTCCCCTTTTCATGAAGACCAATGAACATTGCAAAGCGCTGCAAGCTCTAAGGGAACTTCTTAAAGTTAACTGTTGCTAATAATTCAAAAGGATAGCTTCACTTCTTTACTATTATCTGAACAGGTTAAGAGCTTAAGATATATCACCCACACAAGTCCCCAACTACGACTTGCATGTGATTGGAGAAGAAAACGGAAAATACCAGGCAACGCATGCAGTGGGACAAGACACCAAAGAAACTCCGTCGAGAACAGCCTGCCAGCCCGTCTCAGTCTTTCGCTTCTTTCTTCTTGACTCTAAAATATAAAGAAAAACACCATTCGATTATTTGAGTCTTGAAAAGTCAGATGCCAAATTACAACGCATTCTCACTCGCATCCAAATAAGAAATGAATAACGAATGAATATATGAAACGCATGTAAAAACAACGTATGAAAAACTTAAAGTCTATGAAATGGCTCAACTGACTGGGGATGTCAAAACCACAATAAACTGAAGCATGCTAATAAATTGTTGGGTGGAAACGAATCAGGGGTCTCACCATAAATTGCATCAACTGCCATGGAATCGTTTTTGTTTTCGGTGGCCAAGTAGAACATCTAAGAGACAACACCCAAAATGACAATCAACTGACAAAAGCCTATAACTTCAAAGCAAACTGAGGTGTACCAGAGAGGCTGCAATTAGACCAGAAAGGCTGCAATTAGACCAGAGAGGCTCAAATTTAAAATTTATTGATCCTAAATATGTTTAAAATGATTTTATCTGGAAGCTGAAACTGCTTTCAAGTTATGGTTAAACAGTAAATTATGTCGGAGAAGATGGAGAAAGAAATCAAAACGTCGAACTTCCATTAAAAGCTAGGCTCCTATTCTACTATAAAAACATTCATCTAGATAAAATTTCATTAACAGGCATCGATTATATTCAAATCTGACAATGAATCAAAATCATTATTCAATCTCAAAGATCTCGACCACCAACTTATCTTCACAAAGAAGCTTGAACGGGGACTATCCTTCAGCATTTTGAGAAGCAAGTCGCATTTAAGAGGGCACTTGCAAGTCGCAGAAGCAAAATTATTCAAGTAGCAGAAAAGTTAAAAACTATCACGAACAGACCTGGTGAAAGACACTGACAGTGAGCTCGATAAAATTGCTGTTTTGAGCAAGCGCAGCCTTGGATCTAAAAGCAGACGATAACGGATATATCAAATAGAAAGTGAAATCAAGGTTGTAGTTTAGAAGAATAGGTCTAATGTTTTACGATAACAATTTATACTGCCAATGAATGAATTGATAAGACGAGAAGGGGAACACTAGGCAAGTTGCTTTGGGAAATGAGATTGGTCTGTCTCTAAAATGGCAATACAGGAGTAGCTCCATTATTCAAACTCACATTATAGATTGCACAAACTATTCTACATAAAAAAGACATGATTAATAAAATAATAAAAACTAATCACCCAGACAGCTGCAACTTCCCAGCCAAATGTTCGAATTCGCCGTAGATAGCTTCACAGAGTTTTGCCAAGCATTTCTACAAGTGGAAGATTAAAACTACAGAATCTTTCATACACAAGTAGTGACTTTATAGACAGTCATGCTTGTCAATAGCGAAATGACTATCGATACCGGGGTGTCAAGTATCAAATAAAAACTTACAAAAACCGGGAAGCGGTACCCGTAATAATAAAAGGGCGGTATGTATGACGACTAACCCTCCAAAGTTTCTCGTTTGAAGACCATGCACCATTTTCTTCCTGGTGAACACCGAATGGATGATGTATATCCAGTTGAAGACGAAAGAAATCTATGAGTTGTTCCTTAAAGTGAAGTGAAAAAGAGATTATTAGCGGAAAGTAACAAAGAAGCTACGGACATTTCGGCCTCTATTTTGATAGACAATTTCCACTTTAAAGTGAAATAATAGCAGCGAATAACAGAACTGGCTCTTGAGTAATTGACAAACTTGAACTATTTTGAAAATAAATGCTTTTAGTCCCTTATGGAGGCAGCAGCAAACAATTTCAGAATCAATCCAACGAAAAATACAGTATATTTTGGGCATACATATTTTGAAGAATGCTACATATTGTATCCTTATGTGAATGTAAATCAAAAGCCTCAGTCAGCCAAATTACATCAAAGGATAAGAAAGACCATAACCTTAACTGCAGCTGACGATTTGGTCCATAATGGGAGCAGCAGGGGAAACAAATCTTCTCCCAAAATGCAAAGCTGCCCACGACTGTCTGGTGCGATACTGATACTGAAGTTGTTCAATGCATTGACAAGGTAAAAAGTGACAGTCTCATTTCTATCATCTCTAGAAAAACGAAACAAGATTAATGTGTCAGAAAAGATCATGTGACCACTGAATTATAGAGTGTTATATATCATTTAATAACATGGCACACTTTCTTCTGGGATCCTGTCACATCATTGATGCACCAAACACTCTTTGCTAAATGAATATCAATTATAAGGGATGGAGCCCCTAACAACACTAACACAAGAAAAAGCCATTATAATTATGACACATGGAAATGAGGAAGCAAGCTTTGCACCTGATATCTTTGAAGACACTGCCAAAAAATTTGAACAAGTCCTTTCCACGAGCATAAGCCAGATTGTCAGCTACCATTGTAAGGTGGTTAAGAGTCTGGGCAAACAGGCTGGTATCCGCTCTTGGTGGTGGTTTAAGTATTACATTGCAGTATATGGAAATAAGATCTTCAAAGAGAAAAACAATTTAAGCAAATGATGTAGGTAGGAAAGAATTTGTAAATGTGAAGAAATTTGTCTTCCTCAATGGCATTGAAAAGCAAGGCATCAGACCCTTAAACACCACGAAAGACAGTCCCCCTCAAATAATAACAACAAAGAAGTTTTATTTGGAATGCTTGACTAATCTTGCATCAAATAACCTTGATTTGTAGCTAATAACATGAAATTAAATACAATTGCTTGTCATCATTCTGGCTCTAACATTCACTCTATAAAAGATAAATAATCAGTCTACAACAAAAGCATGAAAGTAAAAGACAAACTCACCATGCCAGATCTTGACAGTTAGTTCACAAACATGAGTTTCTACTGAAAGGAAGTTTTTCACAAGAACATTTGTATACTCATTGCAGAACCAACTTCTAGTCTTTTCATCTGTCATAATTTTGCAAATGTGATGATAAACATCTCCAGATTTAAGAACAGGCCCTCCTGAAAAATAAAAAAATATTTTATTAAAAAATATTTTATCCTCATATGGCTTATCACTAGTTTTAATTATCAAGATTAGCCTGAGACTGAAATTGAACTTATACTTGGAGATTCAATGAAATGGAAACTCTTTAAATTTGTCTCTTTAACATATTGAGAAATTTCCTGAAGAAGCTTACTTTTTTCTGCAGACTGGATAAACGTTCTGAAGGTTTCACTGATATCCTGAAAGAATGAAAATAATCTGATGGCTAAAAAGCTGTTGAGTAACCAAAAACATGACTTCTATAGAAAGCTGGCTGAGGTACAAAGTCACTTGAGCGATTACATGAAACAGCTACTGCTATAAAGATACCAAACTCATAATTTGTAGTGACCTTACTTTTGCATGGATAAAAATTGGAACAGAAATTTTTGTGTGTGCTAACTCTAACTCGAACAGAAATTTAAAGCTAGAACAACACATAAACTCAGATAGATCTACTATTGTAGCATGGCTAAATACAAAGATTGGCAGACAACCAGGATGTCAAAGAGTTTCCAGCATCACAAAATGATTTGAAGATGAATCTAGCAGAGTGGGAAAAAAGGCATGTATCAAAAATGACAAATAGGTCTATAAGCAATTGACAAATCATGGTGTACTGTGTATAGAATAGAATATAGAATAGATAAAATATTCATTTAATTATTAACCAAACATTGCAAAGCAAACTTAAGCAGGAAAGTATAAAAAATAAAGTAGTATGCAAAACTTAATAAGCAATGGCAAGAATTCAAAACTTAATAAGTTCACTAGACAGAATACTTTAAAAATAAAAAGGATACAAGAAACCAACCACCTCATCAGAAATGAATACGGATATATTTATGATTTCAAAATCATCAGTGTTCCCCCTAGAGCTTCTTCGATAACTCCAACTAAAAGCAAATATAAAGATAACCTTTGACTTTCTTTTTACTGTCTCTTCTGTCAACTTATTCGACGCTTTTAAAATGTCTGCTTCTTTAAACACGTAATTGAAAATTTGCTGAGCAATTATCCCCCAAGAGAGTCTTCTCCTTCCCTTCGATATCGAAACAGCGTCGATGGTCCTCTGCATGGAGGGGTCTTGCAGTCGGCTCAACAGTTTGGTCATACATGACTGTAGAGATACAAATAATGATGAGAGTCTGACTGCAGCATTAATAAAAAACACTGTTGGCAAATGACTGAAAATGCTTCAAACTTTTTAGCTGCATTCACCATCTACAAATTTATTCAGTTACCCCCCAAAATTAACATGGCCTAAAACTGCCGTTCCCCATATAGAATACCGGATAAATGGAATTGCTTACAGAAAAATTAAAATATATCTCGTATAAGCAATAAATAAAAAATACCTTTCGTTCTGTTTGCCGATCTGCACATAAACCGCCGCAGTATTTGAGGATTTCTGCAATGCTTTCGCTGTTCTCCATTCTCGCGGCCATGAGACACATGACAACACAGGGGAACAGGGATCAATCAGCTGAGAAAATCGCGCCAAAACATCGAGCGTAGGACAAGGTAATATTGATTTCATAAATGTTGGCACGTCTATTGAATGTAAGAATTTCAAAACAAGAACTATGGGACTTTGTGATGCAAAATCGCCAAGCCTTTTAACTTGAATTACGGAATGTGGATCATGACAAGTTCACTATGTTGAAAACCTTTCTCTTTTTCGCAGCCACAAAAGAAAAAAGAAACATAATGATTACATTCAAAGTGACGTATCACGCAAAAGATGTTCACAGAAAGCACAATTCTTGAATTCTGATTGGCTTATGGGGTTTGCAGAATTTTGGTCGCTCAGCCAATCAAAGATTTGGAACCTATGTTAGCTTTCTGTAAAATATGTAACATAGGCGCCGACATTTATTTTTCCCAGAGGGGGCTCAAAATTTAAATTTTAAAAAAATTAAAAAAGTTAAAAGGTAGAGAAATTACCTGTCGCTTTAATAACGTAATACAACATATGTATTATGTATAATAACAAAACAAAACATTTTAATAAAGCAGATATAACATCATGGTCTTCAGTATCATCAGTTCAATTCTTTGATTGATTTCAAACGAAATTCCCAGGGGGGGGCTGAACCCTCCCATATCAATTCTCAGGGGGGGGCCTCGAGCCCCCAAGCCCCCACGTAGTCGGCGCCTATGATATGTAATTCCATGTGTGTAAAATATTTTGTTTGTATGTGCAGAGAAACGCGAGAAAAATGTTCTGGGAATGGAAATATCCTTTGTTGTTGATAAATGCCATCAAATATTATAATTTTTCTAATTATTTCGTAATCATTCTATCATTTAACTAAATTTTCTGTTCAACAATGGCTGTGTTTGAATAACCAAGACAACTTCAGTGTTATTGAGTTCGGTCGCCTATGTATGACTAGAGGTGTGCACCCATAGAAATTGCTAAATAGTTTACTCTTACTTCAAACACTCTCCATATGTCTGCTGCCAATTTATTTAGACTTCTCGTTTTCTTTGCCTGTTACAGCCCAAGACTCACCAACTAGTCCAAACTTTGAAAACCCCGCGCTTTGACTGTTGTCGCTTCCAAAGTGTTTTGTCCCCAGTCTCCGCTGACATAGCCTCGTTTTGACAATCTCGTTTTGACAATCTCGTTTTGGTTGGATGCGAGGAACAGTCATGGCGTCGACGAAGATAGTTGCTGTTATATTATTATTTCTTATCAAATATTGCTTGTCTTCAGCAACATATGAAGCAGAGGATGATTCTACAAACACACAAGCAACGCAGCAAACATTCAAAATTGAAGGGAAGGTTTCTGTTCATGATACCAAGTTAAAAGGAGGTTGGTAAATCAATGTTAATTTTTTCTCATATCATCTACGGCAAGAAATCTAAAGAAATTTTCTTGTTCTAAATCTAACCAAGAAATATTAATTGGTGAGTTGCACCAAAAACACATCAGCATGAAGTGTCAAGGTGCAATGTCTGCTGTAAATATATCTTTGGCCGGGAGGAGAATACAGTAATAAGATTGCTTGGCAAATTAGATACTAAACAGGGACACTGTTGCTCTGTGAAAAAAACACTTATGATGGTAACCAAATGCAAGTTTTTTTCAGACTGGATTTCAGAAACAAAGATTTTGGTAAACGATGGAGAGCTGATGGGATTTATAAAATCAGATGGGACATTTGTGGTGCACTTCCTTACATCTGGTTCACATCTTGTTGAAGTTGTTTCACCAAACTATATTTTTGCAAAGATCAGGGTAGATATCAACAAAGCAGGGAAAATTCGTGCAAGAAAAGCAAATTTTGTGCAGCCAAATGCAGTTGATGTTGTTCCATACCCACTTAGATTTCATGCAGATGGCCAAGCCCCCTTCTTTGAAATACGAGAAACGTGGAAGGTCACTGATGTACTTTTCAACCCAATGGTAAAAATTTCTTTTCTTTGGTGCTGTCTGAATATAATCAGTAGTGGAAGGCTATGTTAATGCAAGTTGGGTCTTAGGTGTATTTGGCTCTCCAATATGATCATATATAGGATTTTGTTGTGATAGTAACCTCTTCACAGTTGGTTAATGGGTACCAGTAGCTCATTTTACTAATCTTTTGTTTTTATCATTCAAGTATGAGCACTTATCAAAAATGAACGAACCAACTCCAAGTCACCTTATTTCTGTTTTCGTTCTAATAAATACTTATTCTTCTGTTCAAGGTTATCATGATGGTGTTGCCTCTGCTATTTTTGTTTGTTATGCCAAAACTTCTAGCCAATGCTGACCCAGAAACACAAAAGGTGACAATATTAATTTCCTTATATCATCATATTCCTTTAATCATTTTTAAATTCTTGGTATTGAAAACTTTAACCATCAGGAATATTGCAGAGTTGAAGTAGAATGTCATGCTTATAACATCTTTTTAATTGTGAATTTCATTCATTCTTTTTGAAGGAAATGCAATCATCCATGAACATGTTTCAAAATCAAAGAGAATTGCCAGAAATTTCAGATGTTTTTGCCAAATGGTTTTCAAACCCAAAGGCTGGAAAGAAGTCAGAAAGAGCATTGAGCAAAGCTGGTCGTAGAAGATAGTGTATATTTCAAGAAAGACCAAATTGTTTCATGTCAGTTGAAAGCTGGTTGACAAATGTGAAAAGTTGTCAGTTGTGTTATTTGCACTTAACACTTGCCATGCACGGTTTATGAATTGAAACCTAACAAGATCCATTGATGAGGAGGGCATATTGCCCTTAGCCCTTTTGAAACTTATGTTTGTTTAATAAATAGCATGCATTACTGAAGCTCTTTGCTACTAATTTTCCCAAATTGCCACAATTTAGGTCAAAATTGCAAATTAAGCCTTCCTTTGTCTGTATACATTTTTAAGATAAAATTATTTTGAAATCTTACACATTAAACAGTCTTGGTTGTGTCATTCCTTCCCAATTTTTTTATCTTTGTCCTGAAACTGGGAGGATTAATCACTTTTGGATGTTTGCTTTTTGCTTCTGCCTTTTGTTGCACCTAGCATTTTGTCTATTTGTTACTTGAAATGATATTCCTGGAGTATATCGGTCTTTAAAGCATATGCTTCAAATTTTATACTTGATCTCTTTTTGGCTTTTGCATTTTAAGGCTTCTCCCTTTGCCTTCACCCATCATGAAACTTGCAAGCTTAACCAATTAAGTATACAAATTACTAAATAAAATTTGTGTTTCTACTGCTTTCCCTTTTTAGAAATTTGAAAAAGGATTCTGTTTATTTCCACTGTATCAAAATTTTTCAGCAATAAATTGAAAAAGCAAGGGAGTAAGTACCCCAGATATGAAGGAATTGCAACAAAAACTGTTTTGTTTTTCTGCGATCCTTTTGCAATGTAAAAAACATCATAGCAAAAGTTTGCAATTTTTCTACTAATATAGGAATCAAAATATATCTGAAATGGTAAAAAACCTTTAAAACCATTCACTCAATTACTACTTGGTATGTTAAATGTCTAAAGCTAAACAATCCCACATATCAAACTGAGCGCATTTTTTAACTTCTGCCACTCCAATGTGATAGCAAAAATTAGTGATGTAGCCTCACAAAAAGTCAGCCCAAGTTAAAAATGGTGGGGACAGTTACTGCAGCAATGAAATTTAAGGATGCACTTCTATAAGGCTTGCAGGAACAAGGGCATTGCAAAAAACTTTGCTATATTGATAGGGAGGGGGGGGGGATTCCAATGCCTGTGGGTAGCTTACAATATAGGTAGCTTAGACTGTAAAAATATTAAGAAACTTGTATTCATCTCTCTGCTCAAAAATATAGAAATCATATCATGAATCAGTATAATTTCTGAGCCCGTTAGAATGAAAATTTATACTATGAAATCAAGGACACTGGAATTTTTAGCTTGAAAACATACTCAAAACATAAAATTAATTGGAATCAAGTGGGGGTGTCGTGTAAAACATAGCTTTAAATACCAAGAATAAGTTCATATTTAATTGTGCTTAACATTAGAGAATTTACTTCCAACATTTAATTAACGGATAAATAATAAATCGTGTTCTTCTAGCCAAATTCTAACTCACATACGCAGCCATTTGGAACTTAAATTTTACTGACATGGATGTTCCACAGGAGTCAACTATCATTTTTGCAGTTTCTCTTTTGCGATTTCTGCAATAGAACCAAAAGGAAAATTTAGAATTCGTTTTCCCAAGAAATGCGAAATATCGAAAATTACATGAACAACAATCTCTTCTAAGTTCTAAATCGGACGGACAATTGCTCTGCTTTTGATTGGGCAACCACGGACGACTGGCTTTGAGCACAAGACCTATACAAATGCAATCCTCCTGTGGCTAAAGCCTTTCTACAGCTCTAGAGGGAAGCGGTTGTACCAAAACAAAGCAAATCTTCGGGCATTTGTTTGCTGCGACCCCTGTGGTGTTACGCATCTAACCCAATTAATACTGATTTGCATAACAATAGGACACATGTGCGACCCCGAATGACAACAAACTTTGCTTTGAAAACGGTTCCCGCCAAAAGGAGGCGCTGATAGCCTCGTTTGAGCTACAAGTGCGCACGTTTTGTTGACAAACAGGACCGTTTTCTGTGATACTTCTCCTAACAACTCGCAGATCCCGAGTAAATGAATCAACAATCTTACTCCATACCGGTGAACGACTATTGGGTTTTGAAACCTACGTTATATCTGGTTAAGCATCTAATCAATTTGGGCACAACCAACATGCCAAGTTAGAGTGGATACCAAGTAATTGGAACGTGGCGGCGGATAAGTAGACTTTCCGAAGATTAAGTGAAAAGATATTTGGCATGAAGCAGGCCAGTCAAGGATACGTCATCAAAATGCAATCAAGGCTTAGACATAGCCAAAGGAATTTAAATAGCCAGCATCTATATATGTCAAGAAACAAAAAATATAAGAAAAGTATAAAACTATGACCTCAAGTTGACCATCTCAAAACAAAAGGGATGAAAAGTCAATAATCACTTCGATTTGAGTAGCTCTTAGCGTCTAGACTGTTCTGCAAAGGCCTCGACCAGTCATGTCTTAACGAGTCTCGAGTCTTCAGTCATCCTTATCGGCGAGAGCTTGATTCTTAGAACGCCTAATCCTCATACTGGATGAAAGCATAAAATATAACAAAATTCCCCATCCAAGTCGAATTTCCAAATCGCAGCGATCTTCCCGTCTTATACCTGATGCAGCCAATAGATTTTCTTCTCCGCTCTAGTGCGGACACACCCAATGAAAAAATGACGTCAGACCACAGGACTTTCCCATTGCAACCAAAGACGGGATTACAGCAGAAAGGGCAACCACCTCACTTTGCCATTGGATTTTAAATAAACAGTACAAAAACCGAACAGAAATGCAAGTTAAAAAACATCAACAGCACAAAACTGGTCAACTTATCAATTAAATAAAACAGTATAACTTCATAACAGTGTATGTCTTCAGAGTGGTATGCTGGTGTATTTTGTGTTTCCTTTTCAAAATTGTAAGTAGAAACTCGAGACTAGAAATGCCTAGGAAAACGACACAAGGCTATGCATGTTATAAATCATGTTGTAGTGTCTATGCAGCTTCAGGTTCATTCACAATTCATTTTGAGTCTCAGAAAGAGGGCGTTCCCGACAAATCAGAAGATGATGTCCCGGAGGTCAGTAAACGTCCATTATCATACAGGCCTTCGCGTTACATTATAACACAATCTTTTTTGGGTTTTTCTTTACCCTCAGCTGATGGTACGCTCGCTTTTTCTTCGGTTTCCACGTGCTTCAACTTTTTCTTGTCGAATGTCTTTACTTCTGCACGACTGTCCTTCGCCTCCTCGTCAATAACTGAAATTGT
Organism: Nemopilema nomurai; assembly: GCA_003864495.1. Classification (NCBI taxonomy): domain Eukaryota; kingdom Metazoa; phylum Cnidaria; class Scyphozoa; order Rhizostomeae; family Rhizostomatidae; genus Nemopilema; species Nemopilema nomurai. Next base: position 975,583 of record ML133498.1, on the reverse strand, counting down.
AAGAGCTATGATTTGGCAAAGAATTTCGCTTAGAGCCCCTAACAAACTGGTAGAAGCAATTCCAGACACCATTCACCTCAGACCGGGTCCGAATGGCCTGTGCCGTGCTTGTGTAACACGGTGATTGTTGGGCCTGCACTCAGTTGGTCCCACACGCCGGCCACGCCCACTGCTGGCGACTCTTTCAGGATTCAACGAATACGGATCAAATACATCATGGACAAGGATCCTGTTTTGTAGACGACTTCAGGAACAATCTCCTTCTTATTAATAGGACGTCACTCACTCATTTATTCTTTCTGACGTAAATGCTTAAGGCAGAGATCCTAAGACCTATGATTGCTATTTCAAGTGCCCATTTTCAACCATATCCTACTTTCCATCGCGTTGGAAAATATTCGCTTAAAATATTATAAGGACCACCGTGATTCTTACGCAATGAATAGGCACAAAAGCACCCTAGCTGCGTAGACAAAGCAAGCTCACCATCTTTTGTGGGTAGGACGTTCTTCTCCGCAGGGTCAACGTGCTTCAGCTTCCCCTTTTCGAAGTCCTTCACAGCGGACACATCGGGTAGCGAGTCTGGCCGCAACTCCTCTTTCAGGGTTTGTGGCGTGGGCAACGGGTTCTTCTCCTCTGTTTCCACGTGTTTCAATTTCCCATGATCGAACGCCTTCACTTCCGCCCGTGAATCGATTGATTCCTCTTTGATCACTGAAGAAAAAGCCATCAGAAGTGGATCAGACAATGCTACCAAAGGCCTATTTCCGAATGAAAACATGCACTTTCAGGATCTCTGTATAAATCTTTAAAGCTGGCAATTGGGTTGTTATGTCCTATTGTTCAAGGTGGTACTTAAAGTAGAAATAATTAACATGCGATGAGTCAAAATTTGTAAGCAAACAAAGATAGACAAAAAACTTCATGGATGTTTGACCAAAACAGAAAGAGACAAAGCAAAAACTCTTCGCTTCTGTCAAACTCACCGTCGGCTGTGGGCATGACAGACTTTTCTTGCGTCTCCACGTGTTTTAGTTTTGATGGATCGAAACTTGTTACTCCTGAAACATCGGGTAGCACGTCTGGCCTAAGTTCCTCTTTGATGTCTGCTTGAGTCGGCAGTGGGTTCTTCTCCGCAGTTTCAACGTGCTTCAGCTTTCCGTGGTCAAAGCTCTTCACCTCTGCGCGGGAGTCCTCAGCTTCCTCTTTGATGACTAGATTAGCAAAGAAAGAAAAACCGGTTAGAAAGAAAAAACAGAATAAAAACGACAACTTAAGAGAGAACAGCTAGAAATCGAACCCAAACTAAGATATCTATGTTTCTTCGTGGAAACTAGCAGTTTGAAAGTGGCCATGTCATGGTGGCTTTTAAAATTTGTTCCCATGAATTAGTAATTGTGTGGCTCAATATTCTGGGAAAATTAAGGTGTTCTTGACGGGATATCGCTTGGTGCTTGGCGATATTTCAATTTGTTCGTTTACACAGTCCAAAGCCAGAGTATTTAACGGCGTCAGGAAACTTTTTCTGATAGAAAACTTACAATTTCTGCGCATGGATTTCATGTTGGGCTTTCCGTGGCCTAGAAGGCGACTCGTAAAACAACTAACCAAAAGCATTAAAATGCGAACAACTGACCCTAAACGCCCAAGGAGTCGCTTTCCTGCACTAGCCCGAAACATGGCGGATGTAGCCTAATTATACCTGGTATTAACAAGTTCAGCTTGTCTTAGCCGGTTACACGGACTTCTTTTGTCCCTCAAGTCGCGACAGCAGTTCTCGACTGCCAATAAATCAATTAAAAAAGAATTCGTCTCTAAAGACCTATTCTTATATAAAAGAAGAATGACACAGCACAGGGGTGCAAACGTTCTCAAAAGCCTATTTTGATGACGACAGAACTCTGGCCTACATGGAAGTAAGCCCAATTAGAGTGCGGTCTCCAGCCACTTCTGCATGACCAACTAACCTTCTATCGACTTGCCAATAAGCATTATGAAACATTAATGTAAGTGGCAGTGAACCACAATTTCCCATTAACTTCAATTAATTTCTTCACGAGACCCATTGTCTCTGAGAAAGGATTCCTTGCTGAGTCAAAGTGGAAGGTGAAAGCCCGTGAGGACCCACCACTAGCGACCTCTGAGCCTCATACTTTCGCTCACTCACCGTCTTTTGTAGGTAGAACGTTCTTCTCTTGAACGTCCACGTGTTTCAGCTTGTGTGCATCGAAGCTCTTTACAGCTGAAACATCTGGCAGACTTTCTGGTCGCATTTCTTCCTTCAAGTCGGCAGGCGTTGGTAAGGGGTTTTTTTCTTGAGTCTCTACGTGTTTCAGTTTCCCGTGGTCGAAAGCCTTCACTTCGGCTCTGGATTCTGTCGCTTCTTCTTTGATAACTGTGTGAAAAGAAAAGCTAGAGTCGTAAAGACAAGATGTCCTTACAACGCTGGCCTGCGTGCTTTTAGTTGACCATCACTGGCATAACCGCCTGTTCGGGTGCTGCTGGGCATATTGAATAGTAAACTTCATCAACACATAAAACGTTCAGAAACAAAACCTTAGGCCTTACTAACCCTCGCCAGTTAAACACGTCCTATGCTCGATCTTGTCTCCAAAGGACACCTTGTGAAATCCACACAATGACTAAAAAATTTAGCACTATGGATTGCTGTGATTTTTCGTTTCCATTTCCTCACTACGAAAAATTCAAGACAGACGAAACGGTACTGCCAGACTTTCCTAACTTAGTCAAACTGGAATGATTCTTAGAAGCGTGACTAGCTCTAAAGATCAGCATCTGGTTGGAAAATGCCAAAGCGAATAAACCTAGGTATAGGGAGATGTCTGCTTAAACTCAAGACGGGTGTTGTTATCCGTTCACTTGCAGCAACAACAACCTATAAACAATGACACTTACCGTCTGCGGTTGGCAATACGTTTTTCTCGATCGTGTCCACGCGTTTTAGCTTCGACGAGTCGAACTGCCTGACTTCTGAAACATCGGCGAGATTGTCCGGGCGCATTTCCTCTTTCAGGTCGGCAGGAGTGGGCAAGGGGTTCTTCTCCTGCGTTTCAACGTGCTTTAACTTCCCGTGGTCGAATGCTTTTACTTCAGCTCGTGATTCCGTCGATTCTTCTTTAATAACTGGTTGCGAAAGGACAAATATCTCTGAATCGCGTTCAAGGTAGACTCGATGATCAGAGTTGTTGACACAAAATTTCACCCAAGAGTATCCGGAAGGACCGAGCGAAATTAGATAAGGTAGAAAAAAAATCTGTGAACAAGCAAAAAATAAATCAACGATTCAAAGAGGACACCTACAGGAAAGTTTGACCAAAACAGAAAGAGGAGACAAAGCAAAACGTTTCGCTTCTGTCAAACTCACCGTCGGCTGTGGGCATGACGGACTTTTCTTGCGTCTCCACGTGTTTTAGTTTTGATGGATCGAAACTTGTTACTCCTGAAACATCGGGTAGCACGTCTGGCCTAAGTTCCTCTTTTATGTCTGCTTGAGTCGGCAGTGGGTTCTTCTCCGTAGTTTCAACGTGCTTCAGCTTTCCGTGGTCAAAGCTCTTCACCTCTGCGCGGGACTCCGCAGCTTCCTCTTGAATAACTGAAGTATGAAAAATAGAATCATCACACACGTGACAATCTCAGTCCAAGGATTGATCAAATTTTCCTAAAACCAGTCGCATCGCTCGTAAATTGGCGACGTTCAAAATTGAGAAAGTATTGGGTTGTGTCTTTATACACCATCTAAAAACAATGTCATGTCGCCCTGAAAACAGAAACGGTTTGATAAGAAACGATCTGTAGGCCAACCAAATAACTGCCACGATTACGACAATATCAGATGCTGACATTATCGCATTCACAACAGAACTCATTAAACTTATAAAACCAAAAACATAACATTAGTGAGCTTAAAAAATCAATGTACGCGATTTGAGATGTTCTCTCTACAAAACAAAGGCTTTTAACGCCAGACGTACCAATAAACTGACGCAAATAGTTCCCTGTCTTAAACCAAGGCTCGTGCCAGTACAAACTGGGGTCAACGACCCCACTACATTATCCCACTAAATACAGCTCAAGCTGTAAAGCTGAAAGGCGATTGTTCTCCCTCGCAGCCTCAACCGTGCGGTGCAAGAGTAGGGCGTTGCCGGGATCCGTATGCCGGAGAAGGGGACGCTTAAGCAATGGCCAGCATTTAGAAGCACACTGCGTCAAACCTGACAGTCCTAATGTCTTCTGCACAAAAATCTTCCAAAACCTATCTGCATCTATTACTCTACGTAAAATACATTTATCGCAAAACCAGCTGGAATTTGAAACTCCCAATTAATCTTCAAATCTACTGGTCTGTTGCCTAGCAACAGCTACAATCACTTCTGTGCTTCCCCATGAACAAATTTCTGACTCAATTTGTACCACTGATAAAGACACCTGCAAAACGTCAAACAAGACCTTCGTTCTTTGGAGGGCTTTCGAGCTAAAATGCTGATGATACAGTTTTTAAGCTGCGTCTTGCATAACAATAATTACTGAGCATAACCCACCTGCCAATCGAAGCCTCCCTTCTCTCAAAATCAACAGACACAAACAAAAACTACATAACCGGCTTCTTTGCGAAAGGATTGCAATGAAACCCAACCTACAGACTGATGACAAAACCATACAAGTGCAGCTGTGTTTACCCAATCCTGAAAGCTGGCTTCCGCACAAATCAACATGCTCCAAAGATAAATCACAGAAATACCCACTGAAAAGTGGGCGGAAAATTGTAAAATTCGCGACATAAAATTATCATTCTACACAGTCATTGAAACCAGGAGAAAATAAAAAACGCCAGGCGATAAGAAAATTTTATGCATTCATCGTTAACCATCTCTACAGATGATCGCTGACGGCAGCATTTTGCGATCGGGCAATCATACATGATACAAACAAGAACTGAGGACTGCAGGCTGCGCAGTGGACACTGGTCAGCGACCTTACCATCCAGTGTGGGTAGCACATTTTTCTCCCTTACTTCTACATGCTTCAATAATCGGCAATCAAAGTTACGAATGAAGGAAACATCGGGCAGCCTCTCCGGTCGCAGTTCTTCGCGTAACGTTTGCGGCGTTGGTAAGGTGTTCCTCACTTGAGTTTTAACTCTTCTTAGTTTCGATGAGTCGAAAGTCTTCACTTCGGTTCGACATTCGAAAGCTTCTTTTTCGATAACTACGAGAAAAGAAAATGACTTGTCAACTGGCGAAAGCAGATAACGTCTGGAAATAAACGATCCCTTGATCACTTCTCATCTTCAGTCGAGCATAAAGAACGGCCGAGGAAACTCCGTTCATAAGCCCCTTCCTCAAAGGACCTTGGAGCTTACTCTTACGCGACAAACTGCATAAATCTTGACCTGATTTCGATCGAAAATAAACCTACACCTTTAAAGGCCTCCATTCTCCCCTTCGCCAAAAACAGCTCGACGCAACCGAACAGTCACCAACTCAAGTTTCTCACATTCAATTTAGCCTCTCAGCCAGTGCCAAGTAGGCTTAGAAGCGAGGCAGGTCTCTCCTGGTCGGTCCACAGACAAATCAACTCAGTGCTCCGTCTCGGCTAATCTACGGCTCTGTAGTGAAGTCACTATGATCGATCAAATGCCTGCATATCACCCAGCGACAGGCCGGCCTCACTCCGTCCGGCTTAAATTGTTTGGCTTTCAAATGCCGTACCTTTAGCAGAAATCATGCGATGTTTGATAAAGGCTTAAAGAAGTCTGTTCTATGGCCTAACAAGGAAACTCATGATAAAGGCCAGCACTCGCCCATCCAGGACCATTTCCGGGAAGACAGATTCAAGGAAAACGAATTTAAAATTTTTCAAATTCGCATTTGAGAGAATAGATCGACATTTTCGAGCTTTTTACTAAAGGCTTCGTGGTGTTCTTATTTTACATTATGCAACAGAGAGGGAATCTATGACGTTTGATCCTAATTATTCTCAAAAGACAGGTAGAGCTTCAGGCGGCTTTTTAAATACATCGACTCGGATCCTGATATTGCATGCTGTGCTTCCAATGATTAGGCCAATACAATCCCCAAGTTACACGTAACATGACAGGGCGCAATGACCCGACCATTTTTACCCAATATTTCAAAACAATAACAGCAAGCAGTGGCGTCATGTGATAAAAGAAAAGCCATGGCCACAAAATGATTACTTTTATACCGTGGCCACCATAAAAGATATATTACCAATCACAAAAGCACGATTTCAATATATGTTCGAATCTCTTAACAATCAAGTGAAAAAAGAGGCATTATTAACAACGCCAATTACGAAACATATTACCGTCATGAACAGGCCAGTATTTAGCGATTTCAATTCTTCGACTTCGATCAACAACAGAGGCCGACTACATCCGGTTGTGGAGTTCCGATTAAGCAGTGAAGCGAAAACATCCATAAATATGAGCAACTACCAAAAACATTGGTTCGTCGTTGCTCTTTCTCAAAACAAGTTTAGACCATATGCTGCCACATCGAATCTTCTATGAGGGACAAAACCCTACCAAGGGGAAAGTGAGGCCTTTATCTTTCCAAGAAATGCAACTTATTTCAATTCTGTTAGTAAATTCAAAGAACTGTGATTATCATTCGATAAGGAAGTGTTCGCGAAATAAGTTTCATTCCCTTGTAAATAAAAAGAGCCAGTCAAAACACCTAAGCCGCTTGTAAAGTGTCGGTAGACATTTCAAAACCTAAACTGAACCATGTTCCATTTCGCCATACTATCAAACAGTAAGAATGCCCAAGACGGCCACAAGACAAACATTAGATAGTTACCTCCTGAGGATGGCCACACTTCCAAGGCCATGACGACAACTCAAAGTCTAGCAGGTATGGCAACGCAGAATACAGCCAGGTTTCATTGAACGTTCAGGAAAAATCGACGTTTATAACGACATTACGGTCTTTGAGCGCCTACCACGGCATCGATTCTCTAGCTTTGCGGTTTAGTGGTCAATTACTATGACCTAATTTTTAAAATGGTCTCCACAATCCTCGCGCATTGTATTTGATCAGGGTACGTGGGCGTCGACACCAAGCCCTTTAGTCAACAGGTCTGCCATTCTGCTCAGGATATTGAGTCACGTGTTTGCTTCATCTGTGACAACAGTACTTCAAAGACATTTTCCCACGCAGCGGCCTCATCATCTGCCCCTGTCTCGCATCGCCCGGTTTTACTGGCCCATAAAAACCAGTCCCAATGCCTGCACGCCCTTGCAGCTGGCAAAACACTCGCTCGTGACACGGTGTCCCGCGCGCGCTGCTGTCACTATACAACTCTGATGAACCGGCTGGTCAGCCCCGTTCAAAACAGCACACCTGTCCGTAACAAGGTGGACGAAAAGTTCCGGGACCGGAGTTGGTCATGGTGGCTTCATCCAACACCGACGTAACAATAACAGACACGATTGTCGAATTAGTGTCTTGCATTCATTAGAGTAAAAACTGTAATCGACAGATGATTTTGATGTCTCCCATCTTGAGCTTCCGATGTTACCCGCTACTGCCGGGGGATGACTGCAGAATCAACCGGACCCTTACATGTCACGTTCAAGCAAATAGCATTGCTGCACTTTGATCAAGAGAGCTTGGTCGGCCTGTCACTGAGGTGCCTATTAACACTTGCAAACAGAGACATTCGTGACCGAGGGCAAACCGAACCAAAGTCCGGACCGCAAAAAGGCAAATGCACAAGTACGGAATAGTGTCACTGAAAGGGTCCAAGCCTCCAGATACACTAAACTAATTTTATAGAATATGAAGGCAGGAAACGCTGTTAATTGTTCGCGTGCCTTTCTATTCGGACGCGTCGAAAATTGTCGCAGCCGGAAAACTTTGGGCAGAACAAAAGCGGTTTGTAAAATGATTATCTTAATACAGAGTTATTAAAAATCTCAATGGACAATTAATGTTGAAGATATTTACCTTTTCAGAACAGCTTTTGCTCCTCTGTGTGGTGAGCCATCATCATCAAAGGTCGTCTATCTTCAAAGATCGTGGAAGGTCTCCCTCCTGAACAAAAGCGCAACCGCTCCTTTTTTGCGCAACCGCTCCTTTTTTGAGCAACCGCTCCTTTTGTGCGCAACCGCTCCTTTTGTGCGCGACGCGGTAACTGGCTAGTTGCGTTGTATCTACGTTAACTATGCCAATTTTTCCATGCAAAGCTCCTCTAGCCTTAACAACATACCAGTATAGTCATAAGCAAGGGAGAATTACACGTTTAGCTCGCGGTTGAAGGCCACTTTCTGTGTTAGCGATAGCAGGGGGAAGAAATATTGTATTGCACGTGGGGACTGATTGTAATTGTATGCTCGCCACTAAATAACCACTTAAACTCTCACACAAATCAACTGGCTATCAACTATGCGAAATACAAAGAGCTGTATCCAGTCATGTCGGCAAAAACACTGGCCATGCCTTCAGTACTGGAGGAGCCCCATAAACCACTAGAGGTTTTTTTGACAACGTGATTCCATGCAACTTTTTGGAAAACAGAGCGTGAATCATTGAATCATGTCGAAGCTACTGAACACAGTCTTGAAGTCTATCTGGGCGCACTAGGATGTATTATGCAATTTATGAAATATGGCAAACAGTCATCTTTACTAAAAGTAAACTGACTATATACTTAGCTATTTACATCAATTAGTGATTGGATGCTAAATTAAGCCCGCTATGTGGGTGCTCAAAGAGGAGACATTTTGCGGTTTTTCAAGAAAAAGCCTGATAAAAATGATACAAAAAGGGAATTGTGCAAAAAACAAAAGTCTAATGAATAAACATATGAAGAAACCATATCATATGAAAAGCAGACTTTCTTCTCTGGTCCAACGGATAAAGTGAAAATATTTTCTGTTCAATTGACAAGTTACAAACCTTCTTTAGTCGGCAAAACAACCTTTTCATTTGTTTCAACATGTTTCAGCTTTGAGGTATCAAAACCCTTAACGACAGAAACATCAGGTAAGGATTCAGGTCGCATCTCTTCCTTCAAGGTTTGTGGTGTTGGCAATGGGTTCTTTTCCACAGTCTCCACATGCTTAAGCTTGGAAGGATCAAACGACTTCACCTCTGCTCTTGAGTCTGTTGCTTCTTCTTTAATTACTAATGTTAGTAAAAATTAAATTCAGAGATTTAAAAATTAAAAATTAAATTCAGATATTTGAAAATCAAAAACAAAAGTGCAAAATAAACCATAAAACTAATTCAAGCGAGAGTATTTTTTTGGCTAAACCTTTGCACCTTAGTTAAAATGAGAAGATACTTCCATATAACATGGCCAGCGGTGTACCTCAACGATTTGGAGTGAAAATGGGGTTATAAATGGGTGAATTTAACCTCCAAAATTAAACTCTTGCTAATCAATGTATAACACAATGATCTTGGCAATCATCAGCAAAAGAAATCCTTTCGTGTGTTATTCCTAATGTTTCCTAGCATATAAATCAACAACCCACTACTTTTATCGACCATCAATAGAATTCACCAGTCAATTTCCTGAAAGCGGGGGAGTGTGTCATTCCCCCACACCCACTGGTAGGTATACCCCTGGAGATGGCAAAGAAAATACAACCACACATGACAATCATAGAAAATACTCAATCAAACTTACCATCAGCAGTTGGCAGAACATTCTTCTCATCAGTTGACACATGCTTCAGCTTGCTAGTATCAAATGAACTGACACCAGACACATCAGGCAATTGCTCTGGTCTCATCTCTTCTTTCAGTGTCTGGGGTGTGGGCAAGGGATTCTTCTCCTGGGTTTCCACATGCTTCAACTTTCCATGGTCAAAGCTCTTGACTTCTGCCCGTGAGTCTGCAGCTTCCTCTTGAATAACTAAAACCAAATGTTATCAAATGCTGGTTGCTTGTTTAGACCATATACCAGTGACCTTACTCAATAAATCTTTAATAAAAAAAATGCTTCCATAGAGAGTGACATTTCCCATTTAACTACTTCTAGAAGCAATAATAACAAAATAGTCCAAAACAGTTGCTGGTGAATCAAAAATCCACATGCCATGTGCCAAATCCAGTTGACAAGCATTCTAGAACATTCCATTCTCATCTGTGCCTGGTATTCCAAAATTTATTTTTGGCCCTGTTCATTGTGCATTTCTTAGCTTTCTTTTATGTTTTAGTGGCCACTAGCTTTCATACTCAACTATTAAGTAACATAACAAATTTAACTGTAACAACTGCAACAAAACACTGGTGCATTTTCATTTTCACAATTTTGCTAACAAGGGTCAGAGTTTTAAGCATGATCATGGAGCAACCATGCATGAAGATTTCAGATCTAATTATAACCAACATAGGGATTATTTTCCTTGTGGTGCATAGTTTTGGTAAATCTATTAACATGCTGGCATCTGTGGTAAAATACCTGAAATACTTTGATTTGACTTTATTCTTAATGCTGCCACGAAAGCTTCAATCTGATGTGTAGGTCAGGCCTAACTCTGATAAAAATGAAGTTGGTCTTTAATATGAACTGATTGGAAAACTAAGGTACTTTTTTGCACCCCAAAAGAAAGTATTACCAAGAATAGCCACTGGAAGAGAGTCAAATTAGTGAATCAATAGTGAGACAATATTCAAGTGAGAATTAATTTAGTCTCCCCCGCTAGTCTTCTTCCAATCCACTTTCAAGGAATGAGATGAAATTGCTTCCTGCGAGTACAACTGCAACCTTATCTGCAATAGATTCTGCTATACAACTGGTAAATTCACAAGAACACAATTTTGCTTTTGATACTCAACGAGGGCTAAACACGACTCAAAAACACGTTTGGTGCCATTGCCAACTAACTCATAAGCAGCTTCCTGTAGTCATCAAGCAATGACTTTTCAATGCAAAATCTATAGTTTGCTTAACTCTTGAAGTGGAAGTTGTTTGTTGACTTGGGAAATGGAGTCCCACCTCTGCCAGTTTTTTCATTTTCGACAAACAATGTTTCCCCTTGATGATATTTCCCCTTAACAGGAAAATCACTACTGTATTTCATAACCCTATTTGTCTCACATTTGCACAAATTGCTTAAAGTTGTAGAAGGCAAAAAAAGCAGTTTCCAAATTGCGAATATAATTGATCCTTGCATCATATGCACTCCTTGGAACCAAATGGAAACCAATCATATGGCCGGTTTAATATCCTTTTGATTATTGAAAGCAGTTCTTTATTGTCTTTTGCAACTTATGCTACTTTTGCCATTCACGTGATAAGGTAGAAACAAAACTTTAGAAGATTATTTATGCTTGATCAAGATTATTTCAAAAAAGCTATTTGCTTTTTTGCAATACAATTTTTTACTTTTGGTAGGGCTCCATAAAAACGCAGGCCTAAGCACTTTTTAGGTGTGTTATAGGTAGGCATGCTCAACTAGAGCCTTTCCAGACAAGGTTAGTAGATGACTTGTAAACACAGCTTATTGGGGTTGATCTTACATTCTACTGAACCAAGCAGAAAATTAAAGTGACATTTCCAGTACTAAAGATGTGTTGCACAAAAGCAAATTAACACAGTCACTGATGTTCGATTTTGCCTTTAGGTTGCTAGATACTTGATATTAAATTTAACTCAATCAAACTTACCATCAGCAGTTGGCAGAACATTCTTCTCATCAGTTGACACATGCTTCAGCTTGCTAGTATCAAAAGAACTGACACCAGACACATCAGGCAATTGCTCTGGTCTCATCTCTTCTTTCAGTGTCTGGGGTGTGGGCAAGGGATTCTTTTCTTCGGTTTCTACATGTTTCAACTTTCCATGGTCAAAGCTCTTGACTTCTGCCCTAGAATCCACAGCTTCCTCTTTGATAACTAGGGAAGTAATACATCTTTTAATACTGTTGAAAAGGTGGCAAACAGTTTAAAGATAAATAAAGCTAGACAGACAGAGAAAAAGCCATGTCAGTTCGTATTACATAGCTTTGCAGAGAAAATATTTGTGTACTTAGATTCATTTATACAAAATATGAACATATATGACCCATATAAGCAAGCTATATTGCAACAGAATGATGAGGGAGTCCATCCAAAGAAAATTAGAATCAGACTCATTTAAAGAAAACTCTTTGAGAGGATGAAACCCCAGATCCTCATTGATAGAAACCCCAAATTGAAAAATCAATGAAACAAATCCACTGGTGGTGAAAAGGATGCACTTTGAAGTCATCAAACCAAACAGTTTTAACTTTGATGAAAGTATTAACTTTGGCCATAGCTTTTATGCTTGCAATTTGACAAATTATGCAATAAAAACAATTCTAGATTTAAGTTGTAGAGAGTTAAAAGAAACAATAAACATAATTTACAATTGTAAAATTAGGACCAAAGTGAGAACAAAGAGAGGTTTGACTTGTCTCACAAAACACGCTCTGTCTTGTCTGTAAGCTACAGTTTAAGCAAATATTGCATGGATGCACAAAGATAAATTTGCACATAATCCCCTTTTGCTATATTTTAAATAATTGCGATTGCATGACACAAATATGTGCAATTATTTGCTGTCAATTATCAAGCTCAAGTCTTCAACCTGGGAAAATTTTTTAGAAAAGTTTGGGCAACGCTATTTGTTTGCATTGGAAGGTCAATACTGTTTGAGCGTGCATTAGCTTGCTGGCCTAGTATTTGCCTAAGCTCGATTAATTTATTTGCTGCAAGCACAATAATAACTCTTGGGGAGAGACTCCGCAAAAACTTGACGAGATCGCTTTGGTTCAAACTGTGATTAGCACTTTGACTCTTTCTTGTGCAATGTGAACTTCAGTCTCTCCCTCGATCACATGGGGAATATCTTCCTAGGAGTGTCTCCTTTCAGTTGAATTAAGAAAAATTAAACGGATTTCGTACTTTTTTCTAAATAAGCTTATTACACTTAATCTATATCGGTTATCAATCTTGAAGAGATTTCCATCAAAGCATCATGCATTTTAATAACTGTGTTATTTAAAACTCCGGGTTGCAACTAAATGAAAGAATAACGACTGACATGAGAATTTCAGGCTTTCCCTGGGATTGTGTGAAAATGCGCTTATGGACAAAAGTAATCTAAAAATTTCCAAATTCGGAGAGCTACAGGCGAAATTCGCCTTCCTTATTGACTCAAGTTACACCTCAGAACAAAGCTACAGGGAAGGCCTTAAATCACTACCCTTGAGTCAATTTTCTTCTCGAGCAATATTACAGCGACAAGAAAGCAAAGCGTCTCTTCCACGATCATAACAAAAAGTGTAGGTCTGATATCAATTCGAAACGTGCGTCCAAGCATTTCGTTGCAAGCCACCCCTGATGGGGGAACAACAAAATTCACCCAATTAAAAATGCAACACAGTTTAAATATTTATAAGCAAAATACTGATGGACTACTGACTAAAATACAGTTGGAATTGATGACTGATAGTGACTTACATTGCATCTAAATGGCCGGACTACGATGAAAAAGTAGGAAAATGGCCTAAGCGAAATCTTACCATCACTCGTTGGCAAAGGGTTCTTCTCTTGCGTTTCCACGTGTTTAAGTTTATGAGCATCAAAGCTTTCCACTTCTGCAAATGGCTTTTCACTCATTTCGCTTTTCAGAAAATACAAATCAAGAAAGATTAAAACTTTCGAAAAGAACAGCAAGACTTCACTTCTCCTCCTATTGCTAGAATGCTTGCAAATCAACGTGATACGCACCAAACACACCTTAGCGGAAGTCCATATACATGACACGTGCCTTGTTTACGCCAATCAAAAGCAAATGTTTGCATGACGTCATGGCCAGCAAGTGGGCTGGCATGTTTACCACGAACGTCTCAACAAGCACAAGAAGTTTCTACAAAAAAGGGAGAGCAGAGGGAGAATGTCCGTACCGCATTCAGCATACGGTTCTGAGTGGCCCGTTCCCTTATTAAGAAACGAAAGCAAATATGTTCACAGCAACCTAAACCTTACCACAGGGCCGACAGTCCTAAGCTTTGCGCAGACTTCTAGACTAAATTTCTGCGCCAGCTATTAAAATTCTTTGTCAATATCGATACCCTAGGTGGGAAAACTATGACCTTATTTGGTTTTTACAACAATGTCAATTTTGTCGCGAAATCAATTTGACTCTTCCTAATAAGGATAAATAAAACAGTTCGTTGGTAGAGCTATTCAAGTTCTCCAAGTCATGCAAACAGTTCGCGGTAGAAACATTTCATAACAGTGCAGCTAGGCTGTACAGGTCAAAAACGTTGCTTGGTCTTTGGAAAAGACATGTCATCAAAGATGACGTCATCATAACAGCTGCGGTCACTGTCATGAGGATAATAATCATAATGACATATCAATTTCTGTTTTCCTGCTTTCAGTCTTCCTTTCAATCATGTTTCCAAGTTTCCTTCTGATTGACTTCACAAGACGAACTCCCCTCGCGTCAAAACCCACTGAACGTCTGAAGGGAGATTGTTCTTGCTGACCTTTGAACCATTGCCAGTGCTGTAGTGTGACCCATCTTAATATAACTTCCTCCTGGGTAATTGAAATCACAATAATAGAATTGAGCCTCTGCTGTCGCTTGCTGGGCAAGACAAGCCTAACAACACTATGACGTAATCTATTGACGATTCACAATAAACAGTCACTTTATTTCATTCTTCCTTCTCAACTGTCAGCTTTAAAAGATTGCAGTGACTCACTGTCCTTGCTCGCTGTGTCTTTTGCACAAAAGAGCATGAAATGTATCGGAATTTCCACGCGATTAATCCGAACGCACGAAAGATCTCAGTCGATGTGGGTCAAGGGGATTGAGCCCACCTAGGAGACCCAAAAAGGTATGCCCCACCCTAGTATGTATCTTTCTCTTGAAGCTTTTCCCGGACGGCCCCTTGCACCTCTTCAGTATCCCGCCACAAGGTGGATGCCAATGGAACAGCCGAAAGAAGACTGACGGATAATGATGATGTAACTGCTTGAATTAGATTGGATAAAGGGGAGTGTCGGAGGGTTAATTAAGGCCAGGAAATTGGGCTGCTCAAAGAAATCAATTTCCAATGGGATTTATGCTTTGATGAGAATTAAAGGCGGATCAAGGTGACGTCATACTTTGTATTGAATTGTGGACTTAGTAGCAAGGCTTCAAAAAACATTCAACTTTCCTCTTACAAATGAAATAGCTCCTTTTAATCGGAAGCAGAACAAATGGCTTGTAAGAACTTCTACTTGAAACTCACATTAATGCTTGGGCAAGGTCCATGACTTTTTAAGACCCTGGTTACGGGCTTTTATATGAAGCGCCGATTAGTCTCTAACAGCAGAAAAATCTCGTTTAACAGACGTTTAAAGTTAGCCCTATGTGAAAAACACAAAGAAGCTCTTTGCAAAGACTTAGGATTATGTTTGCTGAGCTCGTCCTGTTCTGGGCATTTACCAGCTCGGTTGAGTCATATGATCTACACGAAAAAGCTTCTAAACCCTGGTGAATCATTGGAGAGTTTTCAGGCATTCTTATCCGACCAAGCTGATGTTATTCTGGCCTAGGCCTCGGTGTTAGTGAGTGTTCTCATCTACGAAATGACGCCACTTGACCCCCAGGATTCTATTCGTTCTGTTTCAAACATGCATTGTTTTGTTCTTGGAGTACGGGAAACCCGAATATTCATCATCATAATCATTATTCTTGATCATCATCAGAACAGTAACAATAATAATCATAATCACGGTGTCCAATTTAATTTTCGTAAACTTTCACCCTTCAACTTTCTATGTTGATTACGACAATCAGTATTCGAACTAAGTAATTTGGTAACATGTATCACAAATCATCTGGATGCATTATTTCTAGGCCCAGAGACATACGATATTTCGTGAAATTGGCGTTATTATTAGAACGTGAAATGCCAACAATGATTAGAACGAGGGAACTCGGGAACAACCCAGGGGCATTCTCCAACAGCAGAAATCGTCATTTTGCACTCAAAATAATTAAAGCGATAAAATGCTCTTGGTCTCGAAACCGGCCTTCACACATTTCGATTTCGAAGCAGCGATATCACGAGACAAGCTATGAAAAATGCACAAAAGCACACCATTTTAATCACCGCTGCCACCACCAACAGCCCTCTTGTGTACACATGCCGTTAAAGCTCTGAACAGGTGGCTTATTCAGGCTTTTTTATAAGTTAAAATGCCCAAAACAATGCAAGACACGCATCACCTGCAGTTTTTCACGCGCACCCTGCTCAAGGTTTTGTTCAAGCCAACAGGCTAAGCCACTTTAGTTGGTGGAATTACAAGTTTCTTTGCTCTTACTTGTGTTTATAGTAACCGGCTTTGAAGCGAGTTTATTAGTTCAAGTAGAAATTCGACGACCGTAAATGAAAGCAGACACTTTCTTCGCCACATCCTCAGCTATCAAAATTGTGCTCCGCCCTGGATTTCTGGATACGGCGTGGACGGAGCAACTCTCTTTATAACATAACTCTTGTCGCCGAGTAGAATTGATCTCTGCTCTTCGATACGAACAAATACGCAGTTTCACTCATCTCATTTAAGACTTTTAAAGGAGGAGAATGCGGTTATCCGGTTGCACTATTTTATCCCATCCCACCATCTTAAAAAATAAATCAATGAACCACAGCCTTCAATGTACAATGTAATATTTGCAGGGAGTGGGTTGTTGTTGAATAATCGAAGAGAAGGGAAGTACCTCAAAATATTAAAAAACTTCAAACTTTTTCATTTGCTTATTGCTCTTTTCTTAATGCCTAGTGGCCATCGATTACGCGTGATCAATCTGGGACAAGGGTCACAAAAAGTAGAATAAATTTCAAGTCTCTTCTTTGCTTTTCTCGAACTTTGCTCTTCTTATGACAAGGCATGTGGGCAACACCCAATCAACAAAACAAAAGGGATTTTGGATTTTGATACATTACAGAAAGTTGCAGAGGTATTGAGTAACATTTTATGCCCATCGTTTGAAAAAATTGAGGCTTAAAACCTTTGCCATCTGCATCGCTTTCCTGTATTTGAGTAGGAATCAGTGCCAAGGAAGTTCGAGGAACTCCGTATCAAGGCTTGGTCTGCGGGCTGTAGGCCCACCGAAGAGACTGCCCAAAGATGTACAAATGGGAGACAATCGAGTTTGTCATCGGTTGAAAACGAAGGTAGCAGCAGTGACAAGCTAATCGCATCTTCTGCTCGGTTTGAGCATTTTTTCCTTTTCCCTCTGAGTGTAGACATTTCACTACCCTAGTCAATACTGATTACAAAGAGAGATCGCGACAGATCAAAGGTAACAAGAAGAGCGTGCTTGAAGTGTGGTTTTAGCCAAAGGTTAGCAGGTTTTGTAGCTCTTTGCCTCTTGAGCCGTTACTGCAAAGATGAAGTTTATATTTTCTGGGAAAAATCGCGATAACGGAGCAGCTAAAGGTTTACAATTTATTCCTTACATGTCTAGTACTAGAGTCTGATTAATTGCTAGTTTTTAAGTACATTAAGCAGTCATAAAAGAATTACTATTAATATTTCAGTGCCTTCTACATTCTACAATTAAACCATTTAATTCCAGTCAAGTCCGTCACCAAAAACATTTTCCAAATGATACAAGAAAATTTACAGAAACTGCTTGGGCATTATCATTAGGGAGTTATGAATGGTACCAAGATTTGTACCAAGATCACAAGAATGTTGTAGAAGTGAAGTCTCATGTGAAAGTCTGATTGTCATCTCGTTTATGAAAAACTTTCGCTACAATGAACAAAGCTCATCAGAGTCTCAATTGAGATTTGCAATTCCGGCTAATCATCAGTAACACCCCCATTATGTGAACAAAGTTTAAAAGCAATATTATGTGAACTAAGTTTTTGGTTTGTGGTAAGAAAATAATGCACCAAAGTGTGACAAGTGCAATGTGACAAAGGAAGCGAGATAGCCATTGGCACAGAGATTGAACCCTTTCAGCCATTGTTTAAAAGTGTTGTGAAGAAAACAGCGATTCAAGAATGGAATCAAGCTAACTATCAAACCAAGTTGATGAATGTTTAGGGGAATGGAAACAACTTCGCAGGTTCAAATGCTTTGCAGGTTTCATGGCAGGTCAAACGAACCTCAATTAATTTAATGGTTGTGGGTGATAGTAAGCTGAAAGCCTGAAAGGGGATTTGAGAGCAAGTAAACTCGAGAGAGGGTACCAGCGATTGTTGCAAAGTAAAGAAATATGTAGCAACTTTTACTTCTGATGTAATATCTCGCTTGGAAGCACGAGTTCGCCATGCTTTCAGACCAAAGACGTCACACCGAGGGTCTCCCCTTTATGAAATGGGGAAGAAAAGCTCATTCTTCCGACCATTTCATCTTCACTTATCCAATAATAATGTTAATCGTTTAAGTGAATGTGCCCTTCTGGTGACAAAAAGTCATGCCTCCCGGTATCATTCCTGAATCCTCGCCAAACAGCAAAGGCAGCCAACCAGTCGCATCGCCAGCCCAAAAAACTTGAGTGGACAAAAAAAGCCATCTTAGAAAACATGGGAAGAGCCATTTGGAATATTCTCAAGCAGCAATTTTTGCAACGGGGACTCTTTTGCAAAATTAAAACTGAAACAGTAAAGTACATCAATTATCTATTTACGAGAAAGAAAAAAGCAATGGTAATTTAATGGCTTCTGGACGTGCAGTCAATCTGCTTTTTCTTTCAAAGTAAGTTTGCAATTTCGGATTTCGGAAACTTCCCAACAACTTGACGAAGATCAACCATCAACGCCCCCCTCCCCCCAAAGTATTCTTAACTGATTTCGAGAAATTTGAAACTCAACAACTATAGAAAAGGGTGGATAACTGTACATTTAAATTCAATTGAGTGTAGATTTTTTTCAACAGAGAATGGAAGTGCGGAGGGCCACGCAAAAGAGGAGGACGATCAGCCTTCATTGCGTACAATCAAAGAGAGGCTGAGGTACGCAAGCGAGCTGGTGATGGGCGTTGCCTTGTTGATAACGTTCAGTTGGTATCTTGCATACTCTCTGATGCAGGGTAAGCCGTTAGCATTTGCTTTCTATGCGCTGTAAAACGGCCTAGCAGGATGCAACCGCTAGAGGGGGAATCATCGGAATAGGTCGGGCTGGGAACAGAAAGAAGTTCTCACTTGGCCTGGAGAGGACAGAAAAGGGGAACACTGTCTTTTGTTCCTGTGACTAGCATCATTATGCATTTTAACTAGTAAATAGTTGACACGTGTCTATTAAATATGCTGGATTCTACTTCAGACACTAATTTGGTAGTTTCTTGTAGTATTTATCGCAAGGATGCTTGGTCTGAGGGGGTATATCAGTCAAAGTTGCTCAGCTTTGAGCCATTTCACATCGTACAATAGATGAGCACAAAAAGGGTACCAGTAACCATCCAACTTTGTTAATTCTCGTTAGGAAAAGACAATTGTCAGCTGCTGCTTGAGGAAGGAAATTGGGATGGTGATAGCTGGAAGCCAAAGGCTTGTAAAGTTCATGCTTACTCAACAAGGTAAAACAAATTTGCTCAAAGGCCATTACCAAAAATCACTGACTAATTGCCGATTTATCATTGAATTATGGAAAGGCTATTGACTCGAGAAATTTGGAACTATGTCCTTAATAAAATCATTTGTGTCGCATATTTAGATACTTATGGAAGTAGAGTTAGAGATCCTCGCTGTACTAAATGCGTGGGAATTTTGGCAGACAACATGTTTTATATTCTGAATAGGATTTGACCTATCTTTTTGGCTTTGTCAATTGACCTCATGTATGTAGTCGTTTGGTGGCAATAACGCGGAAAACTTTGGGTTGTGGAAAATGTCATTATGAATGTGAAAGTATGTTCCCAAAAGCAGAAAAATAGCGATTGTACTTGTGTAACGAAAGATTCTTCGAGTGGCCATGGTACATTAAGGAGCACTGAAGAGTAATAGGGGAAAGTGTCATTACCATAGAGAAGGTATAATTTGCTTTTTTACCACAGGGAAGGTATCAAAAGTGTCGATAGTAACTGTGCTTCTCTGTTGTCCCTTTGGACTGTGACGAGGCGCATCTGATAGTGGTTCTACCTAGCCAAGGCTGCTGCTAACCCTGTATGCTAATCATTCCACAGCGAAATAGAGATATGTCTACGGAACAGTAAGGCCTCATTCATCGGCAATTCAGGACTGCATCGACTGTACCAAGCACTCAAGGAAAAACTTAACAATTCAAGTACAATGGCACTTGGTGGTGAGGTAAGGGAAGGCGGAATAAGACAGAAGACAGGAACATCTTTTATGACAGCAAAATGATTCGATAATCTGCTGTTCGGTATCCATGATTAAGTTTTTCTTGACCATTGTTTGATCAGTTTTTCTTTATGAGTACTTTATAAGTGTTTGGGAAGAAGCTTCGAATTTCTACAGAAAAGATTGAAGTAAAAAGCATTGCTTGAAAAGATCAATAATGCTGGCAAGGCTAAGTTTCTCCGTTCTTTAAAAAAGTATAAATCTATGAAATTGAGAGTAGCACATCACAAATCAAGCATCAACGAGCCTGGCAACAGAAAATGAGAATGATTTTGAAATTTTAATATTCCTAAATTTTCTTTTAGAAAAACACCACGGCCTACACAGATTCTCATTTGGGGATAGAGCTGGTGAGGATTCGGCAATATCAATATCCTTGCGTTATTGCAAACTGCTACTAGAAGCAAATACATTCTTGATATAGACATTTAGCTAGGCGGTGCTTTGTAGTGGGAAATGATGCTTTATAAACATCAGTTATCAAACGTTGCAGGGTTGCGTCACCTACCATTAGGTAATCCCAGAAAAGTGGAAAATACCCATCAAAAAGGAATAAGCTCCAGATACTCCGCTATTAATTCAAGGATCGTAGAATTACAGAATGATTTGAAGCATTAACTTGACCAGTGATATTGTGGAACAGTTTGTACACCCCTTTCTCATTTCATAGAGACAAAGAACTAAGGGTTCAAGAAAGGTTTTTGTTCCTAGGAATTTTTGCGGATTCCTGAATCAAGGGAAGAACAAGAACTACAGCTGAAAGCATGGCGTAAAGTGGGTGCAAAAGCTTTTCTGTTAATATATATTTTTTGTAGCACAAAGATATCTTTATCTACTTCCAACCGCTCTTTATAGAAATTGCAGACATCATTAAAATTGAAAGAAGAAGTGTCAGTTCCTTGTTTCAAAACAAGCCGGGTTGTCTCAATTGCAACATAAGAAACATTCGTCTCTAGTTAATGTTCTGAACCAATGTTCTAGAACATTTACACCTCGAGAGTCTAAGGCAAATCTCAGGGTAATGTAAGCTCGAATGTTTAAATGTATTCAAAACAGGCCGGCAAGGGAGGAACTCTCACTGGAGTCATCTTCTGTATGTTATGCTCAGGTAGTGAACGTTGACTTACTTCTTGCGCAGTCCATCATGAAGTTTGTAATGTATTTCACTTGATGTCTGCAGGCAAAAATAAGAGTTCCAAGTCTGGCCATTTGCTCCTTCGGAGAGGTAAGATCTTTATTGGCTCGTTCGTTCAATCCTACAAAAACATTCTGACTTATAATTTAGAAACCAGATTTATGCTTTTCTGAGACAAAGCGTGTCAGGAAATAACTACAAATTTTTTACTATTATAAATATCAAATAGAGCCTTGATGTTATTGCCAAAATTTCTGGGATGGAATGATATCTGACACAATTTAGAATTATGGTGTATTGAAAAAAATGATGTCCTACATATTATATTAATAAACTGGGAAAGTTAATCAGCTATCTACCTTTAGATGGAGGTAATCAAAGAAGGAAACCAAAGTTTAAAGACTAATCGAGGTGAGACAAAGTAAAGCAAATTAGTTAATTAGAAGGACAGATAAATAGAAGAAAAATTATGAGAGTTTTATTAATATCATCAAAGTCGTCATAATAACTATTCTTGAACGTTGTAGCAAGTTGCAAACTTAAATTCTGACAGTAAATATCAAGTGAAAGTAAACTTGAGGATGATCTACTGAGCTGGTTGATCCATAACACTTTAGCTACGAACGTTTTTTGATAAAGCACGTACTTTACAGAAAGTTGTTCGTAACTACCTGTAAGGTTTATCTCTAGAGCACCTGAAGCAAAACAAAGAATTTCTTGAGAAATTGTCAAACATCCAGCGGAAGATGGTGATAGGAAAAAGCCAGCCCCGGCTTGTGTGGAAACCTGAAGGTAGGCCATACTTCTGTTTTGATTCCTGAAAAAGAGTTCGTATAAATATTGCAGGTTCCCATGTCGTTTACTAACACCAGCCCGATAATCACAAACTATTGATATAAAAGACTATCTTATTTCACTTTGAGGGTCAGAAATTGATAAAAGGAAGAATTGAATGATTTTTTACTCTATGTAGACAAGCTTAGACACAACCATTCTAATAGTTAGGGTTATTATGCAAAATGAGCAAACGTGCCAATTTTCACAAAAACTTTGAAGACAGAACAAGCATATAAGCAATAACTCTAAATGGAGCATGAAACCGTAAAAAACATTTTCTAAAATAAACCTGCTGACAACATTATACCTAGAGCCTGTTGAAATGTCGGTTCGTGATGGAAATAGATCAAGTCAAGCAAACAAAATTATTCAAGCAGTGAATGATGCAGCCAGGTCTATCATGTGAGTACCAAATTGTTTCAGCAAATTGGTTTCCAGCTGTCAATGACTTTGGAGAATACTTGTGACAAAATGGATCCTCAAGCTTCTCCTTTGTAGACGAAAGGATCATTTTCAATATTAAAACGGAAAATACTTAGCTTAAAAAGTTGTGAAACTTCGCATCAGAAAAAATAGTTTGCTTTGGGTGTTGAGATTATTATCCGCTTCTGAATCATCGCATATTCTTTTCAAACTTCACATTTCCACTAATAATTGCAAAGTATGGGCGACAGTAACCTACCATTTCTCATTTTCAGGAATTCTATAAATGTTAGATTTTTAGAAGCAAGCTACGAAATGGCAATGACTAGGATCGAGCCACCCAATAACCAACAAGGCAGCAACATTACAAACGCAGTATGTACCTTTGTGCTTTTTTGGAACCAAACTACCACCACTTTGACGACTGCATCCAAATCGACTCTCCCCCACAACCAAGGAAATTAAATTGACACTTTGTCCTGACGGCATTAACAATTTTGAGGAAGAAATTCTGAGAAATACAATCATGTATGTACATGTTCTTGACTGTCTCTATAACTGCACACATAAATCAAATTGCTGCGAAATTCAATCGAAGTAATTAAATTTCAGGAGGTCGACTTGATACTGAACTTGTTCTGCAACCGATTGATTCAGCCAAAGGATGCGACCTGCTGCAAGGAGGTTGAAGGACCCTTCAGATACCAATACAGTGCTATAACAATATTAGCAAGCTGGTAAGAAAATGGCAGGCCATTACCTAGCCGTTAAAATTGAAAGCATTCGCAAAATATTTCGCAAATGATGTAATCTATCCAAGGATTTGCAAATACTTGCACAAATTATGAAGAAAATTTGAAAAATGCAGACCCTGGTTTACAAGAGGTGGATACTTATGAGAGGTCAAAGGTTAGGTGGATACTTATGAAAGGTCAAAGGTTGCTGACATCAAGAGTAGCAGCTCCCCATCAAATTGTTTCATTAGTTGTAAAGAAAAGGAGATTTTCTTGAACTAAT
This sequence comes from Nemopilema nomurai, assembly GCA_003864495.1. NCBI lineage: Eukaryota > Metazoa > Cnidaria > Scyphozoa > Rhizostomeae > Rhizostomatidae > Nemopilema > Nemopilema nomurai. Next base: position 951,834 of record ML133498.1, on the reverse strand, counting down.
TAGAAAGCTATTTACGATTGTGGCTTACTTGATCTGCATCAAGACTTAGGCGCCCTTGCTCAGTATCCAGCAAGCTGGAATGAGTGCAGATAGCATAGCAAGATAGCAAGTTGCACCTTTCCTTGCGTCTGAAATTTGGTAGCACCGTAGATCAGTCTTGTTACAAAACACAGAAGATAGTGAATGACACGAGCTTTTATAAGTATAAGGTCAGAAAATGGCTATGCTCCTAAAGATTGCACTCTCAGTCGAACATAACATGACAATGAACTGCAATCCCCGAATATGAATTGCACTTTCGACTGAAAAGTACTATTAAACAGTGCCAATTAAGACTGATTATCGATTAACTCTCCAGCCTCACTAAGTTTCATGCATAAACCTGTTCTATTATTATCTTTCAGCATGTTGCTCTTTATCGTGCTCACATTTTGGAGCCGAAAAACAGGCTGATCAAAAGACAACCGTTACCTTTAAGTTTGTCGTCAAATTTAATACAATTCTACGTGCGATGACGATCAGGGTATGACGATACAGGCAGGCCAACAGCAAAGGATCTTCATATGCAGCAACTCAACCTGCGTATGCCACCATGCAACAAAAATACAACTGGCAGAATTGTATCTGTAAAAATAAAAGAGTTGGTAAGCTCCATTTTGCGATATGCTCCAGCCTGTCTCCGAGCAGTGAATCCTGGCCATGTAATCGTGAATGGGCAGTTTATATTGACAGCCATTAAGAAAACGGCAATGTTTACATTCCTTTATGTTTACATTACATTCCGTAAGACACAGCGCATAGCTATGGTAAATATTGGATAAACTTGCTTTAAGCAATTGGCATTTTGATCAACTTAAACTGTATTTACTTCTGAAAAACAACATATCATGCTTGACATACACTCATTATAGACAAACGTACACATGTTTCTAGCAGTATTGAGAATATGACTTATTGCATAAATTTAAAGCAGTCCAATCCTAATGAAACAGTTAACAAACAAACAATTTATGCACTTTGGTGTTACTTCATATCTATGCTTAAAACTGTTACTTTGATGAATGATAATTTGGAAATGAAACATGTCTGTCGGCAGAGATAATTTGGAAATGAAACATGTCTGTCGGCAGAGATAGAGACCTCAAGCATCAAACCAAAAGCTCTCCAAGCTGAAAAAGTGTCCTAGTACCTCTAGGGAGACTAAAAGATTAATTAGACAGAAGTTGAATTGTATCCATATCATGAATACAACTGAAAGTTATGTAAGCTTTTCCAGTGCATAATACTAGCCAAAATGCAATACTAACATTAAACATTATTTTAAAGCTGCTGCAAAGAATTCTATATTTCATTAATTGAATAAATTTATTATTTAACTAATTTCTTTCAAATGTTCCATAAAGCATGGTTTTTCACAGCCTACTCAAAGCATCACGAATAGCATCTCTGAATATCTTCTGATACCTCAGAACACCCATCACATGTCCGCAATCAATGTTACGCATTTCAGCATTGGGCCATACCTCTGCCGGGCTTTTAAATTCATTTGTGGGCACATAACTGTCGTGATTGGCTGTCACAAAGATCACACTAGATTCCGGATGGGGTGGAGTGTATTTTTCCAAATGTGTCAGTTCATGAAACAAATAATCCATATAGTCAATAGTATCTTGACTGATGTCTTTTGTATTGCCATTTTCAATCAATGAATACTGTCTAAGAAGGTCAAAGTTAAGTCTCTCAGTGATACTGTGAACTAAATTGCTTGTCAAATTGTCAAGTCTAAGCAACGAATCAAAATCAACTGCAAATATTCCAAGTTTTTTCTTGTCAACATCATAATTTCTGAATTCATCTTTCCGCTTTGTATTCCTCTCACCAACAATTTTGAGTAAATCTTCCTTTCCAGCGGCTTCTGTGTGTTGTGAAAACCTGCCAATACCTCGTAAACTTTCAGACTGATGTTGCAATTTTTCACAATATTCTTTTGAATACTTCTCAAGCAAGTCCAGGTATTCTGGTCTTGACTTTAACTGCTCTTGCAAAATGTCCCATGATACACTGTACTTCATCACTCCCTTGAAAATAATCAATAATTTTAAGAGAAAAGTGATATTGGCTTAGAATGAAATTGGTCTATGGACAGCAATGAATTTTTCAAGCAGTTGATTAGGTCAGGCTTCAAACAATCCACATCAGGCCTAAATGGGAATGGCATGCAATTGCTCTCGCATGCACTGTTGCATGCCTTTTCTCTAGAAGTACAAGTTACTGCATGCCTTGATCTGGCATAAGCAAGGTTATTTACCGTGGTAGTCCTTGATTTACCAGAAAACCTTCAAACTTCCATCATTTGCCCTTCATTTACCATCATTGCTGATGATAACCCAAGTTAAACTAGGCTCATTATTTTTATTTCATGCATAAGTTTTTCGTGTGATATGTTAAACAATCTGAATGCCTTTGCAATTGAATGAAATTAACTGAACTTAAATTTAGTAAAAGATGATGAGCAAATAACCTGGGTGAACACAGGAGCGGCAGTACTCCACGACAAACAGGGAATAATTCCAATGGGCTTGTTCCAAGACGGGGCAGAGATTGATGCCATATGGCCACCCATTGATATTCCTGTGACACCTAGCGGTCCAAATCCTTGTCTTTCGCACCAAGCCAACAATGCCATTACTTCAAACTTCAACGCTGCTCCCATCACAAACAGGTCGGTCACATGCCTCAGTCCGGACTTATTTTGTCCTTTCGGCTTTCTTGTGCCATAAAATGGGTTTTCTAGAATAATCGATGCAACATCGTTTTCTTTTATCAATGGCAATGCCATGAAATGCCGCCGTCTCCAGTAGTAGTGGTCCCCAGTTCCAGCAAGATGGATGCAGAGTGGTTTTCTGTCAGGCACACTCTTGTTCTCCCTGCTCTTCGTCCATTTCGTGGGCAGGACAAGCTGGAATCTCACCCTCTCACTTTCCTTCGGCAAAGCACCTGGGAGGATTTTTGTCAATGGTGACTTGAACTCGTATTCGAAAACATCAGCAATCCCGTTCTTTCCAGAACCAAGGATTTTGATATCGGATCCACGGCAAATGTTGAAGCACTGGTCAATAACTGACCCGTCCCCACTCTTCCATGCCGAATTTCTTTCATGTCTTACACTATTCATAAGCTTAAAGATACGTTCAAGAAGCCTTATATCTCCCAATCCCTTCGAAAAGAATTTAGGGGCTTGAATTGCAGCCCTGTAAATTGTATCGACTCTGCTTCCACCGTTCGCAACGGCCATATTTAGCCGAGAAGTGACGCAGCCTCGATTGTGACTCTATGGTCAAAACGAGTGCGCGATAAGCGCCAATTCAGTAGGGGCGCTAAATTTTTATGCTCATATACCATGTAAGGGAGAAGATTAATTTTCAGTGTTTTCCAGTTCTTTTTCTGATGAAGATTATAACAAACGTAATACACACTCGATGAAAAAAATAAAAGGCCTTATGAAATGTCAATTGTATCATCCTCTTCATTAGAAACTCAGGCCCTGCAATTCCAACATCGTTTTCCCAAGGGCCTGCGATTTGTATTTGAAAGTGGGAGGGGGTCCAAAATGCTAAGAATATGACATAAGAGATAAAGTGTCACCTGGGGAGCCCAATCAAACCATCCAAGTCTTTTACCATACTTTGCATACTTTTAACCTCTATTTTGGTAGAGATAAATAAAAGGTATCCCCCTCTTACGAGTAAACGCTTGGTTACTTCAAAAGCTTCTCAGTTCCGGTCACGTTCGTTGATTGCAAAATCTAGACTAGGTGTTGTTCATAATAACACTTTGGAAGTCAAACGCTTGGAAAGGTTGCGTTGCAACTTATAGGCAGAAATAAACAACTAATTCCAACCCTGCACGATTTAGCCGAAACAAATAAGTTCACCAGTATTCTTTAATAATTCAATATATTATTCAGTACTACTTGTTATTGTCTGCTGTAAATTGTTTTGGCTGTTCAACTATGATAACAGGTTTTGAAAGAAGTTGATTTCAACAAGCGTCCTGGAATGAGCACAAACGAAAATGGCATTACCAGGCAAGGAATGGAGGAGTGCCATTGTTGTATCATTGAAAAATAGAATTATCTGGCCATCTTAGTATTTGATGTCCCCTCAGGCATGAAGCCAAGGGTGGGTGCGGGGGACACTGTACACCTGACAAAAACTGCTGCACAGTTCCTGAGATCAGACACAAGGCCAATGATTCATGCAAAATGAAAACCTCTCATTGGAAATCAACTAGGGCAGGCAGCAGAAAAAAACTAGATAATGATTTTGAATTACCCCAAAAAACTCTTCAGAATAACAGTACAAATTTAGGTTTATACTTACAGCTAAGGGGCTTGCATAACCTGTTTATCAAGGCAACAATTATTCAGTTGTCAGTCTACCAAAGCCATCATACTCTAAACTTAATTCCATATTGATATCAAGATGCAATAACTTACAAAAATAAGACAAACAGTGATTACATACATTACATCTTAATTCTTAATGTGACATGGAGACAAACAAAGTACTGCCTAAATATACAACAATGGCCTTTACAATATGTTTTATGACAAAGTAGATATTATAATTCAGAAGGAATACTTCTAAGCAAGGCATGATCAAGAAATATACTTTGGCACTCTGTTTCAAACAAACTTCTTTTTTGTTGCTGTGTAGCGTTCCATATACTGTGAATTGAAACAGAAAAAAATAAAGACTTTCATATTACCTGCTGATATAGAATTAATGATTATAAAAGTTATTTCTAAATCATAATGACCATAATAACTCCAAAACCCTTACAAAAATGTGATGACACCACCAAAAGAAATAAAGAGAGATAATGTTGCAAGTAGGTGTTATGTCCAAAGAAAACTTGAACACACTCACAGATTCATAGCCATCCTTATCACGTAGAGACCTCATTGGGAAAAGATTTCCATCTAAAGCCAAAACAGAGATTTGAGAGTTCCTGAGTAAATCTGTTGAGATAGCATCAAGTCCAAGGCAGTTCTCCTCAGCTCTAAACACTTTTAGTCTTTCGCATTTGCAGAGTGATCCAGGCAGCTCCTGAAGTCTGTTTTGATTCATATTAAGTTCCACAGCATGCAAATGCTCCAAGTTATCAGGAATTCTTTCAATCAAATTGCCAGAAAGATCCACTGCATCAAGTTTTTTCAACTGGCAAATTTCAATTGGGAACATCTTCAATCTATTGTTCTTCAACGATAATGTTGTCAAATTTTTTAACTTTGGAAAGACAGCCTTTGGGATTTCATGAATGTGATTATATCCCAAACTTATAGTTTCCAATTTTGTAAGATTTCCAAGGAACTCTGGTATAGTTCCTGCAAAAAAGGAGAATGCAACTTCATAAATAGGAAAATTTCCAAAACTTAAAGAGGCAGTCAAATACATTTTGTACCATTTGTGACTGAATATGTGAGAATGTACATGTAATCATGAGACAAAGGCAGACAGAGGGAAAGACTTTCCACATGAGTGCTACCGAATTGTTTTGTATCACTCTTGGTCACAATGTTTTAAAAATTAATGCTCATTCAACTGAGCCATATGAACTAATGAAATGAACACAGAATCTTTGTGGCCAACACTGAATATTTTACTGTAGCCAAGGCAACTGTTGCTTCTGTTTCGGCTTCGAGCCTTCATCAGAGCGATTTTAGCTGCATATATATCATTTGTATATATATATGGATATTCAGAGAAAACACTATCTTGTAAATGTTTTGACTGAAGTTTAATCAGTAATCACATTACATTACGAAGTCTTCACATTATTGAGGAACATTCTTTCCACAAGGGTGCTACCCAATTGTATCGAACTACTCTTGGTCGGAATCGAACTCCAGCTTGCTGCTCCAAAAACCAACGCTCATTCCACTGGGCCATACGACCCAATTAAATGAGCGATGAACCTCCGAAGCCAACAATGGAGATTTCACCGTAGCCAAGACAGTTTTTGTGTCTTCTGTTTCGGCTTAAAGCCTTTATCAGAGCCATTTAAACCATAGATATATAATCATAAGGCAAATGCTTATGATATATATATATATATATACAAAAATATATGTTAACATCTTTGACATAAAATTTTACACACTTACCTATCAAGTTGTTTTCAATTGTAAGGCTTTTCAAGTTACTGAATTGTCCAAGCACAGGTGGAAATTCATGAAGCTTATTTTTTGACAGGTCAGTTGTACGCAAAACCTTTGACAACTTTGAAAATTCTGGAGGAAGCTAAAATGAGATTAACTGTCAATAATATTTGCCTAAAGAATTATGCTTAAAGAATTGGGCTGATTTAGTGAGAATCAAATTAATTGTGGCAGACTCTCCTTATCTTTATAGTGCTTCTGTTTGAAGGTAAGAAATGTCAAAATGCTAAGTAAATTAAAAGATTATTCCTGATAAAAAATCAGGCAAGATCCTAGGGAATTTTGAGAGATGTGACAAAACATAGTCCAAGACCTTGAAGGTACTAAAAATATCCTATGAGAGATTCATACATAGTATTCTCTTAGAGCTCCACCAAAATAATGATTAGATCTACTGACATCGCCTTAGAGAAAACATTTTCACAAATTGTATGATGCTGATTTGCATGATGATCCAGTTAGAGGGTAGGTTGTAATCCTTATTAGTACAAATTAGTACATTAATGTGCATATAACGTTGATCAATAATGATGGTTTAATAGCTGCTGATTCATTTCACAGTAACTTTTTGTTTGAACCAATTCACGAAGGCAGAAATAAGATGATGATACGCAACTTGGCAATATATTGATATCAGAATAAAAATATATGGAGAAGCCCATTTAGGCCAAGCTTTGATGAAAATATTCCAGTTTGATCTATCTTTACAAATACAAACCTCTTTCAGATTCTTTCCATTCAACGAGCAAACCCCAGTTTTTTCTGCATTTGCGATTTGTGGCGATAGGGAGTTTCCCATGTCTAATAGGATTCACTAGACTTTATTAGGCCTGCAACATATATCTTGACTGATTAGTATCGAAAACATACACGTATCAAAACTGCAAAAACGATTTCTCTTTTATCGTGTCATCTTACAGAAACCTATGCAGCCCATCCTATGCATTCTTCGGCATTTGCTCTTCAATGTTTTTTTATCAAACTTGATATTTGGTCTTCTTCGCTGCCATCCAATTGACCCCTGCAAGTTCACAGCTTGCCCTGAGGAGGAGATTCCATGATGGCACCTATTCTATGGAGATCGCGAAGAAATGGAAGGTAAGGAAGAGGTGGACGAAAGGAAAAGCTTGCATTGAGCCAAAACAGAGCTTATCGGATTCAATTTCAACAAATAAAATATGCTATTCCATGAAAGGCTACAAATATGCAGCTGAAGTTCCGCTACTTAATTTTGTGTTTAATTGTGATTGTTGTGATTGGGTTCCTCTGGGTTGCTTTTGAAGCATTGCTGTTTTCAGCAAGTAGCAGACCGGAAGGGAAACTTCCATTCAAGATTTTAAGCGATAATGATCTTGAGGTAACCAAATCGAGAAGAGATTGCAGATTTCATTCATGTTTCAATCACTTCAAGTGTCATATTGATGGAAACTGGGATATCAGGGTCTTCATTTACCCCGAGGTAACTTATTTCAATCCAGCGAAGGAGCAGATATTTCCTGACTCGACGCGAGAGTTTCAAGAAATCATCAAGGCTGTAAAAAAAAGCAGGTTTTGGACCAACAATTCTGCCCATGCCTGTGTATTTATTCCAAATGTTGACTTGCTGTCAGAGAAGGCTGTGCTTCCTAGGTCAGCTGGAAATGTTCTGGCGTCTCTGAGGCACTGGGATGGTGGAGAAAATCATTTAATCTTCAACTTTTTTCAGAAGAAAGCCTCATCAGCTAACCCATTGACTGTGAACATTGGAAAGGCAATGGTAGCTAGTGGAAGTTTTAATCAAGTCAACTTCAGAGCCAAATTTGACATTGTTATACCTGTTTTAAATTCATTTGTAAGTAAAGAAGATGTGCTTCTCCAACTTGCAGAAATGGATTTCACTGCTGAACGAGATTGGCTACTGACAGTCCCATACGGACTAGTTACACAATCAGTCATGAAAGAGCTTGATGATATGGTGAATCAAAATTGGGAATCTATTCTGCATTTATCATACTGCAAACATTCTGATTTGGAAAGACACACTCGTGAGCGCTGTCAAAAAGATACAGTATACAAATACCCAGCAGTCCTTAAAAAGAGCACATTTTGTTTGATACTTCCTTCAACAGGACTTTGGAAGACCTTTTTGACAGATGCCATGATGCATGGATGCATACCAGTAGTGCTTCAAGAGAACCTTTTGCCTTTCTCGTTTGTTCTTGACTGGAAAAGGTCCTCCATTATGTTTAATGTTATCAAGATCAGGAGTCTTATTGGCATGCTACAGAGGACTGACAGAAGTTTGTTAGCAGTTTACAGAAAACAATCAATTTTCCTTTGGGAAAAATACTTTTCCTCACTGGGAAAAGTTGTCCTTACTACCCTGGAAATTTTAAATGAACGAATATCTCCACATAGAGCAAAATCCTATATTGAATGGAATGGAGAATTGAAAACTTTTCAAAATGGCAGATTTTTTGAAGGTTCATATTCTCCACTTTATATCCCACTTGCACCTTCGCAGAAACAAGGATTTACTGCAGTTATACTGACATATAACAGACAGGAGTTGCTATTTAATCTCATAAAGCATCTTGATAATTGTCCTAGCTTGGTGAAAATTATTGTCATTTGGAATAATCCAAATCTTGATCCACCTGAAAGATCAGAGGTCCCCAAGATATCCAACCAACTTGTTTTCATTAAAGGAAAGAAAAACAAGTTAAGCAATAGGTTTTATCCTTATAAAGAAATTGAAACTGAGGGAATCCTTTCTATCGATGATGATATATCCATGCTTACAAAAGATGAACTGGAGTTTGGTTACCAAGTTTGGAGAGCCTACCCTGACCGACTAGTAGGTTTTCCAGGCAGAAGTCACAAAGAGGTAGATTTGGAACAGCCACAGTCATTAGTTTACCAGTCAGAATGGACTAATGATGTTTCTATGGTCTTAACTGGTGTTGCTTTCTATCATAAGGTATATAATCACATGTTTACATATAAAATGCCCCAGGACATTTTATCTTTTGTTGACCAAAGAATGAACTGCGAAGATATTGCAATGAACTTCTTAGTGGCAAATCTTACAAGAAAAGCAGTCATAAAAGTTACTCCAAGAAAGAGGTTCATCTGCCCAAAGTGTGCAAGCAATGAGTCTCTGTGGTCAGAAACAAGTCATTTTACAAAACGTTCTGAGTGCCTGAAAAAATTTAGAGATTTGTTTGGTGGCAATATACCTTTGGAAAAAGTGGACTTCAGAGCTGACCCTGTACTTTTCAAAGAGGATATTCCATTAGAAGTTCAAGACTTTCCAGATATTGGAAGTTTATGATTTTTTAAAGCTAATATATATATGTTTGTTGACAGAACACCATTTTATACCACATAAGCATAAAATTGCAATTTTTAGGTCTTTTTTATATTTAAACTGTCTTGAATGAGAATGGTGTTTTTCTACCAAAAATTGGTTTATTTTTCAATCTTAACACTCTATAAAGTTAAGTACCTATTATGTGATCAAATGCTAGTGAAGGATATTACTGGGGGCTTGAAGACTAGGATATTCCTAGTATAACACTATATCTATATTGTGCTGGCTTCTTTTCTATCCAAAAAATAGCAGAAGTATGTACTAAAGAAAGACAAAGTTTTATTCAACGTCATGAAGCTCTTAAGGTGATGATGTGTATTTTTCTAAAATTCTATCATAATATTCGCTGTCTTTGTACATTAAATAGCAACATTTAAAAGACGCTTGAACGTTAAAAAAGGGCCGTAAGAAAGTGAGTGTCATATTTGAAAGCATTATGGCGTTGTTAAGATAGCAGCATACCAAATCGAAGAGGACTCTCTTTTGAAGTTTCGCAGACTTTGGACAACGACGGAATTCAGAGTTCTGCTTTGTGTTTATTGGTGTTTACGTACACGTAAGTTATGACCAGCAACGCCACGACAACGAGTGTTGGTATCACGATCAGCAGCGATCTCCTTTTCGTCTCCATGTTCTCCTGCTTTCTTTTCCGTTTCATCTTGCTCGTCTCTTTCACTGTTTTTCCCTTAAGCTGCCTCATGGTTGATCAGCAAAGACTTTTGCGCTTCTTTTAGGCCTGTATTGATTACGTTGCCAGATAGGAAGAGTTTTGTTCCACCTGACTTCCTCTGATTAACCTGATCTCGTCGGTTGATGATAGATATCTGAGCTCAAAAGGACCTTCACGAAAACTTTTCTCGGCGAGTTCGAAACCGAGACCGAGAACTGGGAACGACAATAACTCTCGCTCGACAGTTGATTTCAAAGTTAATCTACATTTAGAACACAACTGCAAGGATCTTGAATGGACTTTGTTACTAAGTGTGACTTTTTAGATCTAGTGTGATCTAGTTTTAGGCCTCGTTTGCCAACAAAGTGAGTGAAACAACCTTCCTTTGTTGATAAGCTTGAATATCACCAAGAAAGTTTGATAAGTTGATAAGTTTGAATATCAATGCTTTCAGGGGTAGTTATCGAAATTGAAATCGAGTGCTTTCAGGGTGTAGTTGTGGACAGGGGCGGCGTTGGGGGGTAATCGAGGTAATCGCTGACATCCTTTTTTCAAAAATTTCAGGGCTCTTTTATTACTCGCAAAATGATGAAAAACAGGGCGATCAAATTGTTTTGAAAAGTTTTTGCACCATAACAATGGGATAGAGCCCTCCTTGCGATTCGAGACTCATTCCCTTTTCCTTCCTTTACCACTGTTTCAAAGAGAGTCGATAATTTGCTGAAAATCTTATTGCAAACATCGCTTTTGTTTAATGTGATAGCTATTGAAATTGCGGATTAGGATGGCCGTGCCTACGCAACACGAGGCACCGAGGTAATCATACACATGAAAGAGCCACTAACCTTAGGCCTAATATCAAAACGCGAACTGCTTATAAGAAACTGAACCCTGATACTGCAAAAAGCTTGCATATTTTATCATGTGAAATACGTGAAAGTGGAAAGGGTGTGGTAGGATAATTAATGTTCCCATTTCGACCAAGAAATTGGTTACCAAACTATTTTCGGTTACCAATATTTCCAAAATGTACTTAGAATCATAAAGAAATCGCACTTCTCTTGGTTTTAGCATGTTTAGCCCCCCTTTCCGAAAAATACTTTTTTGTTGGTCTTCGTTGTCCTTAATTGTCGTTCCCAGTTCTCGGTCTCGGTTTCGAACTCGCCGAGAAAAGTTTTCGTGAAGGTCCTTTTGAGCTCAGATATCTATCATCAACCGATCTCGTCTTGTTCACTGGTACAAAGCCTCGACCCCGAGCCAATGCTCCTTCCCAGTAACCAAACATTGAAGGCTCATAGCTTTGATTCACAACTGTGGGTGGCTAGTACGGGGGTACAGGAATTCGCTCAACATTCCACTACTGTAAACAAATATCGAAAAAAATAATTCCTCAAAACTTTTTTGGGTGCCTGCAATTCTTAATATTTTACAGTGGGCGACTGCAGAAAACATTATCCTTTCCCAGTATGAATGTGATGCTTAGAGTAGAGCTTAGATCTTACTCCAATCATTGCTTTTTAAGAGTATTTAAGCCAAGTAAGATTTCCTTAATCATATTTTTAAATCATGTTAATGAAAATAAATTGCTTTTCTTTCCCAATTCTAGGTTTATCAGTCCGCCCATTTTCAAGTCCCCAGCTTTAGCTGGCAAAGTTCTCCACCACGCCCAAAAACATCAATTATTAGTATGCAACCTTACATAAACAATAAGTCGAATGATCGTCTGTTTCATCAGATACGTTGATGACAAAGCAAAATTACATGGGCATTTACAAATGATCTTTTGACAACAGACAGACAAATAACAAACGGAATTTTACAAGGTTGCTTGTGTAGTTCAAGTCACCGCATTATCAGTAATCGATTATTGCGATAAAGTCTATGGCAACGCCTCTCAGTGTGTCTTATCAAAGCTGAAAAAGTCTCAGAACTTTGCTGCTCGAATTGTCACTGGGGCTAGAATAGAAAACATGATCATGCATCCCCAGTCTAAGCCTGAACTGGGTACCATTGAAAGAAAGACGTTTTGAGCATTAACTAAACTTTATGCATAAATGCGTTAATGGAGCTGTTCTGGCCTATTTGCACGATTGCTTCAAAAGAAATGATGAAATCCATTCGTAGAATACAAGAAACCATCTTTTATTGACTATAGCTCGAGCAATGTTAAACGACGGACAACTAAGATTCTTTTACAAAGGCGCAGTGACTTTAAAAACTACCAAACAACTTCAGAAATGAGCCAAAATACCACAAGTACAAAACGGCTGTTTACAACCATAGTAGAGGATCTTTTGATAATTAAAACTACCTTATTTTCAAATGGACGTCAATTAATCATAACTTATTTAGCTTCTACATCAAACCTATTCGCATTTATTTATTAACTAATTGCTTAGGTTTTTACCATTTAATTTTGTGAATTTTTCTTTTAGGGCACAATGAAAATCCATGTAGATGGAATTGTCTTTATCATAGCATGCTCTCCACTGATAGCAACTGCGACTTGCAACTGACAGTATTGCCCAGAGTCTCATCATCTTGCAACAAACAGATGCAGTTTATGGTGCCACTTTTTGTGAGGACTCAATTTCAAACTTGATTGATCATTCCAAAAATCATTACTTTATCTAAGATAAAATGAAAGTTTAGGTTCCTCTCCATAACTGTTGAAAAACTGATACTCAAAAAGTGACGCTCAGTCTTTAAGCTTACATCTGCATTACTTCATTAACAATATCTGAAGAACTATCAGTAATTATCAGGCCTTCTTTTCCTCCAGAAAACAGCTTTTTTCGATCTTCGAAACCAGCATTCTGGAATAAAAGTCCTTATACTCAGGTGGAAGCTCACCAAGCATGCCAATGGCTTTGTCCACCATCTGGGCGGCTCGTGACGCTGGCGTCGGGTCCTTGTTCCCGTAAATGTCCTTTTGATCGTAAAGGTGATCGTCAATATGTTTGTAAAACACGTTAATCGCGATGCTAAAGTCCAGTGTGATTACATTGTGGAACCACATCGCCGGGATAAATACGCCGTCGCCTCTGTTTAAAATGCACTCGTATCGCTTTGCATTCTTGAATTTTGGGTGTCTTTCCAAGTCTGGGTTATCAATGTCAATTACTTCTGATTTATCTCCGTTCAAGTACAAATTTAGCGCATCCTGGGGGCTGAACAACACAACTCTTTTTCGTCCGGAAATTTGCACAAGAACGTTGTCCATAACCTATAAGAGGAATGGTGGACTTAAACTGCCGATTTTTCAACAAGCAAAGAATTCTCACTTCTACAAAATCACAGTTGTAGATGGGAAATATTAGGCAGAAGCAAAAATAAAAGCTAAATTTTCATGAATAATGTAAAACTACGCATAGGCAAAATACGTGGCATTGCTTTGTCTACAACAAACGTCATGAAAAGATGGGGCATGAGGCTAGAGTATCTATAAAACATCTTCATAAAAAATAACCAAATATCTCATCTTCCACTTCTGATTTTCTCAACATTGCAACTTTCCAGCTCAACATGCCAGTTATAGCCACAAGGATGAAGATTTAATTTACTAGTATTGCCATTTGCTGTTGAATTTGATTATCTATTGTTTGACTACTTAGTTATTTATCTATTGTTTTCAAGAGCAGTTGATAGTTGAATATTTCATCTGCTCTTCATCTGACATCCGCTCTAACAGACACCATTGAGGACAGAGCTAAATTAAGTGATGATAAAAGGAAGACTTCTAAAGCAGAAATTTTACATCATAATGTGTCCAAAGTTGCATGTTTGCTGACCCAATCCTGAAGACACTGGAAAAAAGTTTTTCCATGGGGATGAAACTTGGGAGTTCTACATCTTTAGAAATCTGAGGGAAATCTTTATTTATATCCGCAACACACTATGGAAAAAATTGAAACAGTATTTCAGTGAGAAGAATAAGCAACAGTACTTCTGTGAAAGTAAAACTTCTGAGCTCTAAAGGCGGCATTCAAGATATAATACAAACAATTATACATCAATTATCAATTATACATACAAAAAATGCATCAATTATACAAACAAATTATTCATTAGCTACCTTTCTTGGGTTTGAAGAGGCAATTGACCTCAAGTAATATTTTTCATCCTGCAAAGAAAAATTAACTCTAAAGACATGCAAAGGTTGCAAATTTCAAGCTTAGTGAACCTTTGGTGTGAAGTACACAGTTTATTTTAAAGGAGCAAAGTTTGTTCCTGTCTCAAGTGGCTTAAAATTTCTCTCTAGCAAACATATTTCTTAAACCAAGAGTATATGAATAAAAACAAGGCATTAAAGACAAAATCTTAAAGTTATTGACATATTTGTCAATTTATTGGCTGTATAACACATTATGAAAGTCGGTGGTCACCAAGAAATGGAAATGAGGGGTGCTCTACTTTAAAACATTTCAGTCTGAGATTTTTGGAAAAAATATACTTGGGGTCTGTAAATTACAGTTTAGGTTTCAATATTTGGGGCCTGGGAACCTGATAGTTACAGCTTAAGAAAAAGTCAATATTTGGGGTATGAGAACTGAAAAAGAAATAGCAAAGATAACCAAATATAAGACTGCTAGTAGCTTGATATTCAGAGTTCTAGAGCATCAAGAAGCTCTTTGGTGGTTGCCATTACATACCAGACAAAACATTTGTTTGCAACACCCATTTTAACATTGAAAAAAATAATTTAAAACTATCTTTCAATGTGTACAATGCAAAACAGTGGTTTAAATATGTATCAAGTATCCTTTACATATAATCCAAACTTAAAAATTGTTTTTATGAAAGTGCTTACAGGTGAAATGAAGAAATCTTCCTTTTGATGTTGCTTGCTAACTCTTCTAATGAAATCATCGAATGGTATTGTTCTAAAAAAATAACACTTACTGTTGAAAGTTTGACAACAAAATTCCCGTTAAATACAGAGGAGATAAGGAGGAGCAGCTGGTACAAAGAATTTTCTAATTTAGTCTAAATCTTATGGGATTCAACAGTTCCCCATACGTACTTGTACTTAAAATTTTTTGTCAAAAAATCCATTTGTGCGACAGGACATACATGTATCTTTACTGGAGTTGAACCGATTGCAGAGGCAAGATACTCCGGTGTCCATGATTTAGAAGCTTCACCAACATCTAAATTTCTTAAAACTACTGGCTTTCTTTCTCCGCTTATTTTCTGAAAAAATGAACTGTCCAAGGGGCAGCTGTACTCTTGAATCTCCGCCATGGCCCACGTGGATACTACCTGGAAGTGTTGTTGTCGTTGAGCTGTTGTTGCTGTTGGAAACTGCGACAAAGGAAGTAGAACCCAGTTCTTTACGCAGAAATAAAAGTGGAAACACCTTTGTTTACAACGAACTCAGCTGATTCGGTTGATGGTGAGCGATTTGGAATGTTTTCATAAGGTTGTCTGTTAGGCGAAGGGATTTTCCCTTCACCACTCAACTTTTATGTCCAAGGAAAAACACAGGATATCAAAAGCTACACCTGAAACTTATTGTAGAGAGAAAGAAACAACTTTCGAGAAGAAATCGTTAGTTAGGCCCACACATTTACGTTTACAACGTTCACGAGTTTTGCTTGCTGCTAAATACAACATGACCGAGTCGCGAAACGATTTTGTACGAGCCCTACCTCCAGAAATTGCGGAGAAGATATTTTTGAATCTTGCTGCTGGCGAAATACATGCTTCGATTTTGACCAGTAAGCAATGGCAGAACTTTATTGATAGCGATAGCGAAATTTGGAGAAGACTCTGTGAGAAGTTCGAAAAGGAAGACATAGAAGAAGACCTTGCAAGTGGATTAACATGGAAAAGTGTGTTTTTGAATAACTATGGAGTAAATGGGTGCATCCGAAGCTGGATGAAGGGAAGATTTAGTAACATTCAGTCTTATCAAGAACTCGTTACGAGGCAAGTCATGAACGTCTTCGGTGTAGAAACTTGGGGATTAATTTTGGAGGCCGAATTGAATAGAAAGTGAAAGTATTCTCCTAGCATTTAGTCTTTTAATTTGTAGCTTTGGAATTTCACGTCTTGTAAATGGAATGCAACGTATAAAGAATCTTGTCGCAATTCAAGTGGAAGCAGTTCCTCTAGTTTGTAGAATAGATTTCTTCATTAGAGATATTAAACTGATGTGCTGAAAAGCAACAATGAAAGGAAATTTCTCTTTAGATGCTTTGCTCTTTTATCAGACACCTTACTTATCTACTTAAAATTTACCTTTAGCAGAAATTTTTCTTTAAAATTAACATTTCATTCAATTAGCATACTACACTTTAAACTTTTTAGATGAGCTGGAATTACCACTTGTTTTGTCAAAACAAGCAATATCCCTAGTGATTTGTACCATCCCTACAATTATCTCTTTGATATGAATGTGCCAAGTTTTTTAACAAGATTTTAAAGCATTCCTGTGCTTCATTTTTCCCATAAGATATTCAACACCCCCTACTGCCCTACCAGATGTTTCATTGTGTAATGGATCTAACCATAAAAGGGAAATCCCCAAGGCAAAGATTAAACTTTATCAATATCAAAGTGGTTACAAGACCCAACCCACCTTGTATTTGTATCATAGAAATTGCGTATTTTGATAAGGTAATGAATTTAAATTTTTAAGGGCCTAAATTATTATGGCAAATGTATATGTTTTTGGATTTACTGATTGAAGCATTTAATTTATTTATCAAGAGGGTTTCCTTCAACATTAATGTAGATTTATGAACTTGTGGTATTAACTATCAATTAATTTGGTATGTTCCCTGTTTAATGTATATAAAGCTTAGAATTAAAACAGTAATTATGAGAACAAACAAACAATTTTTATCTGTCAGCTTCCTGATGGTGGAAAAGACAAAGTAACTACAGCAACATTCCTAAGCAAATGAAAATATTGCTTCCCAGCTGAAAACCACAAATCATTTTCTCATGAGACCCTTTTTCTTAATTAATTGAAAATTTTACATTAAATATTCTGGGAGACAGACTTATGTTTTCAAAAAGGGAATAGCTGCAGCCAATTTACAAAATTAATTTTCCACTAAATGGACTTTTTGGCTTGCAGGAGAACTTTTCTTTCTTGTTGACAGCTTTCACACAACACCCCTCCCCCCCCCCCCTCTTGAGCCAATAGCGCTTTTATATCGATTACTAAAATCAGAAGTTGAAAACATCTTCGTAATATGTTTAACATTCTTAGCTAAGTAGCCACTCTGGTGACATTTTCAACAAAATATGCAAAACTTTTAAAGCAAAGTAAGTTACGTTACTGATGGTTAATTGCGTGAAAAGATATGAAGTCTGAGAAAGTTTATTTTCTAGATGGAAAAAATTCATTTTTGTATTTGGGTGTAACTGTGAGAATTTTTTCTCATTGTACTGAAATTTTCGGCTGAATGCATAGAAAGGCCGTTTTATACGAATAAGCGCGGGACACTTTGGCCAAAAATAAATTAAAAATATGACGACTTTACGAAGCTGAAATTGTTGGAAAGATCACATGATAAGTGAAAAGCCGACAGCTTACTGATATTCTCGGCAAAACATCTATGGAACTTTTAGATTTATCGAAACTGTGACGCTAGATAGTTACTTTGCTAAAAACCTCTGCGGCGCTAGCAAGACCTCGATCCACAAGCTTAAAAGTCAGTCCATCTCTCCTGCTTCCTCTCTGTTGGCTCCTGTGTTGTAGTTGCTGCTTCAATTTTTCTGTGTAATAACTGCTAAATATCTTTGAGTACCAACAGGTCGGACTATTCAGCAAAGTTTTCACGAAACAATTAGAAATTAATTGCTGCGGCTGATATTGGATTACATCACTGCCTCGGAGCCTTTTCTAGACACTTGGAAGCAAGTGGGCAGTGTTTACAGGTCGCATTGAGCAAAAATAGTGACTTCACTGGGCAGGGATGCAACTGAATGCTGCGTCGGCAAAGCGTGAAGCTGCTCAGTGAACTTTCACAAACAAGTTGCACTGGTTGAAGCCTTGAATTTTTGGAGAGAATAGGAGAGCGAAGGATAGAATACACAAGAATTAGCATCCCATCTTTATTCCAATGGATGCATGTAGAGACAGGGAGTCTCCGCACACAACCATACCATGGAAGAGATGCTAGAGACTCCCTTCTACCATCAGGACGACATACTGTCAAGGTCAATACCTCCATCCATACTTTACGACAAAAACTCTTTGGACTTGAACTTGGAGTCCTGCGTGGATATCGGGTCGCGTCCGAAAAATGGAGACGAGAGCCAGGGCTCAGAGAGAGCACAGGAGTCGATGGACTCACCAAGTCTTGATTTTCTCAAGCTTGGCTCCCCCGATTTGGAGCGGATGTTTATGAGTTTCCAGGGCAATGTTCCTTCTTCACCGGGCGAAGACTCTAATGCGGCTTTTACTTTGCCTCACGAACAACTGGCGGGGCCAAGCGACAACAGCTTTGCAGAGGCATTGCAGCAATTACATGACCAACAGGAGAATATAGTGACGGACAGACACACCACAAATAAAGCGGCTGGGGAAAAAAGTAACAATGCTCCAGCAAATCTTATAAATCAAGCACCAGGCATGGTCGGACGAAAGCAGTCTCGGCAAAAACGCCAAC
This sequence comes from Nemopilema nomurai, assembly GCA_003864495.1. Classification (NCBI taxonomy): domain Eukaryota; kingdom Metazoa; phylum Cnidaria; class Scyphozoa; order Rhizostomeae; family Rhizostomatidae; genus Nemopilema; species Nemopilema nomurai. The sequence continues at coordinate 932,962 of ML133498.1, read as the reverse complement.
GCTCAGAAGAAGAGATTTTTGTTGTGAGCAACACGACTGCAAATAGTATAAACAACAACGACATTGCATGCATCAACAGCAACAACGCAAACACGGTTAGCAATTTGCAAAGAAATATCGGACATGTCGATTCTCATATACCTTCAAATAACAGTGGCTGCTCTCAGACTCAAGTCCCTTCGAGGGCGCAAATGTCTCTAGGCCTACAGGTTCCTTCTAATCATGGAATGGTGAGTATGAACGGCCATATGATCCCGCAGGAGCAGTTCATAATCAACAACATGGCAGTGCTGGGAAATGCCAACCACCACATGATGCCGTCCCAAATGCAACAAGAAATCGCTTTCTTGAACCATGCAATGGGCTACGTGCCCGAGCGCGATGGCATACCGCAAGCCTTAATCGAACACGTTACTATGGCAGACCCCTCAATGCAATTCAGGCATCTTCAAGGTCGGTTCCAAGAAAACAGCTACGTGGAGCCTGGGTTCCAGGAACGCTCCCAAATGTCAGTCAACGGAATTGAAAACATGCAGATGCTAGGCCATATGGACGACCAAACGAAAATGTTTTTAGAAAATAACCCACACTATCAACCAATTGATCTTGAACTTCAAGAGCTTGTAAAACGAGAGAGGAAGAAGTTAAGAAACAGAGTTGCATCGTCAAAATGCCGGAAGAGGAAGCTAGAGAGGGAAGCAAGACTTGACCTGAGGGTGAAAGAGCTGAAGGAGAAAAACATTGAACTAGGAGCAGTAGCAAACGCACTAAAGCAACAAGTTTGTGACTTGAAGCAGCGGGTTATGGACCATGTAAGCGAGGGCTGCCAGATAGTGCTGGCAACGTAGTGCAAACAGCCTCTCTTCTTCGAATGACCTCTGCGAAGGTACCTTTTGAATCTATCACGTGGGGGCGACAGCTGTGCAACTATTGAAAAATGTTTCTCCTCGAAAGGGAGTCTTGGACTTTTCCGAGTCTGGGAGCAGGTACCAAAAATCGCATCTAATAAGCGCATTGGTTTAGAACGAGCAAAGCAAACTTGTAGTTGATAAACCACTTCAAATACGTCTTGGCTCTGACGTCACAGAGGGACTGGTATCGGCTGCTTGGGCTCTTTCTTGGGAAAACGACATGAAATGAACCGATTGACGCCACCCATCACGCGAGATAGAAAATCACCACATTTATTTCTGGTAGTTTTGGATATTCATCACCATAAGAGGTTTCAAAAAGCTAGTTGCAAAATGATTTGAAGGTTTACAGAACGACATTCGAAGTAGCTGATTTAGCCTCCACGAAGCATGTTTCAGATTCCCGAATGTCCCCCTTGACAATCTTCTCTTTTGTCAAAAGATTCACAACTTCTCCACTTGTAATGGACCTAAGAGTCGAACAAAGCAGTGTCATGGCAACAAAAACAACGATCGCTTATTTGTTTACTTGTAACTTTTGTAGGATTTGAATGTTAGCTTTACTACAGCTGCAACAAGCAGAGCAGTGTAATTAAAAACATGGATCGTCCGACATTTCATCTTCCGCACCGGTAAAATCACTTTGTTCTTTGGAAAGGGCACAGTCCAGGATTCAACCCACATTTTATCGTTCTATGACAGTTCACGAAAACCATGAGCATCATCAGTCTTGAATAACTTTTGTCAGCATTGAAATAAATCATATCTCCTTGATAGCAAAAAGAGACCCTTCCAGCATTCAGAGAAGACAAAAATGTTGTCTACATACGTTGTTTTCTTCTTCGATGTAATTTTATATTAAAGAATTTTGAAGACTCGGGTGCATCTCCTTATTACTGTAAACCTCTTTGATATTACTGATTCCAATGCTTAGATTAGGAAAGTGAAATGCAACTGTCTCCAGTTTGTAACTAGCCAAAGGATTGGATGCCTTTTAAATGCATTGCCTAATGTGCAATACCATTATAGATCAGCGTGGAAGCTTGGAATCAAAATGCAATTAATTCAACACCACTCAAATGAGCATAACATTTCTGGATGCGAGCTTTTAATGCTCGGTAATTTCCAGGTCATCAAAGATTCTCAAGTGTGGCTAAAAATGGGATGTTTATTGAAGGCCAGCCCGAGTAACGTAGCCCAAGTTGATGCAAGAACAAAGTTTTGGATCCGGCCGAAGCAAGGCCTATCACGCTTAGAAGGACCGTGAAAATCTCCCACGATGTCCAAAGTTATTGATAGTTATGATCTACCTAACCTGCCTAGTATTGATTGATTGATTGATTGACTGACTGATTGATTGATTGATTGCACTGCCTTTGTACGCAATTCGTATTATCAATTTCATGCATCGTATTATCGATTTTATTATAAAAGTTTACGAAGTATGAAAACGGGTGTCACCGAGTTGGTTTTTGCTATTAGTGCGAAGGTGATGCTCCTGCTGTAGCACAAAACAATTGATAAGCCACCTTACTTGCCTTAGGGTATTTGTATTAGTGTTTGCCGTTGAATCAATATCGTGCCTTAAGAGTGTTAAATATAGAACATTGGTGCGATAACACGTCTCTCTGCAATTCAGATCCGAAATCTTTTGACGAAATGTGCACTGCGGAGGAAAACGGTAGAATGCGCAGTAGGTGACAGCTCATGCTGCTGGCTGGCGGATTTTTCGCGCCAAAGGTGTCATTCTCACCACGCCAACTCAGATTAATCATACACCTGATTTCATTGCGTAACACTTAAAACCAAACAGATGCACGGCCTTCCTATGCTCATCGCGAGAGGAAATAACAAAGCCTTTACCCAAATCCAGGGGGACTAAACCTTGAGTCCAAAATGAGCCAAGTATCCAAGGCACATGGTATTCAAAGTCATTATAGAGTGAAATGACTTTGACATCCATGGAGTAGAGATGCAAATGCCAGGTGAAATTAGTGGACCATATTGTACGCACAATTGAAATGATTTTGCATTTAGAGCTAAAAGATGTTTCAAATAATTAGACTTACACAAGAAGGGACAACGGCACAAAAAGCAAAGTTTGAAACAAATTAAGTTGTTGCTCGCAAAAATTCTCAACTATTATATGATGACTAATGGGCAACTAGTAGGGAAGTTTAAGGTGCAGTCAGGAATTCCCAACTGGTTTGTATGTTGGAAGAGCCACTGCTTTATGCACCAGAGCGAAGAAAGTGGAACGTAATTTGGTGCAGTCGCAAAAGAGCACCAGGGCAATGATCATTGTTGGTTCATTCAAACAATAATTCCAGTTGAGCTGTTTCATCTGCATGGGCACCAGGTCGGGCCACCATTTATCTCCTAAGTCTGCCCGTGTTGGCTGAGCCACGTGAGAACCTTTTCTTTCCTTCAAGTCATTTCACGCCAGTCTTGGTGAATTTCCTGAACTTAACTTGAAGAACAGCGTAATCGGCTAATACACTTCACACTTGAAATGTAAAAGCATCACCTACCTTCCACAGGCTTAATCAGCTTCACAGGGCGGCCGCTTACTGTTTTGCTTTTTCGGGATTGATGGACAGTTTAAAAATGAATTTAGGCTTGATTGAATGAAACAATAATTTTGTCATCAAAATGTAGAGATTGATGCCGCATTCGCAGCTCTAGAGAAAAGTGAATCGGGCATTTCTTGATCGACATTTCTTTGAAAGAAGGACTCCCACGTTCAGGCCTGAAGGCCGCCTTCAGAACGCAAGGAGAAAAGCTAGCTTCTGAGCAACATCTGCAGGGATTATGCAATAGGAGTGTTTATGCCAATGTCAATGTTGATTGTGCGATACAGGTTGTAATGGCCTATAGGGAAAAGCATAGTGGGAACAATTCGAATGCCGCACTTCAGTCATAAAAATTGTGATTTTGTGCAGAAGGCCATTTTTCTATTTTCTACAAAACTCGTTTGACAGTAATAATCTGTGGGATCTTAAATGAGGTTCCCTACCAGTGCTCTATATCTTCCCAAAACATCAGAAAGTCTTTCTGTCTTTAAACGGCTATTGTCATTTAACTTTTAACTGAATGAGACAAACGTCGTGTTCCGACACTATAAGAACTCGCACTGTTTCAAAATGCGTTTTGTTCCATGTCGTAAAATGTCGGAGGGACTCAGAAATGAATATCTCATATAGGTGATATAAATGTCAATATTCAGTGAGTATGTCGATATTCAGTCATAATCATTTGGGAGTTACATAATTCCCATCCGCAAACGCATTCTGGATCTTGTTCAATGAGATATTGTAAGGCTGTTGGGCTGCTAAGAGCGCTGAAGATAGAAGCCTCTTCGCCAATGCGCGTTTTATATTTTATTCATACGAAGCCTCGTGACTTGTGTACATCTGCTAGTTAACTCTCTCTTTCTCACAAATCCGCAAATCTTGCAGCAGTTCAGTTCGGGATGTGAAGTTGTGAAGTTGTGTGGACGTAAGTGCAAGGAGCAGGTTGTGAGTGCACTATGGGAATAACTGTATCGAGGGCCTCGGCAGCACGCAAGATTATGAAGACCAAGATAGAGCCAGTCACCTTTCCCATTTCTGTTTACGACAAGTATTTGTTGAAATCAAGCTGGAGACAACTGGAGACAAAGCAAATTGAGTTTGGTGTTGGACTGTTTCAGAGGTAACTCTTTCCGCTGCTTTATAAATAGCGTTAAAGCACATAAATGAAAATGTATTGCTAGAGATTCGAAAGGTATTCTTAATATGGTTGCATTTGTAATGGTTGCAATTGTGAACATGGGTAACGAATTCTCTAGAAAATGCTGGCAGAGCGGTGATTTTTCACTTTAAAAATCTCAACAAAATTTAATTGCTGCAAAATTTAAAAGCTGCAAAGCATATTTGCGAAAAACCGGTTGCCAGTTTAAATATTGAATTTCATCTGTTGAGTTGAAGTGAGATCATTAGGATAACCTAAAAGTTTCGTGCTTAACAGGTGCTGCTTTGAGCTATTTCCATATTTTCGCTTCAAATTTTGAATAAAGGCGAATATGGAAATAACAAAATACTTTTACATGCATTTTAATGAACCTTTTTAACTTAAATGCACAATGCTTTTCGAAAACCTGACATCAAGAGTAATCGTCGAATTTCTAGAAGGTTTTAAGCCGCCTGGTTGATCGATTGCAGATCCTCATTCACCAACCATTTAAATCAATGCGATGCTCCAAAAACTCGGAAGAGTGTCATCAGCTCCTTTGGCAGCTCTGACAAGTGGGTTGTGAATTTGAGCGACAAAACACCGCCTATGCAGGCATTCGACCCTTTGAGCGGATGATTGATTGCGAAGCTTTTAGAATCAACACTTTTTTATCAATTCAAAGCAGTTAAGCTTGAAATGGTTTATTATAGTCATAAAGTCAAATGAGAGCTACGAATACAGAGCCACAAGGAAGCAAGAGCGAAGGGGCGCGTTGTCATGTCTCTGAAAAGAGAGAGAGGCCAAGAAGGACTCTAGACGATATTGAAATGTAAACTCTTTCCAAGACCAATTGGCTATTAAACGCAATAGGCACTTTGGTTTACACCCGACTTTTGGAAGGTGTAGTTTTTCCTCGACTAGCTATGATTAATGCCTTTCCAGCAATGAAAACAACAACAAACAATGTGTTTATGACGACATCAAAGCCAGTTTCCTGTTTCCCTAGGCCCAGATGACGCTTTTGGTGAAAATGCTAGAAAGGATAGAAATAAATAGAAGGAAATCAATCTTATTTTCAGAATGACTAATGCTGAATTGTTGAAATACGTTTCGTTTATGATGATGTAAAAAACGCAAATTTTTCTGTCTGCTGCTAGCAGTGGGAGAGACCGTCCCATTTAACTTTGTAGCATGCACCGTCATTTACATTTGTTATGTCCGTCAGCAATGTCCGTCAGCAGTGTCCGTCAGCAATGTCCGTCATCAATCTTGAATGAGAAAGATGACTGACGTGAATCGAGAAGGCCTTCTAGCAATCAACTTAATTCACCGATGCGCTCAACGCTACCGAATGGATCATGGCGGACACTATTTGTAACCTGCGAGATTTCTTGTTTTCACATTCTAATCACTGATTGATTGATTTAAATCTGATTGATTTAAACCAACAGTACAAGGGTCTTTGATAACAGGGAACTTGCATGGCAGTGGAAGTCTATGGATATTTCTTGGCTTCACCTTGTACTGGAGGCCAAACGCTTTTCAAATATTTCTTTTTTAAACAAATATTTAGAAGCCATTGTTAAACATCAACGCAGTTTAAGGGACCCAGGGCAGCAAAAACGTGCTATAAGTGCATCAGTTTGTGATAAATCGAAGTAACAGAGAGGCGAGAAGCCATTTTAATCAAATCTCTGGATAGAATCTATTTGCCTAAAAGGCAAGGGCAGAAGAGAGGGTATGCTCTTTCAGTCTCTCGTATTGTGTGATTCTAGCGCCTTTTTTCTGCAACTTAAAAACATACTTTGATCAGTGCCTGCAGCTTTTGGCTTCCTAACTATTGGCGTCGGAAAGGAAGCAAGCTTTCCTAGCCATGCAAGTCTACAATGTACTGAATACGAAGGGTCAAATCTTAATATATTGCTTCGGGCTTAAATCGGTCAGTGATATATGCAACATACAACTGTGGGGTGGATGTTAAATTGCTCTTGCTAGAATACTAATTAGATTTAAAAGTTAATATTCCATCCAATGCCTGTGTTGTGCAGGTGATTATATCAAGACTTCTTATGCGTGATCTATTCTGACTATGCAAATTCACTCCTGAATTTTGTCTTCGATAAGAAGCACGGCCATCTGCCCTCTTCAACATTGAACTTTAGATAAATCAGGGAAAAGGAGACTTCATTGGACATTTGATTAACAAAAATTAACACTTACAGCTTTCTATGATGCAAGCAGAAAACTTGCAACAAACTAAGAATCGAAAGGTCTATATGTAAACTCAGGACCAAGGCATGAAAAGAACATTCTGTTCAATTTTAACTCACCAAATTGACTAACAAGTCTTTACCCTAGTGACCTGTTAAAAATCGCACTTCAGGCTTTTTATTTATAGGCTTTCTATGAAGAAACTTATAAACAAGCGTTAAAACAGAGTTGTGCCATTTTCAATATATTCTACTCAATTCTGACATTATTGGATGTTGATGATCTCGTTACAAATTTCAAGCACACCAAACAAACTCAGTATAGGTCTGCTGGCATTGACAGAAATGTTCAAAGGCTGACAGGTACCAGAATGCAGTCAAAGAAAACGCAAGTCACTGAAGACAGCTTTATTAAAACAGAAATCACAAGTAATCAATGCTTTTCAAAATTAATTTTCGCAATTACTCAAAATTTCGAGGTCAAACATTCAGCGATAGTTGCTTAAGGCTTAATTCCAGGTTTGCCAAGGCTGAGCATATTTCTCTGCAAAATTGGATGTCATAAAGATGTACATTAGAAAGGAAACAAACGGACCTTCCACAGTAGGTGCCGGTAGGGGTTGCTTGGGGCGAAGTAAGCAGCCTGATAGCAAACATTTCCAGCAGTTACTTTGTTACTTGAAATTGCTTTGATCGATTTCATTCAATCAAGAAAGAAGAGCTTCAAATTTCATTGTGTGCCTTTATTCAAGCAGACAAGCACCTCCAAAGAATGTTGCGATACTACAGCCTTACCCAGGAACGCTGCCTACTGCCTTCCTCAACTTTTTGCTTGGCTTTTCTTGGTTCGCGTCCTATACTGAAAGATCTTTTGGTGTAGCCCGGTAATAAATTGGCCCAAATGAAATAGCAACTTTCCCGTTCTACTGGAATATCGCTTGGGAGATTAATCGTGCCCTTGGTACTGACTTCTTGTGTAGCGCAAGTATTTTCTCTGTCTTCTTTGTGAAAACAATTAACGAACCAAAAATAAAAACTTTCTTTAAATAAGGGAAGATAAGAATTTTTATTTTATCTTTCAATGCATTTATAAAGAATATATTAATAATTGACTCAAGTAAACATAAAATGTTTGCATATTTGCGACTGTAGGTTAGTTCTGTGGTGACAGAAGCGACAATATTAATCAATTTGACACCTTTGTTCTGGTTGTTTACCAATATCATATTCACTGTTATAACTGGGACCACGTATAGCAGCAGGGATAGAGGCTACGGCCATGGTCCCACAACCACTATTACTTAGCTATCAAATGAAAGGCACATGTGCCCCTGCCGCAACGGCTAAATCAGCAGCCGACAAAAATACGCATCTGGTCGGTTTATGAGCTGCTTACCATTTCAATAATTTTCAGAGGGCCGCAATTTCTGATTCAATTACGAGAAGCAGTTGAAAAGTCTATTCATATACAGATTCAACAGCATTTCAGAGCTATTTATCACTTCACCTTACTTCACAGTAAACAGAAGCAAATTGAATGAAAGGCAGATCGAATCAGGAGTTTATTGAAGCTTATCTCAAGTTCAGGGCGAAAAGATTGGCTGCAGTCCCGCAACAAGATGAAAAACACGACTGTAATCTTTGATAACGAGACGCCAATGCTTTATTCGATGTATGCAGCATGGAAAAATCGGTTCTCATAGTACCCCTCGATGGCATTCAAAATTGTCTCTGTGTCATCAGTCAAAATACGTGGAAAATAGTGAAAGACAGCCCGAGGCCTTTTTAGGTGCCTGTACCAGACAGGTTTGAACTTTGACTCAAAGAATTGAAACAGATTCAAGAGAAGAAGGTCTCTCTCCTCACTGGTTTTATTAGTTGATCGAGAAAAGGAAGTGATGTCTTTAAGTTCACTTCAAGAAATAAATTACTAGATACCTTGTCAACTGTATTGTTGGATCAGATATCCAAATCAAATAAATCAGCTTTTAAGGGCAAGTCTGTTACAAAAATGTCGTTTATTAAACAAGTCGTGTCCGTAGATATTAACACTTTCAAACTTCATAAATATCAACCGCGACATTATTTCACAAAGCAATGATCATTATATCACCTCTTTATATGACTATTTTAATTACCTTTTCTTACCCAATTCATTCTCAGTTCAACTCTTATATCATAAGATAGAAAAAAACAACAAACTGAAATGAAATGGAATTGACATTAGACTGAAATAGAATTTTCGGCCATGCGTTTCACGGCAAAGGGTGTGCTTGCTCTCTCTTACAGCCTAGCGTGAACACCTGTTGTCATATTGGAAGCAAAGAAGCTGCTTACGCTGATAGTTGAGCATGTGGGCGCGAATGCAGAGACATAACGGCATCGTCGAAAAAGTGTCTACGATACGCGAAAAGTTGACAGCTAGCACTAGAGCATTCATAGTCAGCTCTCTTTTCACTTCAAGAGCAATTGGATCCTAATTTTCATTAGAGTGAATAAATAAAAAATCTGTTTAACAACCACTGTTTAAGTTTTGAATGGCAAAGTTAACAGAGCGCGCTTTCCTGGTACACCAACCCGTGTCTTCTTGATGATGAAGGGTAAAAAAGCACCTTGTATTTTGAGCAACGAGAAATCTGTAATGGAGAATGCTTGATAATATCTGTAATTGAAGCAAGTCCTGCGGGGTAGTTTATTAAAACCATTCACGGCAAATCACGGCATTCACGAAGGGAAATATTGGCCTACTTCCACATTCTACAACTTCGTGAAAAGGCTCGCAATGATTCTTCTGTAAGCAAAGGCCCAACCAACTGGAAATTCGCATTTGAAACTGAGAATTGATATTTCTCGCGTTATTGCAAAATTCATCACTGAGTTTTAGCCACTTCATGTTGATTAGTGGGGCAACCCCCAGTGCCCCCGCCGTTCAACCCTTATGATAACTACAAAGAAAGCATCTTGCATACTTTAAACCAGCTGCCAGATGCAAGTCGTGAAAAGATGCAAAGTGTGAATATATTTGGGTGACCTAGGCTTGGTACGATCTCGTATTGCTTCTAAATAGTGTTATTTCGAAAACATTACCAAACTTAAAGTCAATAAACATGAAATGACCATGATATGGCAGCTAGAGAAATTTTCTTCTTATTTCCTGTCTCTTGGGCCACTTTTCAGTTGTGAGAAAACTCTCGACTCAACTCGTTAGCTATGAAAAGTTGCGAGATTGATAAGGGTTGCTTAGGCCATTTCGAAGACATCTCCAACCTTGCAAATGTCTTTATCTGAACAGTTGCACACATCTCTATTTACTAATTGTTCTTTAATTTCAAGTTTTGCACTTTTAACCAGTTTGATTTATCAACGACAGCCTGTTCTCCAAACGACCTGAGCTGATAACCAAGTTTCCTGAATTCAAAAGTATGGACGACCTTGAAGACATGCGAAACTGGAAGCTGCTGAAAGGCCACCCTCGGAAGCTGGCGTTCGCATTCAACCTTGCAATAGACTCTATCGACGATGGCCTTATCTTCATTGAAAAAATAGAAAGCATAGGCAACAGGCACATTGACAAAATGTCGGATGCAGACATGGAGGTACGTAGGCTGAACCGTATTGGTAGCCGAAGAGAGGCGCCGCTTCGTCACGCGATCCTGATATATTTCACATTTTAAACATATTTATACAGGGTACAAATTAAATAAGAATATTGTTTTACAATTGAGCCCTGTTCAAATTAAACTACCTAATAAACACATTACAAATAAATAAGTTACAAATAAATAAGTTAGAAATTAGTTAATTACAAATAAATTACAATTAAATATCAGTAACTCTCGGGTCTTGGTTGAAGCCTCTAATCTCCATGCCATTGAGAAAAGCCACTTCGCTTACAACGCAAAGCGCCGTTTGATTCGTTACAAAGGCTTCTTATGTAGGCGTAATGATGCATTAGTGCATGGCTACAAAAGCATTGGAGGGTTCATGGCAAACCGCTTTTCATTAAATGCAAAAATTGCATGATATCTAGACACATCTTTCCTCCGCCTCGTTTTCAGTTTATTTCTCAATTTGATTTCAGCCTCGTTTCGGCTACATTGTGACATTGCAGTAGTGCTTCGTTGTGTGCACTCTCAAACTGCAGACGTAATACGTTTACTTCAATGCATTTTTATTTTCGGATTTGATTATCTGTTGTGATATTGATCACCCGGACAGGAAGAAGAGCAAAAGTTTCTAAAACACAATTTCCAATAAATAAAAGAGAATTGTGCAAAGCATTTCAGTGTACTTCCCGTAGAAGAAATTGTTTCTAGAAGAACAGAGTAACTAGCGTCCTTTAACACGATGAATTGATTTTGCAGCTTATGGGGATAGTTGTGATCGAAACTGTCCGAGATCTTACACCGACTGGATTGTGGACAAAAGACGTTGAAAAAGCATGGAAGTCATTGTATAGTTACATTTGTAAACTGTTCAAGGACAGCATCGAAAAAGCCCGCTCGGTGGCAATGCATTAGAGGTAATTTGTTAGGGGCATGTTTCACCCTGGAAACTTTTAGCCAGGAACAAACTGACCTTCGCTTGCCACACTAAGTCAATGATCAGTTTTTGTTGTAAAGAAAACTACCATCAAAACGCAGCTGACACCCTGTCGTCTAGTTAGCCGGCAAGTCGATTGTAGCGACTCTGGTGTAGCCAAGTTCATCAGACAACTTTTTCAGACGAGCAATCACTTTTACAAGCCACGACAATGCTGATCCTTTAGCTGCCTTGCAAACATTAACGTTGTGTCTAGAAATTGTTGCTTAGAAAATTTAAACTCCTTGTAAAAAATACTTTTCATGGTAATGTAAGATTGTTCATAGCTACATACGGGTGTTTGAAGTTAACGATGCTGCATTGTAAATATACAGTTGTGTTTTTAAACGATTAACAGAAATAACAGGGAGTTGGGGTTTCCAGCACGACCGCATGTGCATATTCAACTTGATGGTGGAGTAGTTTAATGTTCAGGTGGGTTAATTAGAATATTCTTCGAAAGCAGGGCATCATCATAATTCAGATTGATTCTTAATGCAATGGGAGATGATTCAAAATGGGATCACACCCCAAGGATTGTGTAAATACCCCTTACGATTTTTAACCTAAGACAGCATCCTAATTAAGTTTTTGATAAACTGTCTTATGAACAAATGCGGATATTTTATTCTTAATGCTTGCAGCTGGAAACTAACTTTCCAGAAGTAAACAGTAGAAAAATCCATTTAAAGTCCACTCTAGCACAAGAAGCACACAGCCATAATGGCTACCGCCTTCAAAAATATATTTCACCCCGTAACATCAAGTTTTGAGTATTCTAACTTTCAATGTTGAGATAGAAATTTAGCTTTTTAAGTTTTTGTTTTCCAAATTTTAATTTTCTCAAATTGCCGTTACATTCGAAGGTACCAATGTTTTTACATTTCCTTAATGCTTCCGAATTCAAATCTTATAATCGTCCTGTACATAAAAATTCCATGGCTTTTTTGGAGATCGTCAACCGTTTGGCTTTCACCGGCTAACTTCGAGATTAAAGTTCGCTTGTCGATCAGCTGTTAGAAGCTACGGTAGCGAGTGTTGGCCAACAAATGCGAGCAAAACCAGGGGCGAAACGCTGCCGACAGAAGGCTGCTTTGCCGTAGACGAATCGAAAATACTTTTTAATCAAGTTGAACACACTCACTTATTTCTCTACAAAGCCATGCGAAATCTTCGGAATCTCTTCTGTCATTCTTATTCTGCCGTCCTTAATTGCATATGAAATATCAAAGTTGAAAGCGATGTTTCTAGAGCTAGGCCTATTGACATTTCAAGGCAGCTTGTCTCATAGCGTTTAGGTATGCCCTTGAAAATAGTCCAGCAATTCCTACGGGGACAAAATTACCTCAAGGATGCCACACACACGCCCTTAAGATTAAATGGAAGTACACATGAATGATTTTGCACGCCCTCACTTGGTCTCGCTTCTATCACATTGATTCCTCGCATTGATTCTTCTGATGTATTGCATTTTCTCAAATCTTTTTATGTCTGTTTAACCTATCGCGATAATTTTTTATGGTGGTTGCTGTTGACAAATCCTAGCAATGTACGTCTAAGGTGCGAATGATAAAAGATAAATATGTCAATATGTGGGCGACAAAGGACAGGAAGAGATGCAAGTCAGTGATCACCAATATCTTAGCAGTGCATAGCACTTTTGGGAAGAGAAGAGAAAGAGAGACAGTTGATAAAGAGAGTGTAAAGATAAGAATTTCAATAAAAGTTAGCATAAACATCAGCTATTTAAGAATTCGTAAATCGTTCGTATAAGACCCTTTGTCCACTTCTCCGCTTTCTAATGAAAGCGATGCTGTAGGATTAGTTTTTGCTTTTGCGTTCCCATTCATGTACTAAAAATGTAGTTACTCCCAAATGACGTTTCAAGTGGAGACATTCGAAAACGGAGTAATTAAAAACGCGTCAAACAAGAAAAGAAGACGGTAAACAAAAAGTCAGAATCGTCTCAAGACTTTTTTCTTGACAATCTAAAAAATTCATCACACAATTCTAAATCAAAAGACATATATTTGCGATTAATCAAAGGCAGCCTTAGACTATATTTGTCAGCGCATCCTACAATTTACTGTAAATACTATCATCATATTAGCGAGATTCTGCAGTTGTGGCCATAAATAAAATGACCGGGGAAGAAACTAGTGCCCGGTAATGGTCTGCTCAGGCAAATCAGGAAGCACAAACGCCGGCCTAAACTGATGCTTTACCATTCCAAACACACGGGATTTGGGGTCTTCATTCGTCTAAACTGTAACAGCCCCCAGTTAACGAATAAAAAGGTCTTCCCAAAATTAAAAGCACGTGTTGGCATCCATGTGGTATCATGAATCATGTGTCAACAAATTTACAACACCATGTAGTTTGGGACAACGTCCTTGGAAAATGGAATAATAACCAACAAGTGCCTTGAAATCGCCTGGTACTTTCAGGGGCAGCGGCAGTAATCTTCTAAGACGACCAAAGATCTCCAGTTCCGTTAGTACACAGACACAAACAGGTTAAAGACGTACAAGAAATTGTAGCAAATCAGCTAATTTACTAAAGCAATGAATGTTCAAAATACGATACAATGAGGTGTATAATGCGTAGTGGGGAATACGAATATGTGGGGAGCACTGCTGGGCAACTACGTCAGATGGGCAACTACGTCAGATGGGCAACTACGTCAGATGGGCAACTACGTCAGATGGGCAACTACGTCAGATGGGCACCTAAGTCAGGTGGGCACTAAAGCCAGCATAGTACTAACTGGCTCGCCTCTAACCCACTCAGCACTGACACGATGGGCACGTACTAGCTGGGCACCGGTTTTTTGCCATGGCTTTTGTGCCACCAGATAATCAACAGCATCAAAATGAAAATGACCAGCCTCCGAAGCATGATTCGAACGTCCTTTGTCACCAGCGCATGCGTAAGAGTGTCTGAAATGCTGCGCAGCTCCATGGCAATGCACAGGAACACAAAAGTAGTCAGCAAGGCATTCACTGTCGGATGGCTTGGGATGAATACTAAAAGGCCTTGTGAATCCGAGGCTAGCCAAATATGGTACTGTGCCACGAACAGCTGCAAAGAAGATGGGGGTAGTTAGTAAATGAACAAACGTGCTATTGAACGCGTAGCATATAATCTTCTTTCAGGTTTATGTACTTTTGCAGGTGGAGGGAGATTATGTGGTGAAAAGACATTATGGAAATTTTTTTTTAGAATAGAAACAGTCAGGGAAAAGCACATGAAATGGCTTAAGGGGATTTGCTACTTCACTGTGTGGATAAGGGAAACAAAAGGTTCTGCAGGGCCACTGGGAGCACCAACATCAGGAGGAACATGTGTATTGCGGCAGCTAACAGTTGTGACCATTCGTTTTTAGGGAAGAGTGAAAGTTCACCACTTGTTAGCAGAATGGCCACTTTAGCTGTCACAGTACACAATTAAGAGCAGAAAAGATTGAGGCTTCTAAAAGTCTGAATTGCTAAGATAAAACGCAGCTTGACGTGGAAAAGTTTGGTTGCTTCATGGCCAAAATCTTTCATTTTATGGGAACTTAGGGGACAATACAGATAAGTAAAGTCACCTGTTTTAAGAAAAAAGAAGAAAATTATTGTGCAATTCATTTTCTAAAAAAGGGGGAGAAGGCGCTGGTGGAGGATGGGTATCGGACTTGTTTGCTCCCAAAACAATGAAGCATTTGCTATTTAAGGGACCGAATCATACCTTCGTTAATTCAGAGGCACCAAAGGAAGGTTTTAGAGCTTTAGGGGCAAGCACCCTATTGTCTTGAAAATATACGGGCGCCCCTAACTATATATGAAATTTTAAATTTCCTTAGAGCTTTAAGGAAAGCATTGAGAGCAAAAAGAGGGAAGAATTTGAAACAAAACAAGGCTATAGGTCCAAAGTGCATTTACCTCCATTGACATTTTCCCGACCCAAGCGAAGAATGAACTGAATCTTGTTCTCAGGCAAGTAGGAACGTTTCGTAAAAGCAGGTAGGACGTGATCTAAAAATGAGAAAATACTTTCTGATCAGCGAACAAGTGTAAAACACCATTTTTATTCGCGAAGGATTGTAAAGAAAAGCACAGTTGCACGAATAGAGTTGTATTTTGGAGCATTTGCAAATACATCGAAGGAAAAGTATTAATGTGTTCAGGCCAACTTGGGCTTCAGTGTTTGTAATCGGGGTTGGGACATTGTGTAGGCGATATAAACGAGCACAAAGCAGAGTGAGAACAGTCCAGGACAAAAGAAGAATAATCAAGAGACGCGAGGGATCAAGGGCTGCCGAAAAACGAAAATTATTTGTATTGCAAACAGAAAATTGACACTCACGGGTATACAGGAGGCCGCTGCGTGGGCGGTATTGCATATCGAGCGATCGTTGCAGGCGAACAAATGAACGCCAAACAGCTGAAAAGCGAATCAATTGAATTTGGGGAGGAAAAGTCTCAACTGAAGATTAAAGAAAATCCATTGAGGGTAAAGAAGATCCGGACTATCGCTATAACGAAAGCATCTTATATGAACTAAGTTGCGATGTCTTCTGGCGTAACAGGTTGGCGGTGATGAAGGCTCATGATCGATGATATTTGATGGTGTGATTTTGACTATGACTTGCATGATTTAGATGATAATCAATGATTCTGATTGATGAATGATTGGTGATTCTGATTGATGAATATGATTGGTGATTCTGATTGATGATTAAGATTGGCAGCTATGACTGTTAGCACATACCGATGCTCCCGCAACAGAGAAGATCAGAGCGAAAACTGTCCCCCTACGCCGGAACAGACAGGAACTGTCCGCGTTCTCTTGCGCAATGTTGTACTTTTTGGCGGTTGCATAACCAAAGGCGGCGAACATTGCGTAGATAATGATCTGAAATTGGAATTGTAGACTAATAAGTACACAAAAATCGCGTTTAATGCAAAACATCATCAAGCTCTAGTTGAACTCAAGCAAAACGCAACGGGGGCTCCATAAACATTCTGCATGCCAAGGAACTTGAAATCCTGATTAACAATCAAATCTGGAAACCCGGCTCTTGATCACGTGATTAGCACATTCCCACTCAATTTTCCTGTAAACAATAATTAGGTCAAGTGTAATGGATTGACTTTGAAAGGTTTGTAATGGTTTAATGTCATTGAAGTGGTGGCTGACATACAGAGTTCGTGTAGGATTAAAACGCAGCCATTTGTCAGCCTCGGATGGGTGCACGCTGTTGTCGAATTGAAGCAGACCTCCGTTATGATCGAAAAAGAGGCCGACGAACATTTCGTTAAAGTGGTACATTGCAAAAGGGGAATGTTCAGGAGACTTGATTAGAAATTCTGAGTGAGCTTAGTTAGAGGACAAAGTTGCACCGAAGGCCGACATCAAATGAGTTTAATTACAAATGAAATCACATCATAACAGTTTTTCTTTAAATTAATGTCAACGCGACCAATGGGCTTTTACTATGAGAGTGAAAGCCGCGCAGAGCACAACTTACATATCGGTCTTTGCCAGATCGGACGGTCCACTGGTGGACGCCATCAAACGAATCGATAAACAGTTCTTTTATCGCAATGCGTGAAAAAAGCCAGTCACAAACAGTCTGAAATGACAACAGGGTTAGGAAAGCTAATTTTTCAGCAAGAACAACTTGCTATAAACAAAGTTAATTATTTTAGAAAAGGAAAATGTAAATAAAAATATTACGAAGGCTTTGTTTTCAAAAAGCCTCAAGGATTTAGCATCTAGGGATGGAGAAATTGAACAAGTAATAAATCAACTTACTTCATTTCCCCAAATAATGAAAACCAACGCGAAAAGGACACCAAATTTCAGCATCACCCATATATAATTTTTAATATTTTCTAGGATAGATAATGTAAACACGTGTTAAGCTGACAGACAATGAGGAAGTGATGCTGTAGCAAGGGTCAGCGATCTTCCTAATGGTGAAAATTTGAAATAGAGGAGCAACCCCCGTCCAGCCAGTCGGTCTGCATTCTCCGCACAAACGCAATCAGCACAATGTTCATTGGTGCAAACGGCCGATGCAATTCGGAGGAGAATCCACACTCGGTCTCGCAATCGTCATCTTATTTACCGTGTCCAAGTCTAAGTTAATTTACAATGTTCATAGCTTTAATTTGCGGTTTGATTTCAAATGGCTCTTTCTAAAACAGAGGTCCATATTCGTTTCCCGCTAAGGGTCATAGCCAATCCCTTTGCCCAATAGAACAACATTAAGTAAGGTTTGGGGGTGATTTCTAATTGTCAATAAAAGTTTATTAATTACACACAGTTTGCAACAACAACTGCAAACAGCAAATGATCATCAACAAATTCAGCAAAAGGTTGACTAACCTTCGACATATTGAGCACGAAGCCTCGGGGGGAAAATCATCATGAGGTACAGAAATATGAACCAAATTGACAAGATGGAATTGAGGTAGTAGAACTGGTATGGTCGGTCCATGAACAGACATGCGGCAACAGGGACTACGTTCAGCCTGGCCATTTCCTTAAAAAACGGATTGCAAGTAGACATGATGATGGTCATCTCAAGATGGTCTATGCAATGGGTGCACAGATATTGTACCATTATCGGTTTTTGCCAATTTCGTACAAGTATATCGAAATCGGAATACTTCAATGGCGTGTTTGTCTCGCTGTCTTGGGATCATCGTCTACATTTCTTCTGGCCAAATCTCGATTCCCAAGCAATCATTTTGTAATTCATTGACGGAAATTTCATTTTGCATACTGTGTGTGGCACTTATAAACGCGTTGAGATTTCTCGGAGCATACCTATATCGGAGGATATACGAGGAGTTGTTCTATCTGACCATTTGCCCTACTTTCGGCAAAGCCGTTTCAGTCACCTTTGGGTATCAATGAATTTCTTTCAACTTCTATGCCATCTTAAAACACTAAAAATTAAAAGGTTGGTGCATGAAAGCTTCCACTTTCAAAGGCATTTTCAATTTGCTATAATTGAACAGAAAACTATTCATCTAAGCAGTGCCATATTGGTACGATAGCTGTTCAATTTGGAATGGTATCATTTGACCCTGTGTAAACAGAAGGCCTTAAGTTGCCCTCTTTAGTACAGTATTCCACCGTCGTACGACACTTATTCAAACATCAGGCCTTTTAATGACCGTGGAATACTCTTACAGGTCAATTGAAAAACACCCTTATGTCGATAAATATGGAAATTTCCGTCAATGCACAACAGTACTTTTGTAAATGTAATCGCAGTAATCACTTTAATAGCCTCATCATCATGTTTTAGCAGATGACAAAATTAAAAGTGATGGTTTTCTCTATGTAACTGCATACATTCACAAATAATATTCTTGTTATTTAATGTCAGTCTTTAATGTTAAATGGGCGAATCAAGTTGATTCTGGTCGGAATCTAATGCTTCAGGCGAAGGGCTGGCTGTTCTAACCAAAACACCACGTTTAGCAAATAGCCACAGTATACATCAAACAATACAGTATACGTCAGGTGGAAGACCAAACCAGGACCTTCCATTCCAACGCACAAAGAGGGCCTTGCTCTCTTGAAAGGAGAACCCATAAACATTCTAATGCAATACCAAAGCTAAAAGTTCTACAACACAACTCGGATAAAAGGACCAGCTCTAGTCTAAATGGGCTCTTGCTATGAATTTGTTTGCACACAGCGTATACTCAGCGTATATTCTAGAGTATATTCAGCGAACGTGGCAATACCATAAAATTCGTACGAGAAAATTTCTTTGCAACACAAACCTTGCATATGCGATATAAGCCGAAGTCTCCAGTTGACCACAGATAAGTGAAGCTCTCAAAGCCGATAATGAACAGGTACGACGCGAAGAGAACTTCGACGAACAGATAAATCGGCAAAATCTAAAAAGGAGGCAAACTTACTTCAGACATACTGTGGCTAATTCTGCAAGCGTAATTTGACGTTTAAAGCATCGCGTCCACCTTGTAGGACAAAGTGCCAAAAGCTGACCCAGAACTAAAGGAACAGATTCTTACTTGGAACAGTTTTCTGAGTTATTGGCAAAGTAAGGTTGACATTCAACTGCCGATTTTCTTTTAGAAATCCAGATAACAAACGAAAAAATTTCGTGACAGGTCTAACTCTATACCAGGCCTAAAACTCTTGCTTTCAGTTGCTGTCAAAATCTTGATGTAATAAAATATTATTTTTGGAAATAGGTTCAAGAACGCAAGTAGCAAGTAGGAACAGAGATGATCCAACCCTAAAAAAATCCAGACTTAGTTTCGGAAAGTAAATTATGCCCGTAATGGAGCTGATGATGTGAATTTGCACCCTTACAGCCAGAACGCAATTCCTTATTCAAAGGCATCGTGAAATATGAGAGCAAAAAGCGTTGGGCCCCAATAAAACTTCTTTCCCTTTGCATTTATGCTGATACTCTCCTCCCTGCATTTCTTGCAACATTACATTCAATTCAGTAGGCATGTTGACAAAAGCATTATAAACTTAAATGACCGAAGAGCTCATTTTGTATGAAATATTGAGAAAATTTGATGCCCCATCTTTTCTTGGCTCTTCAACACTAGGTGGGGGAATGCAGAGTTCGCTAACTTGAAGTAAAAAATAACTAGTTTAAATGGGGATTTAGTAACAAAGTTTGCCGTTCCCTCATGGATGTGGTCGTTATTTGCGGTGATGCGACACCAATACCTTTTCAGCGCCTGTGTAATTGTAGACCAAAATAAGGAGCATCATCCACCCTTTCCATTCATCTGACTGGTCTTTGTTGAGGAATGTTCGCTGGAAGGTTGTTTACTAAACGTAAGACTGGCTGTTGATAATAGAATTTCATGAAAAACGAGCGTTCTGTTAAAAAATGATTAATGTCATTACACAAAACAACACCCAACAAATGTAGTACCGGCAAAATCATAAACAAGAAAAAGCATCTGTGGTTTCCCAGCAGTTTTTGCTAGTAATCCTAGAAAGCATTCTTTCAAAAAGAACTTTTCAGCTCTTATGAAGGGCAAAGAGCCTTTTTAAGTCAGACCACTTACATCGTTTGTCTTTTTTAGTCTGTAAACGCCAAGGAAAGCCATAACCCCAAAAGGGGCAAAAAACGCAGCCCAAGAAAAATCTTTTGGTGCTTTCATTAACACGTAGCATCTGGAAAACAAAAAAAGAAAATAGGAAATTCCAGAACAAGGCAAAGGTTAAAAAGGCAAATTTGGGTGCGATGCATTGGCAAATTTGTCGAAAAGCGATGATTTGACGAAAAGCGATGTTTTGACGCAAAGCGATGTTTTGACGCAAAGCGATGGATATTCCAAAAAATAACGGAGGCCAGCGGAACGGAGTTAAACTTATCTTTCAATTAGCATTGCAGCTCTTGTTATCAATGTTATTAAGATTATAATTAACATGTTATCAAACGCATAGAAGGGTGTGCCTTTTTCATCTACGTGATGTGTAGCTCGTAGTAAGATTTGAAGCTGATTGACAGGTCTAGAGATTGGAACTTAAAACTAAAGAAGTTCTCACTACTTTGCAGACCATCATGGCATAAGATGCTGCTTACGCTCGCCTACGCACGTGGGATTGGTGACATTGCTGGCACAAGATGAATAATGAACGAGGCGAAAAACACATTTCTAAGGAAAGGCCTTGCATTAACGAGTTAAGAATGAAGGTGTTACGCGTAGCTTTCAGCCGTCTGCATTAACCCACCCACGTAAACAAAGCAAAATTGACAAGCATTTATCGTATTCTTTGCTGTCTGGAAAGGATAAATGTGAGGATAAAGAGGGACCACGTGCCGTAGAGTGATCGTGTCGAGCCAAAGCTAAAGCGTCGCTCTTAGACCCGACAATAGAGTCCCTTTAAGGCCTGACTCGCTTCAAGGCCAGACTCGCTTCAAGGCCTGACTCGCTTCAAGGCCTGACTCGCTTCAAGGCCAGACTATAGAGACACGTTGAAGCCCCACGCAGTAAAGTAACCAGTCTTAGCACTCACTTTAGGAGGTGTTGTTGGAGATAAAAGCTTACCTATCGCAAACAAAGAAATATGCCATTATGAAGGAAAGTTTTGCCATTGACTTTAAAACAGCATACGTTGTCTCGGAGCGCATCCATGCTAGGCCAGTTTGTTCCACTGGCTCCGGTCCTGAAAAAAGCATCATTCATATCGACATGATAACAATCGTCTAAAAAAACTCACAACACCCATTAAGCGCAAATTATCTTAAGCGCCCAGTTTTAAACAGAGTTTGGTTATTTGAAAATAGGAGAAAGAGAATAGAAGAAACCGACCTTGCTGGCACCTCGAGCATCTACGAAGGCAGAACATCACAAGCCAAAGTAAAACACTGGAAGATAAAAACAAAGCTCGAATCAGTTTTCTGTTTAGATTTCAATAACAAAGCTTTATATCAACGAAGCTAAATAATAGAGAGAGGCAAGAAAAAATTGGCTTCAAGGCTTCAAAAATTATGGGTACCGATTGTAATAAAAGCTTATCAAGTTACCATGTGGCGAAAACAGCAAATGTATTAAACTGCAGTCTCGTGACTTTCTCCATCTCTATGCAGCAAGAAGCATCGTTTGGCACCATGTACTGATTGCAGAATGAGTTCAGGATCATGTCTAGTTGCTAAAAAGACAGAGAACAAGTCTAGATTAACCATTACTATTACTGATTGCTGGGATCGAAAGCAAATAAGGCTGCCACAGCATAGTTTTCATATGTCCTCAGCATATTATTTCATTATCAATTTATACTATTTAAACCGGCATTCGGTTGAAAAATAATCAAAGACGTAATGACGCACCACTTTTTCAACTTTTGGGCTATAGTGCAGACCATCGGAGGTTTCTTCTGGCTTCAACGCAGCTACTTCAGAGCTTGCATTTAGCACTCGAATCTGGTGCGATTTGCTATGGAGTGAAGCATGACTTCAGTTGAAATTCAATCTAATCAAAGCCGAATGGGAGAACATTCAATGAATGGGTGTTCCTCTACTAGCATTGCTGGCAAGAACGTTTTGACAATGTAGCATATGTGAGTGAGTCGCATACTGTAGCTTTTCAAGACACTGCCAAACAAGATGTTTTACACAAGCTACAAATTAGAAGACATCAGATTCTATTCATCTGAGAGATAGGAGAACCTTCGGCAGATCTAATTTTCTGGACTAAAAAATTTGCTTTGTTTTCGAATTGAAAGAAAGGAAAGCTAAGCACAAATGTGCAGGTGGAAATAGAAACAATACAATTCAGAGAGAAATAGAAAGAGAAAGTACATCAAAAGTTAAGAATGAATGAAGGCAGTAGATAGATGTAAAATCGAGGCAAAAATAAAGCAAGTGGCGTCATTCAAATGGAATAACACACAGCCACGAGTGGAAAAAACAGGATTTTCAAACGTAAGAGCTACATCTGTTATGACTACAACTGTTCAAAAGTGCAAAATGTGAGCTTATCTGTGTATTCTGCGTGAACGGGTCTTTTATCAAAAAAGAATTCAAGCTCTCTTAAAAACTCTCTTAATGAAAAATGTAACAGTGTATCTTTAAAAATTAATCAGGAGACAAGACATTACCTGCAGAGAGAAAATCCAGTATAAACAGACATAATGTGAAAGTGGGTGGAGAAGAAGAAAAAGAAGCAGCTGACATCGAGACGACACTGATGCCATTTTTGAAACAACAAAATGAGTTCTGGATCAATATGCTTCGCCAAAAGAACAGTTTGCTCGTAAAGCCCTATTCATCAAAATCCTTCTTGCAACCAAGCAAAATAAACTAATTTCAACTCAGGACGGTATTACCACAAGTACAGGGCTGTTTGACAGGTGGTTGAAAGAACAACTCTTGAAAAAATAAAACTTGCTGGTTCTGAAAATGAACCCCATTGCAAAACCTCTTTGGTCACATTACACTTGTCATTCGACAACTTGCATAATGACTGATGACTGGCATAATGTATCTAGACCGTATGATGACACAAAGATATATACAGTTTATTTAATTGACACCATCAAACTGAGCCAGCCTGGCAACTTACAGGGCTTTAACTGCAGCCAAGTTGAACAATTCGACTTTCTCGTTGGTGATCGCTTGTCTAATTGGACTTAGCTTTTTCTCGACAACGGGGTCTGAAATGGGAAATCCACAATCACAACCTGACTAATACAGCACACATTCTAGCATCGAAAACAACGCTAAAAATGTTGTGGCTTTAACCAATCCTTGAATTCACTGCAAACCAAATATGTTGTATACTCTCGAGCAGTGTAGCGGCAATGGATGACGTCACACAAAGACAGGAGACCTGACCCACGCTTAACAATAGTTCATAGGACTTGTGTGATCCATCAATGAGCGGCGATATTACTGTCATGCTAAACTGTTTTGTACCTTGCACCATCCAGACCACCAGGGGGACAACCTTGAGCCACTGCTTCTTCACCAGGTGCATCTGGCGCTTTGTCTTCACTCGCTGGCTCAACGTGTCAGCTTGTGACAACTCGTCCTCAGAAGACTGCTTTTTCAGCGTAGTCCCGATTTCAGTCAGGGTCTCTCGAATTTTTTCCAAATTTTCTAAAATGAGAACAACAAATAAAAAATAAAACAGGATAATGCCATCTCTATCCGCGCCCCAGGTGTTGAAAGCAGACTTACACTACAGGGCTAGCTAATCATCTCTTTCCAATCAGAGAAATTGTCCAATATATTGGCTCAGTACTTAAGAAATCCTGAGCTCAGCCAAATCATTAAGCAAAACTCTTACGAACAAGGACAAATGTGATAACCATATCCACTTCTGACATCCTTTATCATTTTTTCTGTCATATAACAGACAAACATTCAGAAAGTCTTTCAACCAGACAATGACTAGCAAAGTCAATTTCCTTCCTGAAGGGTTAATAACAATTTTGCAAACGAAGAAGTTCAATTTGTAATAGATTTGTAATAAGATTCCCACAAATTCAAAAGCTATGTTACCTGATTCAAATTGTCTGACCTCTTTTTTGACTAGCTGGTAATACATGATTTAGAACATACCATTTGAAAGAGCTTTGAAAAAGCATCATCAACATCCAAACCTTGATATCCCAGGACTGCTTTAACTGACTTCTCCTTTATTGTCCACTGCAAAGAAAGATTAATTTTAGAAAATACAGTTTTTCAAACAAAAGTCTTTTGGTAAAATGTATTCTATATAGAATTTCCAGTCATAGCTTGACCCAAATTCCAAGAACAAATCACAATCGCCACAAATGACTTGATAGAGCTAGCAAAAAATAAGAAAAATTACAAGTGTGGTGGATAATTTTTTGACTTCCACAGCAGAAAAGAGATATTGCAGTAAACTAGAAAAAGTCTTACCACTCCAGCACCAGCTACAAGGAGTTGCGGAAGCTTGGCTTTGTCCTGAAAGCAAATGAAGAATTTGTTTTTAAAAAACATACTTATAGCTGTTAATACAAGAAAAATCATATATGTCTGATGAACTACATGTTAAGCAAAATTATGGTGCTAATAACTGATTGATAGTTAAAAGTAACTGAAAAGCTGTTATAAAAATATTTCAATAATATGATTGTCATTTATTACCATGAAAACAATTATCACTGCTTTTCATGACCCATAAATGTATTCATATCTGCTGGCTTCAAATTGATTTGATTCAAATTCATCCAAACATTACCTTCCCCATTGACATTACCAAAGACATTTTAATTTTGGCAGCAAAACGACTTCTGGTGCTAGCAATGTCAAATAAAAAGCACAAGGAGAATATATTAAGGCTGCACCACATGTAAAGAATTCAGTTAATATGTATATCAAATCATTATAACATACCATACCTTTAACCAAGATTTAAATAGTTCATTCATTTCTTTGTTAGCATGAGGCTGCCAAAAGAAATTCTAAAAAAGAAAAAACCAGAAAACTTTAGGGCCATTTCTATTGCAATGAGCCAAATAGAGTTTTGAGATAAAATAGCAGCTGGGAAGTGGTAGATTGGAAAACAAAGCACACAATAGGTGTCACAAATAGGTAGCAGCACAAGAAACAATATTGAAATGCCACCTATAGTAGCTGGAAATGAAGAACCATTCCAAAGAAATTGAGTTGTACAGCAGCAGCTGTAAGATACAGAAAAAGAAGAATAAAAAACACCCAGTGGATCGTAGGGCAACAGAAGGGACCTCAAGAAAGGTAAATGGAAAATGAGCCAGACAAAAACAATCATACATCAAATAAACTGATGGAAGCTTGGAAAATAAAAGTTTTGATAATGTTTGAAAGTAAATACCACAGATACATTGCCAGGTTCTGCATAAAATAGGTTGCTGTGCTGTAAAGGAAGACATGAATAATATTAGACATAATATAGGAAGACATGTGACATTTACTGAAAAAGCGGTTGATAATTTTACCGCTTTTGTGATCCATTAATAAAGACATCAGGGGTAAGATGCATATCTACAAAGTATAAGGAAGTTAGCTAAAAGTTTTTTCGAATGTCCTTATCATTAGATTGCCCTTTTACTATTTTTGGTTCAATGTTTGTCTATAATGGAATAATTCTATGATTAATTATAATTAAGAAAAAGAAAAACATGACTGCAGTAACAGACAAGGGTTCAAGAATAGACTTGCTTGAAATTGCTGTCTTGGATGGAATCAAATACTATTATGGAGGCAAAATTGATGACAGCAAATTGAAGGCAGAAACACTTAAACAATTGAAATTGTTTTGTTGCCTTTATCATGTATCTTAACACTTAATAAAACATTCAACAGACACTGAATACCAAAAGATGCAAGCTATTTGGACACTATAAATGAACATACTTTGTCTATTACCAAGCATTTATTCTTGCAAAGGCAGTCTTTGTAATATGAGGCGTGCGATCGCACACAAACACGCAAGTTTTCCAAGGCATGCTAATCATCGCACACGCAAAACAGTGGTAACTCAAAGTTGCCAGTTTAATGTGGTAACTTTTTGCTTTTCAAAGGCAGTTCTGTCGTTGTCCAAGGTGTTGTTAAAGTATTCCCATACGGAATTTATCAACAGCATCAAAAAGATCACTTAACAGTTAATACAGAACAGTTTTCTCCGTCAATTTCCTTGGTTTCCATTCAGTTTATAAAACAAAAGGTCTTCTTAAAAGCAGCACTCAGTTATTGACAACACGTAATGAGAAACAACCGATAAAAAGCAGTTCGCATCGCATGCCATCGCACACGCAAAGTAATCAACCTATCGCAGCCTATTTTCATATTACAAAGACTGCAAAGACATGCTTTGTGTTCATGTTTAGAGCTTGACTTTTTCAAAATGTCAATTAGATTTCAATCCAAAATAACACATTAAAATGTATATATTTATCAAAAAACAGGAACTCACAGCTTTTTCATTTTTGATTTTTTTTCCACTCAACAAACCAGCAAGATGAAAGAAAAGACCTCTCATTCTCGAATCACCAACAAATGCGACTTGATTAAATCTCAAACAGGTTCTAATTTCGCTATAAAAAGTAAATACAAAATAAAAGATTGCATCATCCAGCCACATATAAATCTATTTGAACATTTAGCAGAGAGACAAAATATCTTAAACTGTGCATCTACAGAAGGCAGATATATAGGCACATTCTGAACATCCTTTGTTAAAGCAGAAATCATAACACTCTAACTGTCCATTTTTAGAATGTATTATTGTCTCTAAGGCATGTTGGTATAACTTGAAATAATATCTTGTCCACATTCACTTGCGCAATAAATACACTGCACATATTCGGGTACACAAATTTTAGTATACTTTTGCAGAGAAATTTTTTGCGCCATGCTATTCTTAAAAGCATGTTGAGCTTATTTCTATCATAGAATTATTCTTGATTATATCTTTGCCTACAAAAGCAAAGGCCTCTCTGATTAAGACGAAAAATATCACTTGGAGCAAATGGAACTTGTGAGATTTTGAGATGGAACAACCTGATTCACAACATCCGCACATATAAACGAAAATGAGGTTTTGTAACACAATACCTTGCCATATAGCTATGCATCATACATCCATCTGGCTTCCATCTATCTTGAAGCCAGGTCCCTCTATTGAACAGCATTGAGCAAGTGTCACTTCCTAGAATAAAGAAGTTACCTCAGTGTCCTAATATTTGAACAGCCAAACAAAGTTTTATTCTCTTAATCTCTTTTCAAGTTTAATTATGGAGATATTCCTCTCAATTTCAATTTAATCATTTGACTAAAATAAAAAACTAACAATGCTGCAAGAACCATATACGTTAAAAATGGTGGATGTTGGAATAGGAAAGGAAAATACTGTATTCATTTAAAGCAATCAATCTAGTATATCCTATTCATTCTCTTGCTGTCCTTTTTTATCAATAGAGACTACACTGATATGAAAAAGGTTAAACACTATGATAAATCATTTTTGGAAAAACCTGCACAAAATTGATAGATCTTGTGACAAATATATAGCATGATAGCTTCTTTACATGTTTGGATCATGCTATTTCAGGGCACCTTCATGAAGCATATGGTTTTTTATTATGTTACAGCACTGTGTGACAAACCTATGGTTATTGATTTAAAAGTGAAATATTTTGCATAATTTTGTGCAATCAATTGTTGTACTTTAGTGCTCCTGTTAGACTAAAAACAAAAATATCAAGTTAGAGATTCAAACAACTATTGGCATAGATGACTGTTTGCTATCCTAAAAGCACACCAATAAATGCAATTTATAAGCAACATTCTTATTCCAACAAGCAAAAAATAATGGATGCTTGTTATTGTAAGCCCCAGAAGGTATCTCCAAATTATAAATGAAAGAAAGACTGCAAAAAATAACACAGCCAAAACCAAGATTGCAGATCGTAAAATCACTGAAAACAACACCTGGAAAAGACAGCCGCATTGCATGCCAACTAAACACTGCTATAACAATGATGGCTGCAACAATCTTGGACCCAATCAGCACTAGTCTTGTTATACGCTCCCCTACTGTTTCTTTTTTAATCATCCCATCTTTGGGTGTTGTTGGTAAATCTTGCTCAACTTCCATCTTATCCATGGCTAGAAAACAAAGATGCTGCTTTGCTGAACTTAACTGATAATATCTATAGGACTCTGCCAAATTAAAAACATTTCTAAAAAGCTTGCGTCTATTACTCGTTTCGTTTCTGGATTTACCATAAATAGCCACAATTGTTTATTGAAATTGCATAATTACACATTAAAACGACAGGTACGAAACCATTTTAAAGTACAAGAAGCAAAAGATTATATCATTTACTTCATTCAATTCTGTAGGATTGTAAACTTGCGCATGAAATCCGCGGTCCTCACCTGTCCAGGTCATCACTCATAAATATTTATTTTGTTGTGAAATTCTGAAGTAGAATGAAAGAAAAAACGCATGCTATTTATAAAACAAGAACTTGCTAAACATTCATACCGTCGCACTGTTTCTATTTGTTGTAGATGCCGCAATTTTGCATCTATTTACTGCAGAAAACAAAACTAATCACTCCATGACGCCTCTGTTCCTTCGCAGCAATTACAATGACTTCTCTTCTGCCTCGTTTCTGAGCCAATCAAAGAGAGGCATTGCTTTCAAATGGGAAGAAATGTTTAGCATACAACCATCATTAGACATCCCTTGAATAAAATTCAACAAATAGACACGCATTGTCGAAAAACAAACTACACACCATATAGTAGGCTAGAGCAAGAAAAATGAATTCGTAAGATGCCTCCAACAAATGGCAAAATAAGAATCATCTTCAAACTACGAGTTTCCTAAGTTGAGGGTTAGTTAAGATATGCTTAAGTTAGTAGAAAAACAAAGTGTACTTGCTAGGGGTTTATTCTTATTCTAAGTTAGAGAACAGGGATTCAGTGGCGGATTTAAAGGGGGGCAACTGCCCCTAGTTGCCCCTCTCTCAACGAGTTGAAGCAAGTCTGGTGCCCCTTTTTTGGAAATTGTGCGCCCCTTTCGAAGAATGAGGAATCAGGTAAAAAAGTGTTTGAGACCGATAGATTAATTTACTTTAAGGATAGCCTCAAAGGTATGTTGTTTATTCCGAAAATGGATCTGAAATTGTTGTATACAGCGCACCCACTACCAACTGCCCCTCCTTCAAATTCGCTCTGGATCCGCCCATGCAGGGATTTGATGCAATTTTTCGGCTTCTGAACGCCAGAAGTACACAAAACTTTCAACAGAGTGGATGATACCCATGAATTCTTGTTCGGAAATTTCTTGTTGAGAAGTTTTTTAAGGGGGAATTCCATAATGGTTTAGAAAAAAATCTGGTCATTAATTCCCATACAGTATCTATTTGGTAGCATACTCAATCAAATAAATCTAACAAAAAGACATGATACTAATAAAATTAGGATTTCGTTCTTTACTATCACGAGGCAAAAAGCCTAGATGCTAAAAGGCTTGTAGAAACGTTGTCTATTTATCTGAAGCGTTGGGAAAAAGTCTTCTTCCCAAAGCGAAACCATTCCCAGAATCCGTTTCTCGCTCTGGGTGCGTTTCCGCTCGCGCTGCCACTAGTATTTTCGCGTTGCCTAATAAGACGCAAGACAATGGTGTGTTGGGAAGGAAAGTAGGGCTTGTCTCACAGTTTTTGTTGCGTAGTGGGCAATTTGCTAAGATCATCTCGTTTCAGGCAAGATGACTGTAAAAGAGGTAACATTCGGCATTTAATTTTGATTTACAAGTAGATTTTTCCTGGTTTTTTATTTCTTGATAGGCAGGCAAGCGACATTTGTCGAGCGCCTCATTGCAGCAACCAAAGTTTTATATTGTTGGCCGAGTTATCAGTTGCCATCCGTGATTTTTGTTGCTTTATTTGATGTTTGACCTACAGAAATGATTCAGATGGCCTAGTAGCACATCAAAGTAAGATCTAAGTAAAATAACCAACGTTTGGTTGCGCCAAATTGTGGGTTATCCCAAGGAGCATTTAGGCCGAAGGAGCCGGCGTGCTTGAACTAGCACTCGACCGAGAAAGCTTATTAATTTTGCACACTGGTTTGTAGCTGTTGACAACATTTAACCTAAACTCCACTTACATCATACAAGTCGAAAATCTATATAGAAAAGTTTTTTACTTGAGATTGCATAAGATTGCAGAAATGTTTTTACTTTTTCGAATTTCAAAAAAAAATAATGATAACTTTTCATTTATATATAATTACGCTGAAATTACAAACTTCTTTAGGCATTTTGCATCTAGCTTGCCTTGGTTTGCATTTACTTCACCAATAAAACTATGTAGATATAGCAGTGAGATATAACAAGTGTCTGCTTGAATTGGAATAATATGATATAAAGAAGGATGTTGACAGATTAGCAGCTTTGGTCCTGGTATGTAATGCAGCAAGCGGTAACAGATGTACAATTGGTGGTTGAAAATGGAATGAACAGTTAGCAATTTGGCTAAGATTTCAGATATGAGTGCCATAAGTATTGTACCCTATTGTGAGGCTAGAAATATTCTGTGATGTGTTACAAATCACCACAGTAATTATGATAAAAATGGAGAGTCTCTAGCTTTCATGATCTACATCTTGATCAATAAAACCCAAAAGGCATCACACTGATGGATGATAATGTGTGGTGAGAAAGTGTATACAGTTTGCCATATTATGTATGAATGTTGTAAGAAAGTGAATAAGGAATGCAAGTGACACAATTTTACCATTTTTAGCCTGCTTTTCCATATTTTACTTGGAATTGTGCAGAGGAGCTGGAAAGTAGACTCAAGAAGTCTCTGTATCATGGTGGCAAAAGTGAGTGCATGCCTGCAGTTTCCCCAGTTGCTCTGTCAGGTGAGTAAGCACATTCTGTTTTCTAGACGTGTTGCAAGGCTCAAAATGGTCATTAGCTTGCAAGCATGTCTATCTACAACAAAAAAGACATTGATTAGCAAGAATTTGTGGAAAGAGGGGCATTGGCAAAGATGTAATGCAGTATACAACATATGGAATAAATCTAATGTCCAGGAAATTCCATCAACTATAGAATTGCTGCAAATTTGTTAAAGAATACACAATTGTCAATGTGTCTTCTAAGTAACCTTAAAATTCTTCTTCTTTGAAGTTCCATCATCTCCAAAATTGTTGGTCAACCATTCCTTTTTGCTTTCTGACCAAAGGTGTCTTCTGACCAAACTTTGTTGGCTATCCTTTTCACTATCCTATGAAACCAAATTGAACAATACTGACTGGTTGTAAAAATATCCTCTTTAATGGTGATTTCTTTAGCATGTTAGCAAGGTATTAACCTTTTAGGGACAAAAACATTAAAT
Source organism: Nemopilema nomurai (assembly GCA_003864495.1). Taxonomy (NCBI): domain Eukaryota; kingdom Metazoa; phylum Cnidaria; class Scyphozoa; order Rhizostomeae; family Rhizostomatidae; genus Nemopilema; species Nemopilema nomurai. Next base: position 901,170 of record ML133498.1, on the reverse strand, counting down.
GTACAGCAGGCCTTTTTGCGAGATATACCCAAGTGGCCTAGAGCTAAACACATCTAAAAAGGAAGAACAAACAAAAATATACCCTATCTGAATTAGACAGGGAATTTGATGATAGAGATAAAAAATGCAGATAATTTGACAAGAAAATTAATGAAATTGACATAAATTTTGCAGGCTTTACCATCTCTAGCTTTCTTTCAGATTTGGCAGTATCAGTGTATGTTGATGCAGCCCCCTCTCCTAAACGGAAATTGAGCCCTGGATACATTGGATCATTGTCCAGGTAACGTTTCAAAGTTCAACAAAAGTAATACTAGATGCAAAGTTTGGAAGAGAACAGCAGTGGATTGAAAAACTGATTGATTTGGTCACTAAGTGTGATGGGACAGTTGGCTCACATTTTTTCTCCAGCTTTCTTTTAAATATGTAATTTGTGAAGAGCATATAATCAAAATGTAAGGTTATATTAGTGTGTGTCTCTTAATTTAAGGCTGAACTAAAAGTGTGAAGCAGCAAGAGTGTTGGGAGTATGTGCTAGAAAGAAATGGAAAAGGCTCATGTTAATTCTAGAGACAAGGATACCAATAAACTGAAGAACGACACAAAATATTAACTGCATATAATGATCATGGAATCGCATCACAAAGCAAAGAAAGATGAAAACATTGATTTGAATGTACCTACTTTGTGGAACAATGTGCACATTTCTAGGTGTCATAAAGAAGCAAGTTTACACTTTTAGTTATAGATGAACCAAGGAATGCCTCAATACCAGAAAGCTTTTAGCTAACTGAGCAAGCCGTTAGAGTGTCATTTTATTATTTGATTTTAATTTCAGGCGGTTAACAATAAATCCCTGCACCATGATACTTGGTATTCTTTACTGTGAAAGACTTCGCCAGATAAATCCAGACTATCTGAGCAAGATATCTTCATCGGACCTTTTTGTTGTTTCTCTTGTAAGTTGTCTAGTTTTGTTGTTTCAATGTAAACAATGTCTAGGAATGTATGCAATTTGAGATCTGTCTATCAGATAGTGTTTGATGTCTTTTTCACATTTTTAAGAAGCTTAGAATAGCAAATAAAGAGCCATTGTTTTCTATACAGCAATTTTGTTATGAAACATTTAAGGTTTTTGTTTATACTTTGCCAAGTAATACATCCATATTTGATCTGAAATCCTTTGCCATTTCAATCTTTCTTTGGCACAAATTTTTCAGATATTTCTGTTGATTTATTGATAGACAAATGATGTAATAATTTTATCTGTAGGTGGTTGCATCAAAATTTTTGAATGATGAGGGAGAAGATGATGAATTATTCAATGATGAATGGGCAGAAGCAGGTAACAAAGCTTCTTTGTTCAACCAAGTTTAACATTGTAGTTGGGTTGGGTAATTAAAGTCTATTTCTTGTATGCTCTTTTTATCTGTTATGTATTTTTATGCTGGTTATTGGTTTCTCAGATAATTGATGCAAATATATTTTTATGATGCATACCAATTTTCGTCTTTCAGGTGGTTTAGGGGTCAGTACTGTTAATCGCCTTGAAAGGGAATTCCTAGATGCAATTGTGAGTATAGCTGACATGAATCATTTCAAGTGAACTCTGTAATTAATCTCTGTAATGGAGAAGCAATATCCAAGGCATCAGTGAAACATGTGTAGCCCTAATAACACCGCTTTCAGGTTAAGCAAACTAAGCTAAGTTGCCTCGGGTTTTGTGCAATTTATTTGATGCAAGATGCCAGAAACAAACACGCTTTATGTAAATGGAAGATTAGTTAAAAATGGTCTTATTTTTATTCAGCAATGGCGAGCCTATGTCAGTCCAAAGGAGTTTTTGCAATTTTGCAATCGATTGGAAACACGGTTTGTATAACATTGGAATTTTGCTTTACAAAAAATTTACAAGAAATTAGAAGTTATTGCTACCATCAAATCATCATCACCTTTTTCAATTCCTTTGTACAAGTCCCAATGGACAAGAAGCTTTTGGAGGCATGAAACTGAGTTTGTATTCAGTGTACTGTAATTATACATGTTTGAAGTTTTTCACCAAATCAGAGTCATAGGAAAATGAAAAATATCTATTTGTTCTTTGCAGTATTGCTTTGAAACATGGTCTAAACAGAGGATGGTTTTCATACACTGATCTTTCAAACATCCTGACTCAGATTCATTTCATTGACGCTCTCAAGAAATTAACACAGGTTGGTTTTAAGTAGCAATTGGTGAAGATTCCTCATTAAACCTTTTACTGTCCACATTTGAAATGCAGTTTAGATTATTCATTGTTTTACTTAACACCTCTTATAATATTTTGTTCACAGGTTCTTCTTGGGTGCACTTTGATGTACAGTCTGTCCTTAAGTGTCATGATAAGCACAGTGGTCTGCATCAATGCTTCAGACAAAGTCAGTAGTTTGGCGAAGGCAAGCTCAAGTGAAATGACCAACACTTTGCACCCATTTGCTGGTCGTGGATTAACAAGAGCCCGCAAGACAGTTGATGACCAAGCCCCTGTTGTCATCTTCAGAAATGAAAGCAGATGTACATGTGATTCACAAATTGAAGTTACTGACTGGCACCTTACAAAACCAGAAAACCACACTTCCAAAGAATTTTGTTATGCATGCCTGTTTAATTCACTTGACAATTCAAGACATCATGGTTCTATTCCACCTGAAGGCTCTGGACAGACAAATGATTTTCACCAGACTATAAGGCATTCTTTCCCTGATCTCCAACACCCAAATCCCCAATCACGTCAAGCTATGGGATTTGCTAGGCAGTCCTCATGGAACACCACATCATCCTCAGTTCATTCTCAAGTTCAGGGCAGTGAGAGAAAAGTAAACTGTTTGATGAGAAAACAAACATTTTATCTGCAAAATCTGTTTTTTGGCTTGACACAAATTCTTGATTGGAATCAATCTATCAAGAGATCTCAAGTGAACAACACCTGGCATCTAAACATCAATGGATTTTTACCAACTGATGCCATGTTTACTAGTCACGAAGTCTCTTTCATTTTGTAAAAGTATGAGTATGTCGTTTTAACAGTTCTCTTGCTTTGTCTGCTTTGTATCTTGCATTTTTCATCTGCATTTTATATACCATAACATGTAATTTACATCTAATCATTATCCCACCACCATTTGACTGTATAAAGAAGCAGGTGTAGAATCAGACTTGTTGTTTCCACATGTTCAGAACACCCTTTCTTGCTGTATAACTTAACTTGTTCCGAGAACATACCCTTGTGTTTCTCTACATGGCAATATGAAGGTTATTGAGGCTAGCTTATTAATAAAGGGCTATGGTTTGATCTCTTTTACCTTGTGATATGTGCCTTTTGAGATTAACCATGTATGGTTTTGGGTGTGTTCATGCACCAAAAGTGTCTTCTATTTGTGCAAAGTTTGTCAATTAACAGTTTGTATTTTTAAAACATTTGTTGGTTTAGGATTGTTTTGAGCTGCTGTTGTAAAGTTAACCAAACTGCTCCTCAATCTAGTAGTAGGTGGCAACAGTTTGCACCAGACTGTTAACTACTGTTTCAAGTTTTGTTTCTTCCAATGTACTTAATCTTCTTGTTGTCTGTTATATTCTGGATATGATGTCCCAAAAATACAAATTGGTCTTTACCATCTGGTGTTTCTCCAATTAGTTGGCAAATTTTGGGGGTGGGTCACAGAATAGAGAAAAGGCAGAAGATAAGATATTTGTAAACAGCGAGGAGCAAGAATTTATTCAAAATATAATTAATTTCTTCAGGGAATTCAATATGACAGATGAATGATGCAATCTTTATCAAAGAGCTTGGTTAAATGGAAAAGATTTCATAAATGCAAAATTTGAAAAGAATGGAGTTCTTGCAGCATCAACAACCTGTTGTTACATACTTTAAGGGAAATACAAAGAAGCTTTGTGTCCAGAGTTGATTTTTATCGACAATAAAGAGATGCAGCAAAAAGATGTGCATAACGATGAGGAAATCATATAGTCAGTTTGGAATAAATTTCTCCTACTTTTGCAAGAGTATTGTTTATGTATTTGGCAAACTGGTTTGTATTATAAACAAAAGAATTGTTGATTTTTTCACTTCAGATACATACCACTGGGTGAGTGGAATGAGTCTGGTTCACTTTATTTAAGGATACTAAGAATATACTAAAAGCATCACTTGGTTTGCAGAAATATGCATTCAACAATTTTCATCTTCCTGATACCCATTTTTCTCAAATGGGGTTCCTAGAAGTTGAGTTTTAAGTAATGCGATATAAGGATTAACTTGAAAATATTAAAACTCACCATGCCCTGACAGACACATCATCCGCTGGTTTTTCATAAATATATGATTTGAGAGTGGTACTCTTCCTCGAAACGTCTGGAGTTAGGCCTTCGCCGCTCATTCAGATGCATAGTGTAACAAACCACTGTAACTATTGATTGACTGCTCCCTCTTGTAAAGAAGCGTTTCATCGTGTGCTCCTGTTCAAGACAACAGGGCTGTTCCTGACGATCCATATGTTCATGACTATCACTGGTTACAGGTCGCAATCAAAATGAGGTCCCGTGTGAGGTTGCACTTCAGGCTTCGGGGGGGGCTTTTCCAGTTTTAATTGATGCATGCACGACATACGCTGGACTCGGTCAATTTTTCACGGGGAAAGGGTTAAGCCAACAAATTAATTCTCTTTTATGGATTCGCGATGGCCTATTCGACGGTGATAATTAAGTTTCCTTGTTGCCTAAAACGTCTTTTTAGCTCAGATGGACAGATATCTCCACAGAATTGACTCACGTCAGCTAACTTGAAAACTTCCCGCCAGACACAAGACGCAGTACCAGAACGAGGTCACCGTAATAGGGCAGAAACAATCTGCCACTTCGAGAAGAAACTTTCAGGTCGGGACCAGCAAAATGCAAGCTTTTAAGTCAATCAGTTACCAGAATCCCGCTTTTGTGGGAACAGTGAAATACATTAACTGTTTGCATTATCTAAAAGAATAGAAATGCAACAAAGCATACAAAAAACGTCAGCAGTAAACACTGATCACGATGGCCCAGACAAGAGAAGCCCAACAGAAGTTTTAGATCGGTGAATATCCGAAGGTATTTGAAGCACAAAGTACAGCACGGAGTGAAGAAAATAGCTCATTCACGTACAACGTTAGGATTTCATTATTTACAGCTGTGCAAGATTATCTAGACATAATGCGCATTGAATGTGAAAAAGATCAGTAGCTAACGGCTTAGAAAAATATATACCCAAATAGTCAAGGATGAACTTATCGCAAAATGTTCAAGACAGCAGGGATCGTTTGAGCGCAAAATGTTTGTACCTTTAGGAACTGATTTGGTACGCGTGTCCTGTCAATATTATTTCTGAAAAATTCAATTAAAAAACATTATGATAGCAATCTTGAACATTTCGAATTCTTGATGAAAGTGAGCTGTTTGGAAACGTACTTAAAACTACTAAATACATGCGAAGCTACTAGGTACATGACTATATTCAGTCAAAATACAGGCTAATACATCAAGTTTTTGATTGCACAGAATTAAGTGTTCAATTGGCAGAGGAGTGCCACCCCTCTTTTGATCCAATGTGCAGATGGCAAGGCAGATGGTATTTTGATTTCCATGACAAAGTTGGTCGAATGACCAGTTGTGGATAGAGTACCGCGACGCTCACTTGTCTTGTAGACTGGGGACGAGTAATTAAGCCTCTCTACTTCGTCGCCCTTTTTGCACGGTTTCAACCAGATCTGTAAACAAGAATCGCTTACATGAGATCGATCACTATAATTGTCGAACACGACTGCATCCCGGAAAAAAGCTTTCGTAAAACTGATTTGATCCGAACTCTGGGCTCCATCAATTTCTTCATTTAAAGTTAAAATGCTCCGCTATCTTATACTGCCCCCTTTCTTGCCTCCTCTTTTTTTACACTGCAAATCTTATTTGTATACAGCTAACAATAATTTCTCTGACAAATGAATGCTTTGATTCGATCAAAATTATTGCTTAAGCAAGAAGATTTTGAGACAATTTGCAGGCAGCTCATCGAAAAACTGATTACGTCGAAGACCATAGCTCTCTTTACTTTAAAAAAAGAGGTTACAATTGAAGCTACAGCCTAATAGCAAGACACAAATACAATGAACGCAAGGAAGTCAAAAGAGCACATACGACTGGCATTTCATCATGAAGCACTTTCGGGCGAGACTCCCCGATAACCTTCTGTTCTCGATCCCAACGCGCGCCCTCCATGTAGAGCCCTTTGACGTAGACCCCTGCAAACAAGGCCAAAATTCAAACATTACCAAAGGATTAAGGACATACAGAAGGGTGTCAGATCAAACATCACGACCAGGTGACATATCAAAATAAATTCTCTAATCAAGAATCTATATAGAAGGATTTAAAGTCGTCCTAGTTGGTAGCGCATTTGTTTGTCAACTCGGACCTTCTTCTGACCCCTTCAGCGCTCTTCAAGTGCAAGGAACGCTACAATTCAAGCCACACCACATACCGTCTTCTGGCGGTTTGTCATACTCTTTATCTTCCAGCATCTCAAAATCAAATCCCAGCAGGTCAATGGGAATCGTGTATTTTCTGGCAAAGTTCTGCTGCGTACCTGTTTAGGGTACAAACGCAAAATATCAGCACGTCATATTTAAAATAGTCAGAAAAATGCTTGCTGAACGTTAAATGGAGATAGCTTCAAAATTTCACACGCAAATTCTGATTTGCTTTCTTTTCTATTTAACGATTGAAACACCCATTTTGGATAACTGCATAAGATTTTCAATATAAAAACCTTAGTCGTCACAAAATGGCTTTTTGTTTTGGATAGGAAATTCATACCGGTTAAGAAGGCTTGCGTGAAGAAAAATCCGGAGACCCAGAAAACGACAGGCGGTCCAGTGTCATACCACTCCTGGAGGAATTTGAGTCTGTCGAGCAAATCCTTGATGTAGCTTCCTAGTGGTTTTAGAGAAGGGTATGACTTGGCCTTCCACATGTTTGGAATCTTGCCGTTTAGGATACTCTGCGCAAGGTCCTCAAGCTCTGATGACATCACAACCAAACCCTGTCAAAGAAAACCGGGGGTCAACATCTGCAAGTCCGGGATGCTTTAACATCGTCAGAAAATAGAAATTGAAAAGGTGCCCAAGGGCAAGAGCGGAAACATCAAACTGCAAGGAAGTAATCAGCCCCCTGAGAGAGTGCATATTTCTTCCATCTTGAAACAAGAAGAGATTGACGACTCGATGTCATCGTTACCCTTTGGAATTTAGAATTGTTTTCAGTGAATAACGTACCTTTATGGCTTTTTTAAGATTAATGAGACTGTCGCGCACAATGGTCGTGAGGTTGTTGAATCTCACCATTTCTTGCACGAGAACTGTGTTCATGCTCTGCGTATAAGGGTAAAAGCTTTATTATAAAAACAGAAATGGTCAATGTAACTGCAAGGATACGACAAGGAAAACTCATTTGCATGTCGATTATAACTTCCAAAGAAAACCTTGAAACGATTCGAATTTCGGACGAAAGCCTAGAAGCAGAAAGCTGCGGGAGTGCTAACTAAATCAAGACAGAATAGAAAACATTTGAAGTGTAAAAAGCTCAAGAAAAATGCAAGGATTATAATCAGTGAGGAAAAACAGTTGGATTTCATGTGCAAATATGCAAATTTGTGAAATTCATCGCTAAGTACAAAAAAGCTTTAGTCTGACAAGTGTGGGATTGAGAAAAAATTCTTGATTCTCAGTGAGAGTTATATTTACAGCCTACGCTTGTGCATAATCATGCGAATTTGACGCTGTTTTGGCCTAATCTCCGAGGGCATGCTGTTCAAGTTCTCAGACGCAGATGCAGCCACACAGGGCAAGAAGATACGGTTCATTTAGGACCTTGTACAAGAAAGAAAAAAACAGCAATTTCTGTTCGAGCCTCGCTTGCAGACTAACCTGGGTGTAGGTTGTAGGATATTTACGCAGTGCAGCCTCGTTGTCAAAATTAGGTGGAAGCTTATGAAGGATATCCTCAGCGACTTCTGTCAAGACTTCGTCATCCGACTTTCCACCACTCGAAGATGACCGGGCCTTAGAAAAGACGAAAACAGTGTCTCGGAAGCAAGAAAAATCAGCAGCCAACAAACATGATGGAAACATTGTTCAGTTCCTTCTTACATATCATAAGGTTCGTTAAACTAATAGAAAAACAATAAGTGGCAATTAATAATAGAAATACAATAAGTGGCAATTAATAATAGAAATACAATAAGTGGCAATTAATAATAGAAATACAATAAGTGGCAATTGATAATAGAAATACAATAAGTGGCAATTAATAATTTGCCAGGGTGGAATGGGGCGAGGATGATGGATGACGTCATTGTTGCATTTTTACAAACTGCATGAGTAGATGGTCTCTTACCTGAGTCAATAAGATGCTATCAAACAGCAGGTTGGTTTCTTGCTGGTCTTTGGTTATGTCTGCGTTCGCATGCATGCCAAACACTTCCGGGTGAGTCATGATTGGCAACGACTTGGCATAATCGGTATACGACTCATACTGTAAAAAAATGTACCTTAACATCACACGAAATTCAGTCAAATTGTACCTTATATGTGCGCTAAAATAGTGAAGGCAGCGATAGCACGTACTGACTTTGTGAGCAAGTGACATGAGCCCAAAAGAATGCAGAAATAAAAAGCATGAAACTGCTAGCAGGCTAATAATTAAGAATGTCAGCCACATTAGACGATAGCGTTCTTAGGTGAACAAATACGCAAAGATGGTTAATACGCAAACATGATTTACTAAGGAATGCAAGCTTCAAGGACAGATTTAAGAAATGGACGACTCACATCTCCATCGGACGGGGCAAAATATCGTCCGCTTGGGGAGAAGAGGTACTTTTCTTCCGTTACAATTTCATCGCAGTAGCAAGAATCAAGAATAGTGAGAAGGGTCCTTCGGTCTCGATCGTCAGTGACGCGGCCCCCGTAATTGCATTCACCTGTGAGGTACTTGAGAGCGGCATACTGCACGTCCTGTTAGAGAAAAAACAAGTTAGAACGGGGGTTCAATTTGCAGGCGCGGAGACCTGGACACGGCGTGGAGACAAAGAGCAACCGCTCTAAAATGAAACACCAAGCAGAAAGCATGCCAGAGAGAAAGTGAAAAGGAAAGGTAATGAATCAAACATTTTTCATTAATTATTGTTCGTTTAAATAAAGAAACTCCTCGCTAAAACAGCAAGCACCAATGCAAGAAAGCGGATTTAGAACGTCATCAAACAGACATTGTATGGAGCGGTACATGAGACCCAACGGTGCATACACAAAGCCCTCAAACATTTCGCAACACTGGTTACTTCCATTGAATCTTGCGCTTTGTCTTGTTTCTACACGTTTTAGCTTTAATAGGCCAGTTTGGGCTTGGCATAGTTAGCATTCGATCTGACAAGAAGAGGGCGAATCCAGAGACGGAAATGAGACCAATATGAAGAAACTCGGAGTCCGGTTCCAAATACTCACGTCGTACTGGTCAAGAAACATGTGCAGCTGCCTGACGCTGATACGCAAGTCGGTCTCGTTGAATTCATACGGAATGTTCCAGCCTAGGGGTCCGAACTTGCGTCTCTCTTGCACCAAGGCGTGGAAGAAGCAGAGTCCAAAGAGAAGCTTTTTGAACGCGTGCTGTCAGAAGGTCAGAAGGAAATCAAGGACGGTTTAGTTGATATAACGAAAGATCTCGCTGGATTAATGCAACAATATTTTATCATCAGCAAAAAAGATTGCACCATAAGAACTATTCATCTGTATTCAAAGAATGCCAAAAGTTTAAGGTAAATATGGAGCTTACAAAGAGATTTTCCCTGCGAGAGTTCAAAGAAAGATCTTTTACAAAGTATTCTTTCCTTTACAAAGTACATTTATAAAAAAGTGCATGGAGCGACTGCAGGTAACAGTTATGCATCACTCAAAATTTAGCAGTAAAGGCCGCGCACGGGGAAATGTGCTGAGTCGCAGAAACGACCTACATCAACAACCTACCGGTTTTTTGCAGCTGGAGAAAAAGTCCGGATCAACTATAGGATCGCTGAGGTAGGACCGGTGTATGTTGGACCTCAAGCCCTTCGGTGGTTCATTTGTTAGTTTAACTCCATTCTGTAGAACCGAGACCGGAAAATGGGGAGATGGGTAGCTTGTCAACCAAAGTCGAAAGTCCGGATGCGTAGATTCCGGATTCAGTTCCTATAATGGAATGTTAAGATATTTAGATATCAAATTCAGCTTCCAATTCAGAAAACTAAGTTTTGAGTAATAAAGTATTTCTTGAATCTCTTCTAAATATTCAAGAGCAATGGATCAAGGACAGACTATGGAAACATAGCGAATAATGTTTCTTCACACTCGACAGTCCATGACAGTATATCAACAAAATCACGTGAATTCAACTGGCCTCGCAGATCTTTTCCAGCGTTGACATCCACGATACCGCAAGATGGCAGTTCTGGAGAACCACCCAGGTCCCCTCTCGAACCCCTTTCTCGATCATCTTCAGCGCTATTGGTCCTTGACCCTGGCCAAGTGACAAGGAGCTCAGCTTCGATCCGCTGAAACCCTGCAATGACGAAACAATTGTGTCCCAATCACATTCATATGGAGAGTCTTTTTCTTCAAGCTGCTTAAGTCTAAGAGAATGGTCACAAATTGCAGCTTAGAAAGCAATCAAGATGCCTCCAAAATTGCACTTTTCATGGTTACATGATTGTTTCCCACTCAGACAAATTTTTAAACACGACATCGTTTCTAGTCGACATGCAGTTTCAAAATGATTCATTGAGGAATGGTCACTGCTTCAATTTCAAAATCAAACTAGACTCTAATGTCCATTTGACGACAAATTAGAGCTGGAAAAATGGATTAAAGAGGGGATCAATAAGGGGATCAAAAAGAGAATCACTTGGTCATCGGCAAACTTGAGCAGGGCGACCATTGGATCGGATCCGGGGGACAAAACAAAGATGATAGGTGCCGTGCTGCTGGAGTCGTTGAACGATTTCGCAAGGTCGAACGGGGGTGGTTCGATGTAATGCTTCCCGAACTTGGCTGTAACGAACTCCTGGATGGCGGGAACGATCTGTGAATGCAACAAGGCAAAAAAGTTGAAGAATATTAACACGTGAAAGGAGAGGAGATACTCAAATACCAAGCACTAAAGATTGAGGGGGGGGGGGCAAAGAGAGCCCTACCCGGGACCGCTTCTTTGATAATTAAGCCTCTAATCGAGTTAGATAGACCTTGACTTATCAGGAGAGAAACCCTTACGTTGTCAAAAAAGAAACCCTTGCCTTGTCAGTGAGAACCCCTTGCCGTGTCAGTAGGGAAACCTTCCCCTTATCAGTAGAGAACCCCTTGCCGTGTCAGTAGAGAAACCTTCCCCTTATTAGTAGATAACTCCTTGCTGTTTCAGTAGAGAAACCCTTACCTTATCAGGCCTAAGGCAACGCAACACCAGCATTTTCTGGAACATTCCCAGTCTCTCGTTCCATTCTCCCGGTAGCTCTTCGTGGTGGGGCTCCTGAAAAGACAGTACTCGTTGAAAACAAGTTTTGATTAGGTAGCAGTGTGCAAAAGAAAACCCCGAAGAGCAACCATAAACTGTAACTAATGGCAACCTTCGTTAATGCTAAAATGTACCGAAGCTGAGAACAACTGCCTTCTTAATGAACAATTAACGCTTCGAGAGCTCTACTCCAAAACAAGAAACAGTTACAGATCCTTCTTCTAAGGAAAAAGGAAGGAATGATTTTATGAGCCACAGTCAAAAACACAAAATCATAATCATAATACAATGGACTTCAGACAGTCCATTTTAAGACAACAGCAGCATTTTTAACAACACAGTTTTCTCACGTTGCTGTCATAAATCTTTTGCCATCCGTCCTTGTAGGCAGGGAACTTCTTTCTGATACCATTAAATCTAAAAGAAGTAGGACTTCTTCAGATGCAAAACACAAACAAATCTCCTCTGAGGAGATATAGCAAATTTGTGCGTTGTCAAATCGGTAAGATACGTTAATCAAATGAAAGTTAGAGATAAGACGAGGAACATTTAAGCATGGCACAATTGACAGACCTTGGTAGTTCATCAAGTCGACAGAGTTCGTCCCAGGATTGCTTAGGCAACCAGCTTGCAGGGTTCGTGTGGGGGTTGTCTAGACCAACACCCCCGGTAAGCAGGAAGCGCCACTCCAGCTCATCTACTTCGTGGTCGTGCTTCAGGAGGTTGACGCACAGCAGTAAGGAGAAGAGCAGCTGGTGGAAAAGGAAATGAGTCTACACAGGGCCAGAAAGTCGCTTTATATTACTGCTAACTTGCAATTAAAGTTCGATTGGCATTAGTGCTTTAAGCATGTCGACGTTGTCCTTTTTGGCTGAATAGCAAAACACGAAGCAATTGGGCTCATTCGCACATGACGTATGATTCCCTGTTACTCTCCATTGCGGGCCTAGACAGAATTGGACGAACTGTTTGGAAATGGCTCATCCAACATATAGCTGACCTAGACGCTTAAGCAGATGATGATCTCAAGCATCTTGAATTCAAGAGAGTTGACAGGAACCGTTTCCCACTCACTGGGCCAATGGTCGGTAAATAGATCGGTAGCACGTGGTAAATTACGTCAGCAGCATAAGTCATAAACCATGTACATAAATACGTAATAAATATTAATTAAGTATTGAATGTTATTATCGACAATGCTGGGAATGGAAAACGTGAAGATTAAAAATAATCAAGAAACTTGATTAGCCCTCACCTTGTCTTTTTCGAACAACGACCTGCAAACATTGCAGTACAGTGAGTAGGTACAATGGTCCTTCAGGTTCTTTAGCCTGCAAAAATACAAAAAATCACATTACAAACGAACAGTAATGCATAGCAAATCTTTTTTTGACTTTTGCCAATATATGTTCTTCCAATTTCTATTACAGCTATATCAGTATAAAAAGTCGTGGGCATGAAGGTGGGAAGAAATCAGTAAAACTGCATTGATTGCCAAACCTCTGATCAATGTCATCCGACTTCTCCGAGTTGTCTATTGAGCTAATAAACAGGTTGATGAACCATGCAAGAGAGTACTGGTACATTGGCTCGATATTGGCGAGGTCGGCGATGGAGAAGAAGAGCACAGTCGAGTGGATGGCGATTGGCTTGTACCGCATTCGGGTCTCGTCAATCTTGGCTTCTGTCTGCTCTGCAATCGCCTACGCAGGACAACATGTTTGCTTAGTAACAACGTCAACACCCGATGCGAACTGCTATATACAGACCCTGCTCAGGGCAATTGATTACAGCGAGGTGTACGCACGATACATATGACGACAAATATTCACTCTGGGCGAAAGTAAAGCAAACTCCTCCTGGTACTTATACTGCATTAAGCTGTTAATTGCTTCGTTGAAGTAGCCTTCCTATTCATACGACTGCCACCAACATGACAGGTTTTAGATTCAAAAAGATGCATTTGCTGACAAATGTTCTATTTCCAAAGAGAAAACCTTCAAGATAGTGGATGTAAGCTACTATGTTGAATGAGATCGAGGAGAGAAACGCACTAAAATGATTATCTAATGAAAGACTCAACATGCCTGCTTTTCTGCGATCTCATTAGACAAAGTTTTCGAAGACGACAAAACTTGAATTGCAGTTTCATCCTCCAGGATATTCCCTTCAGAAGAAGAGAGAACCTCAAGGATCTTGTCTTCAATTTCCTTGAGCTGTCGTTTGTTCTCTGCACTCTGTAAGATTAAGGAGTTCTTCTCTTCCTCTAGTTCTGGTCTCTCGCGGGCCACAACAATTCCCAAGAGTTGATCTTCAAGGCCTTCTGGAGTGATCATGAAATTCAACAATGTTACCTAGAATCAAACGATTTCATTTTATGATGGTTTGCTCGTCATTCCAGGTCTAATTCCAAGAAGGCTCTTATTTAAGTATGTTGAATCTCACAAAGAGAGCAAACATCTTAGGAAAAATTAAGACAAGAGTAGTAGTCTAGAAAATAAAGCCACGACGTTGAGCACCTATAGATGTAAAAGCAAATGGTTTGGCTGCACAGACACAAAACCAGCCTTACTTTGACTGCAGTTTCTGGTGGGTAATGTGGATTTCGCAGCTTTGTTGTCATATAGAATCTGCGAAAAGAGAGGAAAAATTTAATGAGAATACTTTGATGCCTTCACACACAGCGCTCTGGCAGAAACAACATTCTGGACTCATGATTTGAAGAGCTTTGAAGAATAAGCATGGACGACCTTTTCATTATGTTCCTGGCACAAAGATAGAATTACACGAGACTCGATTCAATTTTCATTTACCTGAAGTCACTTGAATACTCAATTGTACTATCACCAAGCCTAATGCAAATAGATCCTCCTTGTTTGAACACTTGCTTCAGCAAAAGGGGCTCCAGAATCGGATCAATCTCTTCATTGATGTTCTCTAGAAGGACCTGTGGAGCAAACGACGATCAAGGTTAGTATTACGATCGGCACTATGCCGTTAAGGACATATGTATCTTTAATGGGGAATCATTTGTGGATCACAATATATTTTACTGCAAAATCAGGCCATCACTGTCAAGATCAATTGACCGGATATTGAAAAACTCTTGTTGGCTTGACATTTTAAAAAATGAAACAAAAAGATGCACACAGATTATTTGAAGCAACCCTACTATGGCTGTACAGAAGAATCCGAACGAGGCCCAACGTTTTACGAGGAATGAAAGCTGGTGTCACTTTCGGATAACAACTTGAAGCGGTCACTTTGCTTCAAATGAGTGAAAGGCCCCCCCTGCACCAAAGCCAATCGGAACTGAGACCAAACCCAATCCAAATCTTACTGAATCCGGATCCGGCTCAGTTCAAACCTGACTTAATCATTACACCAAAACTTAAAGAAAACTGACCGGCGCTCCAAATTGAATACAGTTCTCAAGAGTCCTTGTGTAATCCGGATCGGTGAGTTTAACAACATGAAGGTTCTTTTTTTCCATGTTCTTGATCCATTTGTTCGCTTGTCCTTGCGGGTCAATCATCAACGGCCAGCGGTTTGAATTTCTGGAAAGAAGGTTGGAATTTTGTTTTAGCAATACTATATAGTACTCTCGGCACAATCTACATTATCCATTTGTTGCTTACGGAAAACAAAAGCATTTTGGCAACTTAAGCAGTTTCAAATTTATCCATCTGTTTGCAAAGGGAAATGGAAAAGAAGAAGCTGAAGTGGTCTGCCTCCTTTTCAAAATCACATTAAACAGAGGCAAGTGAACTTCCACAAAACAGTATTGAAATTCAAAAGATCATTTAGGCCCAACGGAGTAGAACTGTACGTACCCTACGATTATACCATTTTCTACGGAGAAGTTGTCAGTGGGCAGGCCAGCAATATTCCAGTCTCTTATTTTGACTGGATCGCCGAGAGTGCTCGTCAACGACACTTCGTTTGAGCACAAAACGCCGAATTTTGCGCAGTCCTTTACCCACAATGCTGCTTGCTCCTGCAAAGTAGGGCTTTGTAAGTTCGAGGACGAAGTGTCATGAAGTGGTAGAAAGGCAACAGACACATCTAATCAGAAAACATTCAAATGTCTAAACAGTATGCAGACAAGCTGAAGGGACAAAAATAGGCGTGCTTTATAAGCAGGAGATAGAAAACATTTCCAGTAGCGATAAGGTAAAAAGCCAGCAACAAAAGAACGCATTATGAGGACAAGTGCTTCCAAAAACATGCCTGTCTGTAAGAGGATGTGAATGCCCCGAGGTATGCAACGATTCCCGACGACACCAAGACATCCCCAGCGAGATTATCGTACAGCACCCCAAGGTCTTTGGCAATCTTGCTCCAGCGGTCTTTTTCGCCTCCCAGGCCCCCAATGAGCTGCTCTGCACGCACTAGCTTTTTGGTGCATAGGTCAACCTAAGATTATAAGGAAACACGAAGTCAGTTTTCCAATCAAATCACATCTTGAAAATCAGTCAACAATGCCCTACAGTGGAGACTATGGAAAATGTTCCAAATCTAGAATCAGTAATACCTGTTTTTCCAAGTCTTCCTTCTTCCGGGTGTTGGCTTCGAACTTCTCTTGCAGTTTGGCAAGATTGTCTTGGACTTCACGCAAAGCAGCTCTCTTCTTTTCGAGACTCTACAGAAAAATGCATTGTTGGCTCAAGTTATCACAAGAAGGACAGCAGAAAACTTGAAGGTGCACCTTATAATCTGGAAATTGAAGCTCAGTAGAATTGACGAATAATGTTTGAACCGAAACAGATCATTTAAAGTATTTTCCAAAAAACAACTTTGAACACATTTTGGAATCCGAATCAAACAGACTCGTTTATGAATTGCAAAAAATAAGAATGAGCTTTCTACTAAAGTAAGTTGCTAAAGGCTATTTACTTTGGCTAGTTACATTGAAATATCAATCAATGCAGGTAAATAAAACTGAATGAAAATTACTGGCTAACCTCCATTGCTACAGCTAGCTCTCCCTCAGCCACTCTTAAAGCTTCCTTTCTCGGAGCAACGACCTTGGCCACTCTAAAGAAAAGGAATCACAATAACAGCCTTCATAACAGTTTCATCTCTGGTTGGACACAAGTCATCAACAGCTGTTCACAAGGTCATTTATACTTTGTTCATTGCAAATATTCGCGGTTACTTTATCACATTGACCGACTTCCTAATACTCAAAAGTTGTGATTATGATTATGTCGAAGTTGACTAGCGATTGATACTGAGAACAACCGTAATAGTTTATTTTAACCATGACAATGACTGGATGACAATACGGTGATGTCACCAATCATGATGCTCATATTGTTCGATGACACATTGAAATGCTTCGTTGCCTCAAAAGGCCTTGGTTGGTTGATAACGGTCGCTTACTTGTCGTACGAATCCATGGCAAGAACCCATTTGCAAAGACCTTCAGCGGCCGTTGATGCCTGTTTGATCTTGTCCGGAATAAAGTCGGGATTGCTGGAATACGTCGTTCTGATAACCTTGATGATACTCGGTGCTATGTTGTCCTGTGAAGCAAACAGCATCAAACTTAAAGTTGGAGTCAAAGCACAGCATATTTCGACATATACCAGTACACCAAAAGACCAGGTGGTGGTAACACCAAAATTAGGAATGAAGGAATGAAAAGATGAACAAGTTTATGGTGTCATATGTAGCTCATTCATCACCATATCATTGAGGTGTGGAGAGATCAGTTAAAAGTACATGTTTAGGGTTGTTAACGATGAAAGCTGCCAATAATTGTGCATAGAAAAGTGTATCGACGTGCTATCCTAGACAAGGTCAAAGCAAGATCAAAGCAGAATTTGATGTTCAACAAAGGCTTGAATGTTGATTAGTTCTAGGCTAATTAATCATCTTGAGTGTCTTGTTTCAGCAACTATTCATACCTTGTCGTAAGATCGCAATGATTCCAGGAACTTCATGTCTCCAAGGAGCCTTTTCGATGCGCCCCAGTAATCTTCGATCCTTTTGCCTGTTCAAAGTCCAAGTAGAAATGTATGCAAACATCGGCAAAGAGATTAAATAGAATGAAATGAAAGCTAATAGAAATCTTAAACTGAACGGCACTTAGATCTGCCTTCGCAAAAAAATGATCTATTCACACAGTTCCAAGATTTAACGTCACAATGTCTAATCTCCAATTGGAAAATAAAGGAGAATTCATTGCGGATGATAAAAAGTCCAGAAAGGACGGGACCGGAATTATGACTGACCTGACCCGCTTGGGTCCGGAATTTTGTCCGGCTTGACGCCCTTGAGAATGCAAATGGCCTCCATTACGAGCTTAACGCCCGTCGGCGGACTCTTCATCGTTTTCACAATGGTAATGTCCTACAAACAAGACACCATAATCATCATTTACATCATAACTGGGCACACCACTGCCCATGAGTCCCCGCAACGTCAAGAAGGTCAAGATTCCTTTTTGCTAGAAGCTACCATTCTCTCAGCCTACATCTAAAGTACATGTGTTTCCTGGACTCGTATCACTCAGAATTCGAATAGGCAAACTCAAACACTACGAAAACTGAAAGAAACTATTGGAAAACCATCAATGAATCAGAACCAATGCGTTACCATGGCCAATATGGTACCATGGCTAATGCAGTACCAAGCGGTAAACTTACATTGCTGGTGAGAGTATCGAGAGCGGCCAAGCGGCTCCAAATGGGCAGGGCCTCGCCCAAATCACGGTCGCACTCGTCCTTAATCGCTTGAGCCGCACGGGCTTGCTCGTTGGCCACTTCTTCGTCTGCCTTCACAATCTACAAACAAATTTCGATTGTTGTTAAGTCTTAACTGAAAGAGGAAAAGAACATTGGTTACCATCAAGTTGAAATCCACGCTCTGTTACGGTCTTAAAGATAGGGGCACGGAAAAGAAAGTGAACAAATTGAAGGGTGGACAAGATCAAAACCCTCCAACAAAGTTCGTCAGTTCCACTGCATGCATTCAGGTATTATGTGGCTGGATTACATTAAAGGACAAACTGTTCAACGAAAAATGCCACTCAAAAACTCGCGAATACAAAAACTGACTGCAAAACCAGAGTTTGCCATTAACAGCAGATTGGTGATTTGTGAAAAGCGGAAACCAAGCAAGAAGAAAGAGATGACTGCATTTATCTACGAGTTACTGACCTTTTCGGTTTTGGCCACTTCAACTGAGTCTTTCTCGATGACTTTCATAATCTCATCTACCTCTTTGCTAGCAAGGACCAACTGTGGTTGCAATTCCTTCAGCTCAACTTGCATGCCGGCAACCTAAAAAGTAAAAGAACTTCCTAGCTTACTTGAAGGCTCTACTTTACAACAATCAAGGAATTTAGGAACAACTAGAAAGTAACAACTGTGTGGAGTAGTATTCCAAAGATGGGCATCAGAAGACGCAGCGATGTGCTGCGGAGGAGAAAAGCAAATTGGCTAGGAATAACAGTAGTCACTTTGGCGTGAAAGCAAAGAGAGATCAGAGACAGTGACTAAATGGGTTGAACGATAGAAGAAAAG
The DNA here is from genome assembly GCA_003864495.1 of Nemopilema nomurai. Lineage (NCBI taxonomy): Eukaryota > Metazoa > Cnidaria > Scyphozoa > Rhizostomeae > Rhizostomatidae > Nemopilema > Nemopilema nomurai. Next base: position 882,040 of record ML133498.1, on the reverse strand, counting down.
AAACGAATAAGAAAGAAAGTGATATTTTAAACCCTACCTGCGATGCAGCGACTCCAACTTTGTAACCAACTTCGTATCGCTGTTTTTGCTTCATCACCGCCCTGAAAGAGTAGTAGGTCCAGTGATTCAACGTTGCAAACAATGACAATACTGCGAAGCGTGGCTACTGATCTAGTAACTTTCAAGTAAATATTACTAAACCTTTCCTGTCAGTCAGGCAAAATGATTTATAAATCATGACCAACAATAAAAACGGAAAAATCGTTCCACTTCTTCAACAGGAAAAAATGCTATCAAAATTGATTTCTGCCGAAAGAGTATATACAAATAAAAGAAGCAAAACGAGTCAATAAGAATGAACCCAGCGAACAGAGCGCTAACGTGGAGAAAGAAGTAAATGGGTAATAAGCTTTAAAACGCATATAAATTGCTGCAATCCTGCATTGAGTGAAGGGTGAAGCATAAATTTGCAATTGCTTTCACTGAATCATCTAAATGAATTATTGGGAAGGGAGAAAGGCAAACTTACTCTTGCTTCTTGCTAAGAAGCGTTTTGTAAGTGCTGATCAATTCCAAATACGACGTCGGTGTGACGTAATTGTGCCTCTTCAATTCATTCCAAAAGCGCTGGGAAAGGTCACGTGTGCTCATGTGGAATTCCTTGCACAAATGAACGCAGCCTGTAATGACGTCATCTGGCAAGTGGACGTCGGCCAAGAAGCGCTGCGCAACCACTTCCAGGGCGTCGGCCGGCCAGGACTGTGAAGGAGAAGAATGATGATGCGGATGTATGCTCAGTTGATAACCTTCACGTGTGAAGTTCCGAAGCGGAAAGACTTTGAGACAGTACTTTAGAAAAAAATGTATTTAAAGGGAAGAAGGACAACAATTTAAAAGTTGATACCATACATAGTGAGCAAGATGTTTTCTCATGCCAAGATCAACTAAGCGTTAGTATATAATATGCAAGTATTTCATACATCCATGTCAATTACTTGAAAACCGCCGCTTTGGACTGACGTTACATAACGTTCTGTTCTGCTTGCTTATCTGGACAGAGATATCGGATTGCCACGAAACCGAAGTTACAGGGCATGGACCCTGTCGGTGCATAAACAAATGATGATCACTCCTCCAAAGCGTCCAAAGCGGCATTGGAGGCAAACCAGCATTCAATTTGACACCACATAATTGGGAAACACCCACCTGAAACCAGTCGATAGTGCAGCAGTTAACCAGGGAGGGGAACTTCCTGAGTCTGTTGCGGAATGCCTCCCCGATGGGGCTCATCGCCAGAACAATGTGGAGCATTTCGCGAGTGCGATCAACAAAGAAGTTGAACAGGGCCAGAGGCGAACCGTCAGTTTGCTTCGATTTTTCTCGTTGTCTGGGGAGGAATCGAGTTTCATTTAAGAACAATGCGACGCCTATGCATCATACCAGGGAACAGTAAAGTGTACTGACTACCCAACTAAATTGATGTTTGATTTAACATTAGACGTACTTGTGTACTGAAGACTTGCAAATTATCAGTCTAAAATTTCAATGGGCAAACCTGTCTATGATTCGCATCTTCTCGCAAATCTCTTGACGCTCGTCCAGAGGAAACAAATTCGGGACTTCGCCAGCATTTAGCATATTATTAAGATCCTCCAAAAATGATTCTTCTTTGATCTGCAAAAGGACGTTTCATAACAGAAAAGAAGAAGATAGCAGTTACTCATCCATCAATTTTAAATGTCACTTTCTCTGAACAAAAATCAAGGGCATCTTAAGTCTGAGCAACATGCAGTATGATTGTGTAAAAAGGAATGCATTTCTTTGAGAGGCCTTTATCGCTACCAACGCATAACTCGAGTGACGTCATGAGGCTTGCCGGATCAAGGATGCCTAATGCCATAGAAATGGAATCGTGTTCAAGTGAATACCTGGGTATCGGTGAACAGGAATACTCCGGGAACTTCTCCTTCGGTCGTTTTTCGCAGGATTCGTTTCAGGTCCTCTCGCCACTCCACACTGGTGTAGCCACGAGTTATCTCCACCTAGCACACAAAAGCAGTCAAGAAAAGCCCCTTCAAACAGCGTTTATCAAAGTGATTTGGAATGCAACTATTTTACTGAACTAATGCTATTGTTTTAATGAGCATTGTGAGCATGCGCCCGCCAGGCCAACATTTCACGTATTCCTTGATAGTTATTGTGTAGTACCTAACTGATTATGCAGTTATCCACATAGTTGTGTGCTCTATTGTATTAGACACTTATGTATACAGTGAGATCTTAAATTAATGAACTGGGTTGAGCTTAAGAGGGCGGCCAAATCACATGACAGTGTGGGGGTATAGGCACTTAGAGATTGCCAGGGGTAGCCACAATGCCTACTTTCCTTGGGTTTGTGGTTTGAGTGGCTGTATCTACAGGGAAATACCATTCACCAAAGCTCCCTGTGGAGAGTGGCGGACGAAGCGAGAAGGCAAAGCGAACCTGGTGCAAGTCGTAGTCGGCCATGTGCGCCGCCAGACGGGTCAAGCTCTGTCTTCCACTGCCGCCGACGCCCACCAACAGACAGTGACCACGTGGCTGCTTGAGAACGCGCGATATTCGAGAGACGTGCTCGATTGCAAACCTGCAAAGCGATATCAGTTCCATACATGAGAACATACGAAGACCAGTACTCGATAAAACTGATAATTTGGAGATGAACCAAGAGTGGGAGACTGACTGGGGGGCTAGAAATCCTAGCATATACGACTGCACGGGGCTTGCTACTTTAACAGAATAGACTTCGTATTTGATCAGAAAAAATGATCAGAACGAGACTCAATGGCCCATTACCTGAACAGAACGAGGTTCATTGGCTTTTTACTAATGTTGTTATACTCGTCCAAGTAGCCTTCGACCATCTTCCTCAGTTTGTCCAGATCATTCACCTCCAGGTAGGGTTTCGGGTCGGCCTTGCTGTCCATGAAATCGCAGTACATGAGACTGTGCAAGTCATGCTCACTCACTTCCCCGTTCCCACTCGAATCCAAGTGCAAAAACAGCTGGTCAAAGTCAGACTTCAAAACCTTGCTTACAACTTCCTTGACGTGATTCGTCAGCCATGACCTATCCCCATCGTCAACCAAACGGTCATAAAATACTCTGAAGACCTGGAAGACAAAACAGAGACCTTTAGTTATGCGGTTCGTCGTGTGGAAGATGACTGCGTCATGACAACTCGAACTACTGCTTCTTGAAGAAGAATTAAATATTCTGACAAGGGGCAACCAGTAGAGGCTTTACGCGGAAAGATGCATACAATAATCATGTAATCGGATGCATACAATAATCATTAATCAAGCTTTCTCGCTAGAGCAGTAGGCACACACAGAAGGACCATTCCATTTCCAACTGCCTGGTGTGATCATTTGCAATTCAAGACACTACTTGCGCCTTTCCTATGATCCACTACTTATTTCCATCAAGTGAAGTACTGCAAAAATCACCCATACCTCGTGGGTCCACAGCCTCTTCAAAGAATCTTGGTCTGGCGTGGTGTTTGGGGATGAGAGCAGACACCCCTGAATGACCCTTGCAAAGTCTCGTAAATTGAATAGGTAATGTGATTTGGCAGGGGTGGGCAGCAGGTTGAGCATCGACGCCTTGTAGACATCCATTGTTGCTTCAACTAGCAGCAGTCCGCAGGGCACGAATTCCTTCGCGAAGCCCCTAAAACAAAGTAAAGGTATTCTTAATCAGGCTACAGGCAGGAAACTAGGTGTCACAACACAAGGTGTTACGATATGGATAACTTCAAAAAAGGAAACAGATGCGATAAATGTTCTTCGGATTTACCTAGTCGTCAAATGCCATTCCATAATCCGATTGAAAATGCGGCCCATGGTTCTATCCTGGAACTCGTTGATGGTGATGTTGTTGAAGTGGCGCAGAAATCTGGGCGTGACCGGGTTGCGACCACCGCCCGGCGGTCCCATGGCGCCGATCAACTGAACATCGACAAGGTGAATTGGCGAAGTGTCCTTCAAGTCGTACCTTGGAAATGCAGATGGAAAGACACGATAGTAATTCAACGTGATCCACATTGAAAAAGTTCCATTCTGAAGTCTTACATAATTTAGACTAAAATCTGTGGACATGGTTTGCGACAATAGTCAAAACGATTTCATGCAATAATGATATGAGCATTGTTGCTTTTTCACATTTGCAGAAATTATTAATAGTTAAGAAATAAAAACAGATAATTGGTTGTATTGAAAAAATGAAATTATTAAGATAAAAGCATTATCATTAATAAATTGAGACGACAAAACAAAATAGAAGTTGCCATATTTGCTGAAAAGAGAAACGATGCCCTTACACGCAGTAAAGGACGAAAGCAGGCGCAACTACGAGACTCACCAAGTCCGATGGTCGAGCCACTGTCGCAACAGTTCCACCGGTGGCTGGGCCCCGTACGTCTCCCTTGCCGGCATGTTTAGATCGTCCACGAAGACAATCTTCAACAAACAATGATCAACTTATATTTAGAGGTAAGAAGCAGACTACGAGTTATGCACAAATCCACTCAAAGATTGTATTCCATAAATGAGACTGTTTCCAATGCAGTTGAAAAGAACTGTGGTAACGAGACTAGTATCTGGGAAAGCATTGATTCTAAATTCAGGCTCCGACCAATCCAAAGAAAATCACAAGCAATTTCTAGATTTGCAGCATTTCTTTGCTGCCTTGAAATTTCCCATAACTCCCTCTCCCTTTGATCACGGTAAAGGAAACAAATGCTAGCCAAGAATAACGTTCAACACACCGTCTTTTTGCCAAGCGGTGGCCCAAAGACTCCCTTCCTTCTTTTGTCGAGTTTCGACATGATAATGTCCTGTGTCTGCTTCGCTGTTGTTTGTGCAGAGAAGTTTATCAGCAGAGGCTTGTACTCATCGCCCGACAACTTCTTCAAGAGGAAGTCCTGGGAAATGACGAAACAATTGGCTCATATCTGGAACTTAATTGCCTTGATGAATTATAGAAATAATTTCATCAGACGCAGAACCAAAGCAAAGGCAAAAATAAATCCAAGACAAATCCTGAATGCATAACTGCAACTGAACAGCCTCTAGTGCAATTTCGACTCCAATGCTGTCACATAACGGTCGTAAATGCAGGGCGCTGTATAACACCCAGATGTGCATATAAACATTTACCTAGCTAAAAGAACCAACCCTGAAACGTTTCTTAGTACTACAAACACAAATGGAAGACAAATCACTAATACTTTCATATTCAGTATAGCCATGACAATCTAAAGAAGAAAATGCGGAAAGGTGGCTGCATGTCATGGTAAAGAGAATGGAATACCTATGACTATCTAAAGAAGAAATGGAAAAGAAGAATCACAACTAACAGTGATGTAGACGGACTTCCCAGTGCCCGTCGGACCAACGAGGAGACATGCTTTGCCGTGTGTAATCAGCTGGTTGATTAGGTACGTGTAGCGTACAGTGTCAATCGTGGGGACGATTATCTCGTTAAAGGTGGAGCCCTGTGGGACGTATAAATGTTATGAACATGAAGGATAAATAGAATACCTGTAATCAGATACGCTTTCTAATTTCAAGATAAGCAAATACATGGTAGTCGAATTAAAGCCAATGTAGCTGCAATTGAGAAATGAATCTGATCCTGACAAATAATGTATTTTTAAGGACAATATGCGATCTTATAGCAAAGAGAAAAATGCGATTATACCAAGAGGAACAGGCCCAGCAAAAAGAATAACATGATAATAAAATATTGCTACATTAGATGAAGCTTGTCAGTCTTCGTGCCCCATTCACTGGATCTGATCTTTTTATGAAATAAATTTCCTTTGAGCTAACAATAAAAAGGGGTTATCCCCGACAGCCAGTGTGATACAGATTTCAGTACTTCACTTTCTTCTTCAAAACCAATAACAAAGAGCCGCCTACTTAAGTTAGATTCACACAACAAACCTTTGGTATCGGAGGGGCGTCCTTGATCTCGTCTGTCCAAAGTCTCCATTTCCCCATACCCTTAAGCAGAAAACATGAAATTAAAACGTATTTCGCAAAACCCAACCAAAACCATCTTGAAATCAGAACATGGAATAAAAGAACACTGAAAGCCGATGCACCACGTTTGGCAGAACTACTGCAAACAGTACTTATGGAACATAGAGAGGCAATTGCTAGGACCAGCTCTCATCTCATTACCGAGTCAAGGTAAAGAAGTTGCCGATTACTGCACATTGACTGACGACTTTGCTATAGTCTCCAGCAATTCAAATGCACCAGTCAATTTTTCAATTATATAGGTCTAGTACAATCGAGAACGAAGAGACGAAAATTGATATTTATGGGTGAGTAAAAAACGGTAGATTACCTCTTTGATAAATCTGTAATCATACACAGTGCCTCTGTGCGGGAAGGGGCACAAGAATGGCCTTGGAGGGGCATCCACCATTTCAAGAATGTGGTATTTCGTTTTAGTCTCAATCCTCAGGGGTCCCTGTACAAAAATAAAGCAGTGGTATTAAACTGCGTTGGCAAAGATGGCTATGATGCCTGCAAAAGTGCCTTCCTCCTTCGTGAATTGTCTGACTTTGAATGCCTCTTCACAAATACTATCAGTTACACCAATAAATATTTGTACACATACATCTGTATAAAGGCTCTTGTATAAAGGAGGGAAGCGCTGCTTAAGTTAAAACTTGATTGAAGTTGGTAATGAAACTATCCTTTTATCCGCTCTATTCAGTTTCAATGCTTCATCTCGTATTGTGAATGACATTAAAAGAATTTACTCACGTCAATCAGTTCTCTGAGAAGGAAATCAAAGTTCGTTCGTCCTTCATCCGTAACGCTAGCACCAACAGACCAGACAGTGGAAAACAAGAAGATGCACTGAAAGAAGGAAAAAGGTTTGATGCCACAAACTAGTTCCAATTAATCGTACCAGATATCAGCACCAATCGTTTCCGCAATGTCAAATAAACACCTGTATATGCTTTGGCGGGCACGGCTAAATTGGTTATCATGAATATTGGCAACACTTGCATAACATCTGGAATGCATAAAATCATGAATATTGCACTACCTCTAGCCAAGCAGCAACCTCCCTTTCATTCAGCTCTTTGAATTTCTCGTCATTGTGGAACTCGTCAAAAAGTGTGTCCATCAGGTTCATCAGTGATTTGACCAGGTTCGTGTCATTTGTGGGCGACAGTTCCTTGAAAATTAGCAAAATCAAATTTAACTGGAAGTTGCATTGCTCAAACATTGCTCAAACAACAAGCATTGTGTACAGAAATAGCACGATTCATTGCCATACTTGAAGAACGTAACAAACCTTGGCTCCACTCTTCCTGACAAAATTCAACAGCGGTGGAAGCATTCGGTCGAAGAGATCCCTAACCAGGTCCCTCATGTCCTCGTTGATGGCCTTTGGCAGCGTAGTGAGCCAGGACACCATCAGAGGGCGCCAGCCCAGCATCTCTGGCTCCAGGTAAATCATACCGCAGCGGCTCACCTGAAATCAATCACACAGGCTTATGTTAACAGGTTATTTTGCACTCTAATGATGTAAAGAATTCTTTTATAAAAATTGTGATTGTGAATGGTCTGGCAAGCACCAATTCATCTTCTAAATGTTCACTTTATTACCTTTAATTTGCAAAGTAGCCTTTTCCAGAAAATGACCATTAAATACGATACAATCAAAATAACATGGCCTAAAGGGATTCTGGGAAGTTGATCGTTGTTACTGTTGTGTTAATAGATACTGATCAACTATCGCATATGAAACTCTTACTGTGGCAGGCGAAGCAACTTCCAAGTCCATTGGCTCGAAAATCAGGTTGGTGGTTGGCGCTAGCTGAATTATTTCGCCGCTGTTCAAACAGAGCTACAATGACAGAGAAACAAATAAGCCCTTTTGCTATCACAGTAATCAATAAACAATAATCACAGTAATCAGAAATCATGAGTCAAGAATCGCAAATCAATAATCATGTATCTCATAGGCACAAATCAAAGGCGCAAATAGAACTGAAACATGCTGACTTATGTTCATGGAAGAATCCGAATCACAAACGACTAGAACGCATCAATATGCTAAAGCTTTCCAGTTCAATGTACGAATAACAAATACCTTTTTGTTATCATCAAGAACCGTGTTCATGTTTTCGATCCACACTGCGTCGACAGGCCCATCAAATATCAGCCACTTCCGGTCTGGTGTCTACAAATCGTGTTAAAATCAAACTGGTAAAAATTTACGGTTCAAAGAAAGGTTGAAATGGGAATGCAGGCTAGCTAAATAAAAAAATACTTGCAAATGTCAGAGTGATAGAGCCATCAAAAAGAAAATTTAACTAATTCGTTCCATTTTGAAAGGAACACTTTAAATTTTGAAAGTAAAATCTCTTCTTAAAAATGCTTTACTTTCTAATGTTAAACTCATATTAGTTTTCTCAGAAAATTCAAAATAAAGTGACAATGTGAAAACCGTCTGGTCCTCATGATGCATGGTTCTGTATGTAACAGTGCCACTTTATTTAAAATTTTGGGGACAAGTAAAGTAACAGTTCCAAACTAAAACTAAACTAGCAAATTCTGGCAAAACCGATAACAAATTTCAGAAATTTACTAATTCTATGACTGACATTGCAGATTTTCTCGTTTTTTCTGATCAATAAATGATGTTATTATGACGTAATTGAAAATCAAGGATGGCCGCAACAAAGTACAGGTTCTGACCTGTGAAGATGCAAAGGCACGGTAATTGACGGCCAAGACCCCATCGGACCACTCGTGGGACACAGGATCGAAAGAGCCATACAGTTGTCCCATCGTGATGGCTTTAGGGTTGATGACAACATACTGCACTTTGTTTTCCTCCATGAGGCCCTGAAGAAAGAGGAAAAGGAGCTTTCTTTCACATTTCTTATGCAATACTTAGGATTTAATTATTAAAAAAGATGCAATAAAGAACGAAGTTGGCCAACGACTAAATTATTGTGAAGGATAAAAAACTAAGCATTCGTTGCATTTCTAAACATCCCAGAAATAACGATTCATGTAGGATCAATTTTCTGACCTTTTCTGCAATATCAGAAAGAGCTCTAGAAAGAACCTATACGCCATTGTTTTGCCACCAAATGGTTCGCCCACAATCATGAAACCATGTCGTACAATCATCATTTCGTAAATCTAAAACAAGTGTAAAAAATAAAGTTTAGATTTGATAAAATAGGCGAAAGTTTCTGAAAAAAAGTCCGTTGAAGAATTACTTTTCAACACAATTTACCAAAACGAGAAAACTCATGTAAATGCTTAAACTTCCAAATAATATTTCAGGCAATAATTCAATTAAAACTGTAATAGGAATGAAATAAATTAACTCGTTTTGACATTGATGAACTAGTTTTAGTATATACTTGTTATATTGATAAGGAGATAGGAAATGCACCTGGAGAATCTTGTTTAGGAAAAACTCTGTTTTCTGCAAATTGAGCTTGTCGCAGTTCTCTTTGATTGCAGTCAGTAAGATTTTGTAGTCTGGCTCCGGTAAGGTGATTCCCGGGAACAAATCCATGGTTATCCCCTAAAATAAGAACTCGCGTACTAAGAAGATATCTTGACAGGTTGACGTAAAAAGAGGCCATTTCATAAGCAAGTTGTGTTGAAAAAGTAGCTAAAACTTTACCATGAAAATACAAACGAACACCCTGTTATTTGTTATGACTTTAACACGTACTAACAGATAGACTTGGAATCCAAGTATCAGGATTGCCTAAGGGGCAAATCGATTGGAGGTCTGCGTAAGAAATGTACCGTTTAATGTGGATCTTTTCAGAGCTGGCTATTGCTATAAATGAAAGTGACGAATGCAGATAGACTGATATGTACCTTGAAGAGGGGAAGGTCATGGCCAAGAAACTTAGGGAGGTTGACATCAATGATTGATCTTAGAACCAAAACATCTTCGTTCTCTGTAGGGTACTTGAGCTGTGGAAACAAGACATTATGGTTGAGTTGAAGAAAATTGAGTGACGTTGATTTTCAAAAGTTGATTTGTTCTTTTCAGTTTTAAGGTGATGGCAATGTCACAAAGACGAATGTCGAATGAACGAATGTTGGATGAACAAATGTCGGATGGGCAAATGTCGGATGGGCAAATGTCGGATGGGCAAATGTCGGATGGGCAAATGTCGGATGGGCAAATGTCAGATGAGCGAATGTCGGATGGGCAAATGTCGGATACACGTCGTCACCTTCAGGTTGCCAGCGGCCGTGAGCACTGACTTGACCGCCCTCATTCCATAGTCGTAATGATGCTGAGACGATAACTGCTCGGAGCAGAGTTTGTACGTGGTCACGATCTTCACAGCGAGAGGACGGGCCTACGATGAAATTCAGGAAACTGTTGGCCTAGCCTCTGAATTGACAACAGATGTAAACAGCTATTTATGATTCAGAGCGGCGCTTAAAAAACATACAGGAAAGCAATCATGGCTCATGTTTCTTTCGTGCTAAAACGCTGCCAGTTATCTGTAAAACATTTACCTTTTTCTCAAGCCTACATATTCACAAAGTAAAAAGATCAAAGGGCATCACAAAGCAGGGATTATTTAGTAGGCTGTGATTTTCAAGGACGAACCCTGACCTCCCTCCACTCTCCCCTGGTCAACGTCTTCATTATAATTCATATTTAGGCATTCATATCTATACGCTCACAATTAGCAGTTTATGTGTCATGCAGCACGAGGGGGAGTGTAAAGATTTACTAGGGCTGTGCCGAGTAAGGTACGATGATTAATCAACACTTGTATGAACATTTTTGCATGGCTCAACTACAACCATATAGACATGCGAGCCAATTTAATTTAAAATTAGAACGCTAGAGAAACTCTGTTGGGAATACATACATTGACAAACCCGAAGGAGTAGAGTGAAATCTCTGAGATGAGAGCGTAGTCTGGCACCATCATGGCCACAGTTCTGAACAAAGCCTGAAATGTTTGACAAGGAGGCATTAACATATTAGAAGGTACAACTGATGACGGCAGGCAAGAATTGGCTGCAGAAAGAAGGATGTTTATGGAGATTAGGGTTGCTTAGAGTTGAACTACACGAATGTATAAGGCTTTAATGCCAAACAGCGATCAACTTGAATTTTAGAAATGCAAATAAAATCCTTGCACAGCCCAAAGCCAAGCACATCGTTGGCCATCGTGCCGCCCTCAAAGACGCCGATAATAGCTGAAAAGTCATTTGTCAAGGTCTACTGTGGAACCGTTTTAAGAAACCATTCTAGAAGCCTCTTAGTTTCACCTTGAGGTTATCTGGCAGCTCCGATCTTCCAGCATAGCCTGGGTTCATTGTGATGAACACTGCACAGGTCGGGTCGAGTTTCAATTCGGTTCCTTCGAATAATAGCGTGTCCTGCCCTGCGTTAATTCCTAGAAACGAAAATCACAAAATTAAAGGCAGGTAAATAACCAAGATGGACATAATGGTCCTGTTCATAAATTTATAAATTTATTTTTCCTGTTCATGTAACACAACTTTTTATCAAGATCTGAGTAATGCATCGTCACGAGAACACGTTGTCCGCTGAGAAGCAGATCGGTTGCATAACTTACCCATCTGGATCGTGAGAATTTGCTGAGCCACGACGGAAAGCACTTCGAGATCGATGCGATTGAATTCGTCAAAACAGGACCACGCTCCACATGACGCAAGCCCCTGTGTACAGTGAAACAGTGAGACAGTGAGGGGAGCGAGGCAAACACCCAAGAGCTTCTAACTACAAGCGTAGGTTAAGACGCATTTCATCGATTGGGTTTATAAACTCAGCTTAAAGCAAACCACTTGGTCGTTAATTTTTTTGTTCACAACTTGCAGAATAAACTTGTTCCGTGTGGCTACCGTGTAACACACTTATTCTGTAACAGCTGCAAAATCCTATAATCAAAGGCACAATCTTTCTTAAATATAATTATCTTTGCTTCACAGACTCAGAACACGAAGTCTATAATCAATATTCTAAGATCCGATCTCTTTCAAGCATGTGTTCTAACATGGAACTGTGCAATTATTCTAGATGCAGTACATCGTTAAACAGGTGCAATTATGGAAATTCAGCTTTCTCTTAACGGTTCAACAATAGCAATCTTAAGCCATCAAATAAGCATGGCTCAACAAAAAATATAAGCATTTTTCAAATATTCGGTCAACTATTCCGAGAGACCTTAGGGCATTTGCAAAATTTTAATGGTCTCCCCTCAAATTCTAGTTTTATCATAAGCAATTATCAGGTCGTATTTTTTAGTTCATAGATAAAAAAGTCAAGATTATATCACCACTATAAACTGCTGGTTGGAAGGCAAAATAAGACTATACGAATCCTTCGTCACACAGTTAACTGCTCTAGAAGAAGCGTTGACATGGCTCGAGTGCCATATTTTAGCAAAATAGCTGAGATTATTCTAATGTTTCATCAATTCTAGCAAGGCTAAGGACTTTTGCTGGGCCTAGCCACTGTCTTTCGCCAACTGCATAATCCGCTTTTCAACATGGCGCGCTTCTTGCGAGTGGGTCACATTTCTGCTCTAGTGGAAGTAGATCACAGCCTAACAGGCAACGCCACTTTCACTGGCAAAATTAACTTTCAAATATTTATCGAGGAGTCGGCAAACAATCTCTTCCGTTGCATTGCTTTTGTGATAGATCAGAAGCTTTCCAACATGAAATTATGAGACAATTTTCTCTATATTTGCCTTAAATTTAGGTAGAGCTTCAGTCAAAAAGCAGTCCTTTTAACTACTTTTGGCGTTCAAGATTATCATAGTTGCAGAAAAAGAGGCGCCACTGTTTTCAGAATTCACTTTTAGGCAAATTTCATTCTAAAGGAGCGTGAGATAATAAGCTTCAAATTATTTTACAGTTAAAACAAACGCAATGGGATGGCACCATGAGAAGGTACTTGAGCAAATATTCAAACCAGAATAATCACCTTGAAAAATTTGCCAAGAGCGATGAAATCCAGCCCATCGGAACAGTTAAAAACAACACACTGTTTGGCGACTGCTTTTGCGAGATCCTTTGTTGTCTCTGTTTTTCCTGTGCCAGCCGGTCCTTCGGGTGCTCCACCAAGGTGCAGCTGCAGCGCACCGAAAAGTGTTCTGAAAAGCGAGATCAAAGGCTTTTACGTTTCAAGCCTCGAATAATAACAGAATGAAGGGCTATGAAGGGGCCAAGGTCATGAAGGGCAAGAAGGGGACCAAGATAATGAAGGGCAAGGAAGGGACCAAGATAATGAAAGGCAAGGTAGGGACTTTATGGGAATAATGGGCTATGTGCGTACCTGTAGCAACGGTCAGTCAAAGGAGTGATGACGAGTCTTCCGGAATTGCCAAGATACTCGTATCCGTACGCAAGACTGGCGCTTATCATTCTTGTCAAAAGATTATCCTCCTGGAAATAAACGACATGAATTTAATGAAAACAGGAAGCAAGTATGAACACGAATAAATTTTAAGGGGATGAAGTTCGTTCAATGGGGAATGATGGTTGTTTGAAATCGAGTGAGTTGGCATTGACTGTAAAAGTTAACTGTCATTTCATATAGAACCGAGACTGTCTGAATGCAGGCGAACGTAGTACCTCCCAGTAGTAACGTAGTTGAGCGAGCCAGTTGAAGTCGTTCTCATCGGAAATTCCTATTGGAAGCAAAAGAGAGACGATAATTTGGGATGACATACGAGGAGAATGGTGTACGAAGGTCTAATAGAATGGTATGTCGCTCATCTCTGTGTCAAGGGGACAAAGAGAAGCATATGGAACATTTGAAGACAAAATAGAGATTGAGAAAACCAGAATGGGAGGTTGGCGAAGGCTTGATTGCATGGGTTGTTATTGAGAATGAATTAGGCCCATTGAAGATTTAACACAGCGGATCAACACCGAGAAAGGTACAACAAGCGCGAAGAGCGATTCGCTGTAGCTACACGACTGGCTACAAACCGTCATTCGTAATCTTTTCAAGGACGTCTCTCGCGTGGACATCCAACACAACCAAGGCTCCCAGGGTCGCTCTGTTTTGCTTCGAGAGGTTCCCACGCACAAGCTCGACAATATCATCAATTTGCCTATTGTTTTGCAGTAGGTACTCCTTCAGTTTCTGCGGAATCACAAAAGCTACGTTAAGAACATCTGCTATTCCATTACGTAATTAGATCGTTGTAACGTAAATTTGTTTACCTTGCGAAGATGACACGTAAGTTAGAAATGCACTTCTAGACGGGTTATAACACACCAAATCACATTACTCAATTGATTGTAAAGAGAGGGTTCTGGTTTGGTAAGATATCAGCTGAACGAACGAACAGTGAGGCAACACCAAGGGACTCTTTTTGGCAATTGACTAAAGTTTTCATTTGAGCCACAAAGCCAAGTTAGAATTAAGAACCTTATCCAACACGAAAATAGCAAGATCCTGGTCATTATCAAAACTCCGTTAGGTTATGCCACGAAAAATGGGCAAAAAATCAAATAGCGTACCTCTGGCCCTCCCTTAATTGCGAGATGAACTTCCTGTGTCCAGTAAAATTGGGAGACACAGAGTACAGCCTGGCCTGGCCAAGAAGTGACCCACTTCACCCTTTCAATAAGTTTGTACGACTCAATCGATTCCATGATCACCTAGTAGAAATAAGGAAGGACTTTCAATTGTAATCTTTTAAAAAAACCCGTCAAATAACTAAATTAAAATTTACTTTCTACATTGATGGGCAATAGAAAAATACATATGCGACATGATCAAACGATGCCCCTGCTTAATTGGCATTAGTTCAGCTTGATCAGATTCAAATTGAGCAAAAGAAGTTTGTTTTTGCAGAAACGCTCTTTAACTTTGAAAGGAACCCTTGTTGCATCTCATAAGTGTCTAGCTGGCACAAGACAGAAACTCTTTCAAAGGTTAAAACCAGCCAAGTACCTTCTTCACACTCGCCAACATAAGATCTTGTAATTCCAGAAGCCATTTTTCCACTTGACCACGCGCCTTCGCAGTCGAAATCGATTCTTTTAGTGGCACAACTTCCCCTTCAGAGCTTTTCATGTGGGTTATGTCAAGATCCTCCGTAAACTCGAGTTTGGCAATGCCTTCGAAGCACTTTTTGAGGTGTGGTTGTACTCTATAATGAAATTAGAATTCTAATTACATTATAATGAAATTACATTATAATGAAATGATATTATATAAATGACATGAAAGTTTATACACATATATATATATATTTATATATAAACGCGAACAGCATCATGCCAGGATCTTTCCTGCAACCAGCGACTTTAAAGACCGTAAACAAGCAAATTCATATCATAATGTCAATATGACAAAAGGATGACAAAATGACACACAATCCAATCAACACAGTACCTTGTTGGGTCTTTTGTCTCTGACAGAATTTCCAGCAGTTCATCGTTGGACAAGAAAAAAAACCGCGGGAAATAAAGTCGTTTCTTCTCCAGGTACTCATTGAGACCCTGTTGTAAACGGAAAATCTCATTAAAAACATCAAAGAGAATTTTTTTTCAAATAATCAATCGTTTATTTTTGAGTCTAGCCTGAGACAGGGGAAATGAGAATTGATCTAATGCAAAAATTCCGCTCGAAGCCTGACGCAAACATCAATTATTAACATCTCGCTTTAGCTCTGATGGTTGTTCTAGTAAGATGTCGTTTAGCCAACAAATTAACTCAAACGCATCTGGCTATATCATGTTTTACTTCACCGCATGCTCTGCAGCCTGCTCATAAGATTCATGAATTGAACTTTATGTCTTTGAATATCGGACAAGCTCCGGATATTTTCAAAATTGACACAGTCATTGACATTACATCAAATTTAGACAAACGTTATGTCAAACAAAGTTTTTAAAACAATTTAAGGTACATACCTTCAGGATCAGCTCCAACAATTCGTTTGATTTCTTCAGCCTTTCTAAAATCTTTTCTATGTCAGAAACTGCAAGAACATGCTTATCCTAGAAACCAAATGAGCATTTTATATCAAATTTCACATCAATAGAAAGAGCATCTTTTCAAATAGGAAAACAGACCAAAATCGATTGTCAAAAGATAGAATTCTGCCACATCGTAGAAACAGCTTTGCGTCAAGTCAATCATGGACTTTAAGGAACTTGCGCATTGAAAAGAAGCTTGAATATGCATGCTATGAGGAAATGTGTATAGGCAATTGTTGAAGTCATTATAGATCCTGATGGGCACACAACAACATCGCGCCCTTAAAATGCAAATACTCGCATTAGTGTGTGCAACAAAGTTGAATTGAACATTGCTCAAAAGGGGTCTTGCCAACCTGCACGGCAGCTTTCATAATGTCTCTCCAGTTCTTGTCGACCGTGCTAAATCTCCTATGAAGGTAAGACATTATATTTTAGAGTAGAAATCGGACTGATTCGAAACCGGTGACTGGATTCATGGGGGTGAGGATGTTTACCTTCCTTCTTCCGGCATTTGTGCCATAATATCCGGTGAGCTGAAAATTGGTTCCAGGTACAACCATGTCGCTTGGACCTTGAGCCACTCGTCAAGGATTTCTTGGATGAGAAGAAGCTTTGCTTCCCAGTCTCTGGAAAGAACCAAAGCCAGATAAAAAGATAAAGCGTATTGGAATAGATGTAACTGATGATCACAAATAATGCGGAAAAGTGCAATTGATGCACGCCAATCTGAGGAAGGGATACAACTGATACTCGCATTGCAAAAGAAACCAAGCAATTAACATAACTACCTGAATAGTCAAATCAGAGGAAACATTGAAAACTAGAGAAAATGAATTATGAAAAGTAGGAATTGCAAATTGTACAATAAGCAGTCTCAGCACAAACGTAATCAAATAGAGCACTTACTTAATTTCATTCTCAAACGGTTTAATGAAAGGTGATCCTCGCATTGTTTGTGTTTTCACAATTTGGTCATCCAGCAGACTTTGAATGTCATCAATAGATGACAAAATGTACGTTCCGCTTTCTCGGTATGGGATGATGACAAACTCCATCTAGGGCCGAATATGATGGTTATGCTCACGATCTAAAAGATCTGATGTTACCAAATATCACTAAATGTAAATACATAACGAGTCAATAAAGTTTAGGAAAAAAGTGAACGACATTATCAAGATTAAAATCACCTCTTCCCATTCCTTCATCATTTTCTCCAGAGCTTTTTCAAGGGAATATTCCTTACTTGCCGCTTCGCTTATCGACTCAAATTTGCCCAAGAATGGCTCGAGGTTCATCTCAACAAACTTTGACAAGGACGAATCTTCATCAGGCTTTAGTGGGAAGCCAACGATCTCTGACATGCTGTCCCAATGACGGTCTCTCAGGCCAGGGTTAAACAGGACAGCCACCAGCGGCAGATGTTCCTTAAACTCCTCCACCTTCGTCTTCACCTAAAAGCCAGGCATTCTGTTAGAATCTAAACGCCTTCCATTTAAATCTAGATTTGCTTGATGTTGCAAAAAACGTTTCTAATGATCAGACGGGGGACGATTGGAAAAAAATAAAAAGTGCGAAATTTCCTGTTCTAAAACAATATCTTAAAGAGATATGTTAAAAGCCACGAATGCAAGTGGATGATATAGTGCCGATCTAACCATCCAACGCTACAAAAATTACAAGTCTACGGTTCTTCTGATTTTCTTGTGCCTGAAGCAAGTGAGTTGGCTAACCTTTTTAGCAATTTTCTGTGCAGTTGGAACTTCGTTGAACTGCTTTTCTGACTTGTAAAGGCTTCTCCAGAAATTGCCGGTTTCCTGCTCAACATGATCTGGGTCAACAACTCCAAGTGGTCCTTCCATCCATTCTCTGACAGGCAAAACAGTTGTAATCGCAAGTAATAAACAAATTTCTACCTTACCAATTCAAACTAGCAGCAATAAACAAACACCAGCTATTTTTCACAGCAACACCGTACTATTGATTTCTTATGTTATAAGCAACATTCTCTCCGCTGTTCCAAAAATTATATGATCGTTATCAACTTCGAGAGAACTCGTAAATCGAAGATTTGCTGACGATACGGTCGTCTAGGACAAATGCTAATGAAATTGATTGCTTATGAAGAAAAAAGAGAACTTTATAAGCCAATAAAAGTATTTAGGAAAGCATCTTACTTGAATTTGCCTTGAAACTCCACTGTGGTTTCGTATAGCTTTAAGTAAGGGTTGAGGGTGTTGATGATCTGCTGCCGTTGGGGGTACGTTGTGGTGTCCCAGCCAAACGCCTCTTCCTCGTTGTTGATTGCTTGGATCTGCGAATGATTGTCTCATATCAAATCACTCATTGCAACATTAACACAGCTAGTAATGTACCATGATGGAAGACCTTTGAACACAAACCTTTTCCAATGCAGATTCCAGCCTCGATTGCAGGGCCTGTGCTTTTCGTAAGTAACGATTTATTTCGTTCATGTCTCCAAATGTCTAAAAAGTTAAATGAAAGAAATAAAAAACGAGGAAAAAACAGAAATTGGAATAATCTCGACACTTAGACTGCATGAAATACCCAATTTTCACAAGACTGCAAACAAACAAACACAATGTTTTTTACGGTTTTTGGTCTTTTACAAAACAACTTTGAGCAGGGTCTGACTAGGTTGCACAAGCCACGAAAAAGTTTCAGTGCAAGGGGCTTCTAATGAGATTCGTGGAAGGAAATTAGTAAATTAAATCTAGCTGGTAGATTTGGCAACTCTTTTGACGTAACGCCAGTGTTACCCTTTGGTACAGCAAAAGCTGGAAGAATGTCAAAATCGGATGGAAATTACGGCAACGGGCAGTATTTTATTCTACAACCGTTAGTGGAAAAGAGGGTCGAAGAATGATAGAGCATATCCCCTTAAGGTAATAAACTGGAGTTTCCTTGTCAAAAGTTAGGAAAGTTTACAAAAGAGCAACTCTGGCTGCCTTGGAAATAACGTACTTGGAATTCTTCAATTTGTTTTGCATAACCATCAAGCTCTTCAACAAATCTTTCCCGACGCATCTACAGTGATGAAATACAAAATGAGCGAAAAATTAAAAACACTGATGCTTTAAAAAGACAGGGAACGTTCCTCTCTCAGGCGCACTCTAAAAATTTCATCTTTCTTGTTTGCTAAATATCTTAATTGAATATTTTAACTGAATATCTTGACTGAATATTTTACTCAACATTCTAAGGTTTTAACTGGATGGAAGCTAATGTCATGAAACAAATTTGAACAAAGTAATTTTAATTAACTTGCAAACGAGCTGTATCTAAATTTGTTGCTTGATTATCGAGATCTTCCATTCGAGTCTCGTGTTAACAGGCAATGAACTTAAAGATTAATTCGAATTCACATTTCACCTTCAATGCGTTCTCGTACTGAACTCTATTTTGTTGGATGATTTTGCGATGCTCCTCGAAGACCTCCGGCATTCTCTGGTGCCATTGGAAAACGTTATTGTTCAAGCGAATATCCGCGGGGGCAAACGTCGAGAAATCAACCTGAATGGCAATCAAAAATATAATTATAACGGACCACGCGCTTTTGGAATTAAATAGCGGGGCAAAAAAATTCGACAAAGAGCTCCTTCTTGGGGGTCCAAACAGGACCACCACTTACCTGTAGGTAGGTTAGAGGATTCTGGTAAGAGGCATAAGTCAATCATTCAAAAACAGAGACTGGATTTGTACGAATATACTTGACAAGAATTGCAAAACAAACAGTTTAACAATAAAATGTGAATATATTTCAAAGCTTTTTACCAAAAAGTTCAATCTATCCTTGACTTCCATGAGTTTTATCTCCAAGTCGTAGAAGGTCTCATTTTCAACTTTTTCAATGTACGCCTGCAATTCAAGACAATAACCTTGTATTAGACTACGGCATCTAAAAAGAGTGCATCCCAGAAGCACAAGGGCTAAAAAAATTTCATAATACCAAAATAATATACTAAAGCAGACAGCCATCGAGTGATACCTTTATGGAATTGGCCAACCAGATTTGTAAGATCAAGTTTAAGTCATCGATTGGCTGAAGAAAAAGGCTTTTAACAACTGTCTTTACAAAAGACAGACAATAGCTTAAACATGAATGGCTTCTGCAAGTGTCTCTTTATCGCGATTGCAGAAACGTTTCAGTTTAACAGAACAGAAAGTGGCATGTCTAGTTGACAATGTAATATCCTGTGATGGAAATGACTCTTGGGATGTATTTTTTGGCTTGCAAACCACCTCGAAGGTCAATTTAGAAATGTTCTTACCTTTAGTTCCATGAGATGGTCGGTGTTTGCAGGTGACGTCAGCGCCTTTTCCGCGATCTTCTCGTACTCTTCGCAAAGCCTGCACGACAACGGAACGAGTGAGTTACAAAAGGAAAGGAAGTATTCAATGGAGTGGTTGGAAATTATTATCTATGACACGGTCAGTAAATAGTCAGCTTCAAAGATATAGGGAGGGCTTTTATGCATACATCTAAATCGTTTGGACTGGCAAGGCCACAATCCCAAAGTTTGACAAATGGTTTAAGCACACCAAGGTAAGGTCCATGAATTTAAATGGTTTCAAGTTTCAACGCTTAGTAGTCCTGAATTTAAAACAATGGTTTAAAAGAGACACGTGTCACGTGACCAGCAGCATTCATGACAACGACTAGTCACTCAAAGGACAGTGGGAAGGAAAATCACTCCAGGGTCTTGAGGCAACAGAAATTAAATTTTTATCAAAATAAGTCGCATTTCATGCACCTCTTGTTATAGGTTTGGTGGTCTTTCATCATTCGTTGAAGCAGCCTCCCTCGAAGATTTTCCGCCCTTTTGCATAAGCCTCGTATAAGTTCATCGCAGTGCACTTCGTACATTCCAATGCGAATCACCTAAAAATTTGGAGACATGGAGAATAAACACGTGAGTCATTAATAAATAGAATGTTTGTTGATGAAGAAAATGACAAACACGACTCTCAATGAAGATCAAGCAAGCATGGATGCCATGATTGATTTGCTGACAGTTGGGCTGTTTCACTTTCCTTATGGGTGTCCAGCCAAGGTCATTTAGAGAGCCAGAACCGTCTTAAGCGAACGGGAGTTTACGTCCTTTAACTTTACATAAAAGGAGAGAAGCCACCAAGAGATCAAGAGTCCAACGACACCGTTTCGCGCCACCATTACAAGTGATCGCAAACCCATTTAAGTTCAGTGGGCTCTCAGTGTCGAATAACACTCTCAATAAGGTCTGCCAGTGGTACTTATGTTTTATGCAAACAGAAAACGGTTAAGGCAGCAGAGTTACAGTCGAACACGGAGCCAACGGCATGCGTATCAAGGCGCTGTTGTCCTTTCAAGGTACCGAAATAGTTAATTATGTACAGCGTGGTGAATTTATAAGGGAACGAGTCGTTTTACCTTTTGCGAATTGTACTGAATATCATCAACAAGGTCACCATATTTCTTAACCTCCTGCAGAAAAAAGACAACAGACGGGTCAACATTTTCACAGAGCAGAGTAGACAACGTTGATAGATCTTCCTGTGAAGATGAATCGCTAAAAACACACTAAACACCAGCAAGGATTCTTCAAAAGTATGCTCAAAAATCACGCACTATTGTAGTTCACAATTTAATATATTTAGAGAAGATTTATAGAGAAAGGAACTATTAAGTCTATTATCTTAGAACGGGAAACGTTCTAACAGCCAGGCCTTTTTACAAAAAACATCATTTATGCTACGTCACTCTTTGACACGTTTGCCTTTCCTACACCAGGTGAGCTAAATTTATATATATATATACAAGTTTTCTAATGTTTATTTGACAATCCTGCATTAGAGAAACTAGGCTTAAAAGTAGGGTAAAGTATACCTTTGCAAACTCTGCAAAATTATGTCCCTCTAACAAAAACTGGTCGACTTCTTTATCAGCCTAAAAAGGAGAAAGAATCACAAAAAGATGACAAAATATAAGCCTGACTGAAATATTATGAAAACTCAATTGACAATCGTACGAGTAAATAAAACTATTAATTGTCAGAGTTTTTGGATTTCATTAAAAATTATTGCGCAAACAACGGATTCGATTGAAAAAACGCTTTATGAAACGAATAATGGACTCATTGAAAATACAACTCCTAGGAAGCATTGAATAATATTCCTTGCAGGTACCACTGCGAAAGATCTTAAAGGGTCTTGATGATGGGTAAGAAATACATAGAAACGGTTTGTGTCGCGTGGTGCCGATGCCAAAACATAAAATGAAAGGAAACGCTTCCCTTTAAACGGCTCTTGTTTAATTTGACACCAGCTGACGTAATGAGCTACTATCAAGACACGATACCTAATTCGATCAAATGTCAAAGGGTCTGGATACTAGTTACAGCTCCAGTGTGCTTCTTGTTTTATATTTTAGAAGTAAACCTGGCATTTGTTTACCAACATCAGATAACGGACAGCTGTTGCCTAGCAAGTATTTCACATTTTGTTCACTTGACGAACGAATCGCTATGCGATTTCTTTAGAAATCATGCATTTTTGAAAATTCCAATACATTTTTAATGTTAGACCAGACTAGCCAATCACAAAGTACCTATCGCATCATCACCATCATCGTCATCATAATCATCATCGCCGTTATTAACATAAGCAACAACTGCAAACATACCTGTTTCGTTATGAGCTTGGAGTATTGGTCATACGACTTCAAATGCTCTTGAGGACCAACACTTTCTTTTAGGATGACCTCTTTGACCTTCAGGCGAAACAATGTGTATGAAAAAGTACCCTCAAAGAGAAGTGCTGAAAATGTTTCAAATTTGGTAGAATAATAAATGAAAGCACCCACGTGATTCGTTAACATAAAAGCTTACACCAGAATAGGGATGAAGGATTCTCGCTTACCTTTTCCTTTAAATTTTCAACGATTTCTTCTGCAATAACGGGCTTTAAGTGCTTTTTGCTCCCAGACTAAAGAAAATAGAAAACAAATACAATACCTACAGAAAAGAAACGATCAAGTTGGACTTATACTTGTTGTTAATGCATCAAACGAGCTGCATGTTATTAATGCATTCAGACCAACTGGGAGTGACCCAGAGGGCTTCAATGGGATCAATGGTCTCTTGAGCATTTTGCACCACAAGTGAACCCCAAGAATAAATCCATGTAATGGTTAGGTATGCATTTCCAGTTGATCAATATAGGGTCATCAACTAAAATCCACCGTGGAAGGTTTGATAGAAATTATGATTATATTGACCAATCCTCACATAACAGAACCGACCAATCTAATGACAAAGGCAGACACAGTCTCGATCTTATGTCTTCCAAATAATCAAATTTCTGGATAAGTTATTCCGTGGAGCGGCTAAAAAACGCCGTGTGAATCGATTTAACTTTAATTTACTTAGCAAAATACGATTCTCAATTTCTTGAGTCGATCAAACGTAGCTAGAATGGGAAACGGCCAAGGGTGCAAATCTGAAAAAACAGCACAATGACCTGTCCAGCTTTTTTCTACCTTAAAGATCGTCTACAGATAATCGTGTTGCTGATTTCAAATCCACTGATTATGAGATCTCAAGAAAAACCCATTTTACTTTGCAAACATTTTGTGGTTAAGGCATTACCAATACCAGATTTACGCAGGCTATCACCTTTATCCTTCTAGAACATTTTGATTTCGCTTGAAAATAAAATCTCAAGATATATCGCAGTGCTTTGAGCTGGAATCATATACCATGGGACATATACACAGGAGGTAGATCTGACCTGATTTTCCATATGGGTGAAAAATGCTTCACATACAAGATAGCAATATAGAACTCACCCATTCAGAGTAGAGTTTGGTTTCTACTCTGGGCACGACCATTACTGCTTTGACCATGACGTCAAACACATTCAGTAACACGATCTAAAAGTACCGACAAAGGTTACTATAGAAGTGTGACCAAATGAAATAAGCCATCCCAAGCAAATCCTAATGACCAAAGATGGGATGTGCACGATATCGAAGCAATAAAAGAAATGTTGAAAAATAAACTTTAACCAACGGGCTTTTGTATCACTAAAATAGATCAGTTGACACGATCAAACAGTTCTCTTTTGGTGAAAAACCGTTTGTACATTAAAGTGAAAAACTATTGCAGCAACAAAGGTATATTAACGTTAGACTCCTTTACTGCAAAACATACCGATTTTTTTACCTTATTCTAATTGCTTATTGCAATAGTTTAGTTGATCAATAAACGGCCGTATACGGAAAGTGAAATGAAGAAAGAAAGACTCAATAGAAGTTTTTGAATAAAAAAGTAATAAAACGTTAGCATCGAGGGAGTCCATGCTGTACATATTCCAAATTTTGACTGATGATTGTACGATAACAGGTGAAATGCGACACGTCTTTATCAAAAAGCCCACATCTCATGCATTTTTAAATGCTCTGGTTTGGCAAAGAGGATCTAGGAGATGGAAGTAACGAGATCAAGCTGATTTGCCTCACCGTGAAATCTTTGAAATCGGGCTCGAATTTGATGGTGTCGTCGTCGACAACCAGCCGCAGAACAAAGCCAGGGTGCTCATACACGTTGACAGAGGCCTGAACAAAGACACAGGTCACTGTTATCCGGAAATCGGAGATCAACTAATTATTCAGCAAGCCCAAACCCATTATGGCCAAGATCTTTGCGCAGGCTTGATGCTTCCTGATTACTTTTCACAGCACAAAATATGAAATACTAAACGAATTATGTTACTAAATAAAATGAAGAGCAGTACAATGATTGTTTTTGTTCGTCATTCTTGTCACTTAGGTCAAGTGTTTCTTTAGAATTTTCTAGTCACCGTCTAACAATAAATCTCTGTTAGCCTTCAACTTCATTAACGGTTTTGAAGCTTTGATCTTCACTGCAGAAATAGAGAGAATCTACACGACATGGAAAGAAAAAGAGCTGTCAAAATACGAAAGGCGTGAAAGTTATTCATACTTCATGAATATGTCACCATTTTTTAATGCATAGTTTGCTGTCTAGCCTACTGAAGGGTGGCTATATCTGTCACAAAACGTTTAGTATAACGTCCCTCAAGGCCCCAGGATATACACAACCATCCTATTGGCGTATAGTCAATAACATTTACCGGTGGCGGACAAAAAATATTCGCGTAGGCATCGATTGAGCTCAAAGCGAGGCCTTGTAAAATATTTGTCATGAGTACGCCAGCAGCATTGAAGAAACTTTCGAGTCGTTTTGCATTCTGGTTGCTTGGTAGCAGTCTCTTCTTGTTGCCTTGGTAATAAATGTTCTGCACTTCTGGAAACCACCTAGAATCAAATTAGAGAACATTGTGACGACATGTCTTCTTGGTCCAATCTTGTTGAAAAGAATCTTAGCATATCAGCCTATTTGTTGGTGATGGGAGGATTGAAAGCTTAAAAAAGTCAGTAATATTTATAGACCTGCTAGCTTTCTCGAGAGAGGTCGAGCCGCTGGAGAAAAATGGCAGATCTGATAAGTTGGTCAATAAAAGATGAATTGAAGATTTCACCAAGAGATAGCTTTGGTTATTTGAAAAATTAACAGAGACACTGCAATGCCCATTGGAATTATTAGCTCTAGTAAAACGCTAATTAAGCTAGCACACATACTTTTTAAGTAGGGTATCTTTTGCCATTTCCACATGCCGCATCATAAGATTCTGGAAGAATGCCAACTCCATTGCTTCTGGTCTTGACAGCACATCTGGGGCATTTATAAGGCAAAGGTCTCTGATGACAAAAGTAAGCACAATAATAAATAGGGAAGTAAATCAAGAACTAAACCAGAAATTTTACTCATGCTTCAAACTAAATACAATTTTTTACATCTATTGATATAGTAATGAACTTTTCTACATCAAAACACCCCATGCACATCATTGAGCATGTGCTCCCTGTACACTGGTACATAGAAACAGTTTTGACTTTGCACTAAATGGGATCATTAGTCACCTGATCAGAGTACCAAAATATTTTTGTGCCAACATACCCAAAAGACTTGTGCCACAAGTCTAGAACACCTGACATTGTTGGGTTGGTGACAAACAGATCATCTTCCATTATAGCACATGTCTGATAAAAAGTTTTCTTCCACGGTTTTGGAACTTGCATCAGTCTAGAATAGGATACTGAGCCATTATTTAAGATATCACCAAAAAACAAGAAGATCTGATGTAATGGGCAACTGACACAGTATAGACCATAACATGTTTCAGGAAAGAGTGTGACAAACTACCATATTATACATAACAGTGGATCATCGTATGCAAGGTACATATCTGAATAACAACTAACTCAATTCGGTGAGGGAGTGTTTCCTCTTCTTTCTCTTCATCCTTGTCTCGAGGATCTCTCAATACAAAGTCAACTAAAACATAAAATTTAGAAATTCAGAAAGACATGACAACATACAAAGTAATAAAAAATTTCAATTCCTTTGTTGCCTATATTTCAACTTCTATGTATATAATCTATGAATTTTAGCATTGGTGCTCATCAAATTATTATTACACTATTTTCTCCTTGACATTGTATGAGCACCCTTTAAAATCAGAAATCTTTGCTAAAAATAAGGTATGTCCTTTTCTTTACCGATTGCTTTCTTCACACTCAAAAGGTAGTCTTCTCTCATCTCATCGGAGAGATTTTCAATGTACTCATCTAGGCCAGCCTGAAAAAACCATGATTCATTTACCTACTCACAAAAGGAAGGAGGGAAGTCAATATAGAAATATGAAAGGTTCATTAGCATATAAGTATGTCACACTATATAAAAAATGTTGTTACAAATCACTGCATAACATTACAGTATTATGAAAATTGTAGCAAACCTTAAGCCTGTCTGGGACCATAAACATGACATGGTCAAGCCATGAGTCTTCCATTGGTGCCACATGCTCTGTGTCAATACCATGGTGTATGTAGTAGTAATACCTCTGTTGCAAAAATCAACCTAGCTTAGGTAATTAATTTGGATAATAGCTGGTCATTAAAAATCATACCTTTATTCAAAGGAACAATGATCTAGACTATGCAATGGGATATTGTAATACTGCATCTACACCTGTCTGTGTTTTTAAAGTCTTAGATGTGATCAATAGCCTTTCAAAGAGACAGAGCCACTCTCTAGGTTACCTGCAGAGGATTGGTCTCTTAGCATTATAATCCAAGTCTTGCAATCTTAATTCAACCAGAATACATATGAAGGGGCAAGTTTATTTGTAATTTCTCATACCAAAATATCTTTCTCAGCTGGTGTCGGTGATTCTGCTCTTGAGGTATCTTCTTCTCCCATAGGGGGTAGCTTTGGGGGACCAGTTGGAGAATCTGTTTGCCTAAAAAGTGACAGAAATGTTGTCTAATGTAACAATTTACCATCAGAAAAAAATCGAAAATTAAAGCAATTTACAAAGCGTTTTTCAGTAAATAGAACTCACCAAGCAAATTGATTCAAGCCATAGGTATCTTGCATAAAAACAAAGACCCCATACTATGAGCTTTAAGGTGTCCTTCAATGCAAACATTGATTATGACTATGGGTGTCTCTGGCTAAAAACAACATTTTCTCTTGTCTTCTATGTTCACAGAACAAGAACATTCCATCTTCTATAGGAGTGGCTAATATAACTTCGATGGAAAGTAACATACATTATGATATTGACAAGAGCTTGTCTGAATGCCTCCCTGTCTTTACTAGGGTAATTGACGGTTCTTCTTCCATTTCCATTATTGATTCCTGAATTTCCAGGGCTTATTTTTCCACTTGAGCTTGATACATCCCATGACTTTGAGTGGGCTCGCCTTGGTCTCCTTATACTCCCTGAATCAACAATACAGAAAAAGAATCTTAGATCACAGTTTTTGTTCATTAGCTGACATCAAATGGTCTTGCTAAGAAG
Organism: Nemopilema nomurai; assembly: GCA_003864495.1. Classification (NCBI taxonomy): domain Eukaryota; kingdom Metazoa; phylum Cnidaria; class Scyphozoa; order Rhizostomeae; family Rhizostomatidae; genus Nemopilema; species Nemopilema nomurai. Next base: position 854,045 of record ML133498.1, on the reverse strand, counting down.
TGATTTAAAAAACCAACTACAGAATTAGGATAAGACAATCATACAAATGGATTTTGGAAGAAACAATTTTGAGTAATTTGAACCAAACATCATATACAAAACAGAAAATGCTGTGTAATAACTGAAAATAAAAGTTCATTGTTTATTTGTTTAGGGCAATTTAATGTCCAATTATCAACCAAAAGAGTAATTTATAACCTAAAAGTCTCAGATTTTGCTAACTTTTTCATCACTGTGTGATCAACATTTTTGCAACTTCATACAAAGAGCAAGTTCTTAGAATCTTTATCATGCACAGCTGATTAATTTCATGATTTTTGCTCAACCAATAAGAAACTCATCGTTGTTTCAACCATAAATAGAATTTTTAAAAATTTCACTTTTTTCGTTCTCACAACTTCAGCATTTACTTATTTAGCAAGAAACAGACTTGAACTATTTGAACCGTGTAGATTTTTACTCATGGAAAAAATTGTTTACATTGGTTTGTTAGTAGCTTGGCAGCACATGAATAGGGCATTTTTAAATCAGTCAAAAAGGGGCTCTTTTTGAAGTTTAATGTTAACCAGAGTGCAATTTAGTAATAAAAATCAACATATTCTAGCTGACCAAGCTTTGAGAAAGCTGTGCAGAGTTTTGCTGCCTAAATAATAGCATGGTAAGTTCTTGATATAAAATGCCTTTGAATCAGACATGCTTTCTGTCCAATTACTATGCAAGCTACTAAGACAATTTTCAATGAGAGCAAGGATAAGGATTGAAATAGATGCTGCCAAGCTATCATACACATAGTGAATAGGTACCATGTAAAAAGCACATTAGAGTTACTGAAGGCCAGACAAACAGAAACAATTTCTGGTGTCTATGATGTCTAGGTACCATCATAGCATTGATTATGAGAAACTTCTATTTACTCATTATAGATTTTTAGCCCAATTAAATTCGTTATTTTGACATTTCTTCATACCAACTATTTTCTTAACCTCTAAAAGTTATAAGGTTTTATGGTATTTGTAAGTTCAAAGGTAAAATCATTTGAATTTTTCAAAAATATCTGATGTTTAATTTCATAATTTTAGATTTAGGTAAGTGTGTTAACCTTTCATTTTTCCCAGTAAAATTTACCTGAAACAGGGATAACTTCATCAATTTTTGCTGGCTGGTCAAGTTTGAAAGGTGGCACTGACTGCTGCCATGTTGGCTTACTTCTTGTCTAAAAGACAAAAACACCCAGTAAAAAAAAATAGAAGATTTGGAGGAATAAATAAAGAAAAAATTACACTATTGTATTCCTCAATACATTGTAATTATAAGTTGTAAAAGCCCTCCCCACAGAAACTTTTGCAATGAAATAATTCTAGTCTGCTTTCTTCTGAATTAATCTGTAAATTTATTGCTTCAAAATTAGTATTTTGTTCTATCGGCATTTCAATGCAAGTGGAAACCTAATTGTGTATTTGGATTGGGTCCCAAATAAATAACTAAGCAACTGAAAGCAATTTTACCCTAAGAAATAAAAATAAAAAAGTTGTGCTTCAGATTGAAGTTGTTTATACAACATTGAAAAGTGCTTTTTGTAATAGGATGGACATGCAATAAGCATACATGCTCTTAGGGTTCATGAGTAGTGCAAATTTCAGTTGACATATCGTGATGACTGTATAATTCAGGAAAAACAATCGTGAGATAATCTGTATGGTAGAAGTTAAAAAAGAATATTTCATAACAATAGAATCAATGACTCACTGTTGGCAGACTTGGCAGGAACCTTACTTGAGTGCTATTTAGCTTTTCTTTCCCTTTTGGATGACCATTCCTACCCTGAAAGGTTCATTTCAAACACCTCATAGGTATTCAGATCAATCTACCTTTCAAGCAATGATCTCAAGTTCATATAGCTTTAATATTTTTGGAAATCTTGAAAAACACCATTTGTTTGTGACTATCGAAGTTCATTTCTTGCTCTTTTAATGACAACAAAGAGCGAAACATATCTTATCTAGAATGATAGAAAAGTCATTATTTACAAACTATTTGCAATTCTCTTTAAGACACTTCTTCGTCTTCATTTAAAACAGTGACAAACGTCTTGATTGTGCATGTCTGCAAACTGTCCTCGAGTAAAAGTGAAACGGATAATTGTACACAGAAGACAAAACATGTCAAAGTCGACCTAATTAAAAGTCTGTCAACTAGGCTTCCGTATTAGAAAAATCAATAAAAAGTTATAATCACTGATTATAATCTTGTTCGCATAAAACCAATTTAAAAGCCGATGACTAATCTTTAGCCATAAAAATGGCCTAAACTTAAGCTGGAGATTTTAAAAATGTGGTCGGCCGATAGTGGATTTACAAACAAACCTGAACATCCATGATTGCTTTGGTATGCAGTATTTTTTAACGTTGTGTAATATTTACAGATAGTTTGCTTTATTGCAAAGTACTCAGTACAGTTTTTGCAGACTTGATTTGCAAACAGACATCGCCATCTTTGGCGCTTTTTGTTGCTAGGTTTCAAGAGAGCAACTTATAACTGCATTGTGGGAGGGATCGCTGTTGCTGTTGTTTCGACGTTTGCCAAGGGTCTCTCCTCAAAGGGCGTCTTTACCAATGGGAGGGGGCATTTGAAAACGGCAAAAGGGTAGGAGTACTTCTTTAAAATAACATTCTCATTTAATGTTTTTCTAAAGGTGGCTTTGTATAACACTTGTTTTGAGGTCGAGTAGATCTCTTCTTCTTGGGCCTAGAGCAATTTGCAAAATGTAATGTTGTTTTAGCTTATGTGTAAAAAATTTTTTTCAAATGCTTTCTCAATGAGAAAAACAATTAATACTGTATTGTGGCCAATTAAAACTTTCCAAAAAACATTTGACCATCGCAACGTGAGACGCGTTTGAGACTTCTCGCTGGATGCTTACAACGCGTTTACGGTGGATGCAAAATCACAAATATTACTTAAAGTACAAATCGTGTAGAATTAGGAACCCTTCATTCGTTACCATGGGTGATCTGTCGTTCAAGAGAGAGGGGCAGGAAAACGAGGTAGAGACAAGTTTATCTGCTCCATGCTGCCTTTGATCATTTCAAGATGACCATCTTTGATAAAACGGGCACGTGAATTTTGCTGAAGTAAACTGCCTTTGATAGCATAGGCGCCGACTTTTATTTTTCCCAGGGGGGGCTCAAAATTTGAATTTAAAAAAAAATTAAAAAAGTTGAAAGGTAGAGAAATTACCTGTCGCTTTAATAACGTAATACAACACATGTAGTATGTATAATAACAAAACAAAACCAATCCCCATAGCAATCCCCAGGGGGGGGCTCGAGCCCCCAAGCCCCCACGTAGTCGGCGCCTATGTTTGATAGGCATGATATATTAAATAAACTAATGTAGTAAAAACAAATACTCGTGTAGTTACTTAAGGTTAACAAGGCGCTAAAACATCTATAGAAATACAGATGAAGATCAAATTGATTTACACCTATTGAATAAATCATTGCAAACTAAATATTGACGGATAAAGTGTCGAATCTTGCAAAGTTGGGGATCGATCAGCAGGGGTCATATATAAGTAGGGGGTTAACAAATTTATTAAAACAACAACTGATATAAGGCATCATTACGAATAATCAGATGCTCACTGCTATTGTTATCTGGACTTTGCTTCATTAAGACAAGAGCTCAAAATAACCGAAGCATTCCCCATAAGTTCTTTGACAGGTTTAAAATTTATTCCCAGAGATTATTAATCTATTGTTAGACTAACACAGTAGGAATACTGACTATTCCGTGACAAACGCCATAGCTATCATCATTATCAACAAATGCTGACTTATCGTAGAATTATAGTAGATTTATCGTAGATTAATTAAAGTTATGTAGCTGGATTATCCGTGCTTGGGTGAATCAACTTACAAAGCATGAAGTGGCAAATCAGTTGATCGTAGGTCTCCTCTGTTAATTTCTTCAATCCTCTTCTCGACTTTCTAACTGTCGGTTGCTTATGCTTCAGGGCGCCTCCTTCGCTGCCTCCTTCGCTGCGTCCTTCGCTACCTTCACCAGAATCCTCGTTGCGCTTCGCCTGCAAATGCTCTAGCCGGTCCTCAAGGTACCTCATCTCTTCTAAAAGTTCCATCTGTTGCAGGTACTGGGAGAAACCGCAGCTGGAGCCTTTGCTAAGGTCCGAGGTCGGTGCCCAGCGCAAAAAGTAGTCGAACCATAGCTCAACACGGATACTTGACGAGTCGGGGTTTATAACAAACACGTTCGGGTCTTTAGCTGACTGGTACTGTTTGCCAATGGAGGCTGGTGCTTGGTTCCCTTTTCGCGATTTCCGAAACTTCTTTGGTGACTTTGAGATCGAAGCAATGTCAAATGACTTCGTAAGCTCACTTGCAAAGTTGTTACCCGGAGAGAAACTTTCTATCTCACTCGCCAACTGTTCCGCGCCATAAGCTGTGCTCTTGTCGATGTTGTAAAACTGGTTTAGGAAGAGGGCTCGGAATTTCTCTGGGGAAATACTAGTGGCCAAGAAATCCCAAAGAGATTCTAGAGCGTCGCTGCTGTACTTTTTCCTGTCATACTCAGTGTCAAAAAGAAAAGTCTCAAAAAGGCACATGTAAACGCTGTCAATCATGAGTAGAAGAAACTGCTCTGTGAAACCAAAACGAGCTGGAAACTGCTTCAACAGTTGGTGAATACAGTCGAGAAACAAAATGAAGATAGGCGACTCATTTGTATCCAAAACATACTCATCCTTGTAAAATACCATGCTTTTAGGGCTCTTTGCTATCTCTTTTATTGGTCCCAGTCTCTGGGAGAAGGGATGTCCCTTGACGACCCACTCCTTTTGAATCAGAGACTCCAGGCCAATTACTGTGCGATAGTATGGATCAACCAACAACTGCACCAGGGAAACAAGCAGAGGCGTGAAGTCGCGCCCGGATAGGTCATGCACTATCACCGACGTCTGACCGATCAGCAACGAGTTGGCGATTTCCGAGGCAGCGGCGAGGGTAGTTTGTACGTATTGCAACCACCTAGAGAAAAGAGATCAGAGAAAGAGAACGTAAGCACACAAGGAAAAAAAGATATAGCATGACTATGTCATAGAAATCGAAAAATGGCATGGAAAAATGGAAAAATTTTACATCTTTTTGGGTTGCAAATTAAGCAAACTGAATGGTTGAATGCTACCATTCTGAGTCTTGAATTGAATTAAGTTGCAACTATCAAACTAAGACCTATGTAAATAATGCTAACGTTTTCAGCAAGACATTACAATTAGTCACTGAAAAAGAATTGAATACCTTGAGTTGTCAACTTTGCTGAGCCAAGAGCTATCTGATGACCAAAATTCCTTGCTTGAGTGACAAAGGCTGCTATCAAAGAGGGAACAATAGCTGGCCTGGAGCTCCTTCAATGATGGAAATAGCAAGGAGGCATCCACAATGATGGGTTCCTTTCTTTCTGTACCAAATAATCCATCGCACACAGATTGTATGACTTTTTGTGAATGGCCACCATAAATATCCTCTTGGTCACTTTAAAAACAGTAGCAAGGCAATGTAATGAAGAGGCATATATGAGCAGAGATTTGATTGCGAAGTACAAGCATGTTTGACAAATAATACCTAGATAAAATGTAAATAAAAATGGACTAAAAATTTACAGGAAATAGTGTGCAATTTAGATTTGTAAAACTATAGCATAAAGAGTTATGATTCAATGATCATAATCTTTCTTGATTTAATAGCAAATCCTTCTCTGTCAAACATGTGGCTTGCTGACTATCCAAGAAAATGTGCCAATATATAGACAAAATTTGCACTATTCTTGTAACACAGAAGAAGATATTCAAAGACTAGTGATTTGATGGAGTAGTAAAAGTAGATAAAAGAGTGTATGTACCTTGGGGCTGAACTGCTTAGTAGCGAGGCACCGCTTTCCCTGCTATGCCACACCAATGTTGGAAATCTACCATCAACATAGAACCCAGAAACTGTTTTCAGTGCCTCATCATCAAGATTTGATGGGACCAAATTCAATTCTGGCAAAGTCTTGCAAACTGCAAACTCTTGATTAACTCTGCTAATTCTCCAGTACTGGTGAGCTCTTAGTCTTGCCAACTCAAGCTCCAGATCTTTTTCATGTCTGAATGTATGAAATGCCCTACCTCTCGCTGAAACTTTTGCAGCATTATTTGCACCTCTTGCATAATCAAATGCAAACAATTTATATAGACTTGTTGGTGATGAATACACATGAATCGTGTTGATGATTGCTGCCCTTTCTTTGTCCCTACACAAGGAGAAGTCAAATTGGACTACTCTAAGGTCTTTGCATGATATTTCAATGATGTCATACTTCTTTGATGGAACTTTGCCTGGTGTTAATCGCTTAGACACTTGCTTTACAGTAGATACTGCTGTTAAATAACTGATGCTTGTTAGTGGTACATACTCACTATCAGAACTAGATTCATCATACACCAAGAGGTCATCCAGTGCTCTGCATGATAATTGCAACATCCTTTGATTTAAACTTGCAGCATTCTCTATCTTGGTCATCATAAATGCTAACTTAAAATTGGTGACATATAAGCTACCCATTACGCCAGAGCCCCTCTTTGACATGTTGTTGTATTTCAGGACAGATTGAGCCTCTGCTAAAATTGATTCTCCATTAAGAAGAGGAGGTTTGTTTATCTGTCTTTCTCTTCGGTCTAGTGAAGCCACAGGTCTCTTAGCAGCTGACATATTTGTTGCAATAGACTGTTACAGAGAAATATGAATAAAAGTAGAGATGACTGCATGTAAAGCATTATTAAGGCTTATATCAATGCTTCATAGTCAAGGATTTTTGCAAAAGAATACAGTTCTAGACATCAGAACCAAAATAGGTAATAAACAAAAGCAGTTTTAAATTACAACCTGTAGCTGTCAACATAATCCTACAAAATATTGCTAGCTGCTTATCATCAAGCAAGAGTCTAAATTGTGTCATCCCTTTAACTACAGGTTTCACATTAAAAGGGACATAAAAATTTTATGTCCCACATCAATAAGAAACTCAAAACAGAAAGTTCCCTAAATCAAAGTCTCTTTAGCTTGTGTATAGGAACTCATGTTCTTACAAAAAAGTTCAAATGTCAATGTTCTGAAAATCATTATAAGCCTTCTCAACTCAATGTCTAAAACCAAATAGACAAAATAGCTTGACACAAAAACAGTAAATGAAACTGTACCTGAGCAACAAAAAGCAAAATATATGTTATATAGTTTTGGAAATACTTGGAACAAAGAAGAAAAATTACAGCTTTTTCAAACTCCTGTGTTTTATACTGAAGAAAAGTTTACGTTAATCTAAAATTAATAAAAATATGACATGTTTAGTCATTTCTGATAAACTTGATACTTAAATATTTGGGCACTGTTAAGTTAAAAGTAGACATCGTTTTAATGCTGCAAAAATTTCTATCTAAGAACAAGATGCTTAGGGAAGGAAGTCTGCCTTCAATTGCATACCTTAAATTTGCCTTGCATCATTGTGAAGAGATCTTTTATTTGGACACACCCTTACAATGACACGGCCTACAGTGGTTTGCCGTATCTGTTTTCAAGATCAGTGAAAGCAACCATAAGGAATCCCGGAAGGAATAGTAATGTGGTTGTTACTGTTGCCATTGGGGCGTGGCAACAACTGGGTTTAAATGGAGCGTGCCCAAACAAGTTTAGGCAGCCTATTTTATTAAGTGGAAATTAAACAACTAAAATGCTGAGAAAAATTGATCGATCCCCATTTTGGCATGATATAGACAATTAGTTTAATGTTGGTTCTGCAAAAGTACAAAACAAAGCGTTCTCGATGCGTGTTTACGATCAGTTTGCGAGTAATGCTGTCATCATGAGCAAAAACTAAAAATACATACACTGACGTAGAGGAATTTCAATGGATAGAATTTCCCCGCGAGGGAGTGCTTAGAACTTCCTTCTTCCGTCACAACAACGATTTCCTACGACATTCCTTTAGCGTGCCATGTTTCTTAGATTGATAACGAGGCCAGCGCACAAAGCAAAGAGAGAAACGTATAATGACTTTCTGGAGGCCTTCGAAGATCCGACCTCACATCAATAAAAATTTATTAATTTATTATCAGTTACATCCATAGAGTTAGGAATGAAAAGCAAACTTATTTACACTCCTAATTCTATGGCTACATTTCAGGGCTATGAAGATCACGTGGCCCACAATATTCAGTGAGCAAAGGGTCGAAGGCAGAGAACCGAATTTTTGAAACTTTTTCTTCTACAATTGAAGACGCGACGCGAAACATTAGTTTAAATAGACAACTTTTGACGTTTACAGAAGTGTTTCTACTAAAATTCAAGAAATGACAATATTGATAGACTTTATTGGCGAATATACAAGTACGATAATGTTTTGTGCAAAAGAACTAACTACGGGAAATTATGAACATTATTAAACAGATAATGATTTACAGCGAACTAAAAACATTTTCTTCTTGACCTTGAAACTACGAACGACTTTCGACACACACCAGTAGTCTGGGTCCCAGGCCTGTGCGAATCAATTTTTCGTAATTGATTTGCAGTCGATTCACTTCATAGGTGTTATGCAGTGAAGGATATGTTTCTTTAATAACAATTGTGGATATGCCCCAAGCCTTTAATGAAGGGGAGGGGGTTAACAGGGAAGCTTTTTCTATCGCCATACATTTTAAAGGTCGATTACGCGTTTCTGACCCAAGTTCAGTTGGTTATAGGAAACTTCGCTGGATGCATGCAATAAACTTTGAATAATTTCCTGAAACATTCGGCTTATCACCCCCTGTACATTGCTTCAACGATAATAACTGTAGCCTAAATGTGCAGATAATGTCTTTGAGACTGAAATTTACTAGCAATTATTTTAAGTTATAGAATCAAATATCAGAACTAAAAAGAAGACGAACTAGATGACTCTCAGAGCAATCTCGTCCGTAGTTACATTCCCAAAAGTGTTATAAAATCGCAGCTGGTATCGCCCCTGGTCCGTCTTTTGTACACTTGGAAATTCCAAGATGGCCTTGACTCTGTCCGCGCCAGTATCTTCTCTTTTGTAAAGGCGCACACTTGTTTCAGTGAGTTCTTGCCCCTCTTTGCTCCACAGGAACGAAGGAAACAGCTTCGACGGGCACTGCACCACGCAGCTCAGTTCGGCTCCCTTTCCCTCCTGCGCATCTACATTGTGTGGTTGTTGCAGTATTTTCGGCAGATTTGATCCCAGGCTCCCTGAGGAATGAAATTAGGTAAATCACCAAAAAACAACAGAATAAACAGAATATAACTTGCTTGACTTTCCAATCTTAAATTTAATAGCGAAGGTAAACTCGAGAAAAGATTCTTCCAACATTTAGAGATTTTCTGATCAGGATGGTCTACATTCTTTGAATTTCAGAGGAAAAAATTTTGCCTTAAAGCTCGCATCTCCAGGAATTCGTAGCACTTTTTGCACCGACGTGATTGTGAAAAGTCGGGGGTTCCAAGTAAAGGTTTGTATGGTGCTGTCATAAAAATTGTCAAGTTGTACACTGCAAATGCTTTGGCATATTCTCTAGCGACGTTCCTCAACCAACTAGATCAATGGAAGAAGATGGGCGCTTAAATGAACGACGACAGTAACAGCAATTATCTATACAGTGAAAACCCGAAGCATATCCATTAATTTGGTAGAATCTACCTACTACCCTAATCCAACCTAGCCAAAGACCATAAATGTACTTCATTTGAGGAGACACCCTTTTTATGTGCACAGGAAGAAAAGCACTGATATTCAGAACATGGAAACCTCAAGAGCCGGAGGACCAAGTTGGAAATGGGCCGGCCGTTGTCTGCAACTTCTGTACATCTATCTAATCTGTATTTGGAATTCACAATACATTGGGTACATTGACAACGTTTCACCAAATGCTGCTGTATACATTGTAAAATAACGCCAGTACCGCCTTTCTTGGAATCATGACAAGGAAATTGTCCATTGACACGAAACCAAATATCCTTCTCCGCTTTCGCATTCCATTTATCGGTAGGAATGGTGACTGCATCACTGATATTTGTGATTGCATCACTGTGAACGGGGACATGGGTGATTGCACTTCTGAAAGAGCCGGACCCGCGACATAAACTTAAAGGCGGGGCCGGCAACCGAGAGTTGGGAGAAAGGCCACTTCCAGGTTTACTACAATGCCTTAAATATATTCTGCCCTTTAAAAGATGGAGGGCCATGGCCCCTGGTTTTGCCGGCCCTGAAGAAGGTATGGCTGACTTGAAGTAAAGAGCATCAGTGATTAGAGGGACAGAGGTGTCTGTGACTAGAGATAAAAGTTTTCGGTGGCTAAAAACAGGGACACCGGTGCCTGGAAAACGGGGGCTCGATAACTGCGCTGCTAGGAGGATATGCTTCCCATCACAGGGAGGGTGTGGCGATCGTTCAGCATACAACTGCTAATTGTAATTGTATGCTGAGATAGCTGTGTCACGAGAGAATAGCTTACTAAAACGGCGGAGGAGGTTGGCTGCCTAGATTGAACTTACCACGAACGACCAAGGTGCAGCTGATTGAGGCCTCTGCCAGCTGGTTCTTGGCGGTGCAGGTGTAGTGACCGGCATCTTCCGTCGCCAGCCTGGTAATAAGGAGCTTCCTGCACGATTGCGATAAGCTGAATCGAGGGTCGTTCGTGTCGAGCAATTCGCCATTGTGGTGCCAGGTCAGCTGTGGGGGCGGGCTGCCGGCGACTGCGCAGCGGAGCTCCAAATCGTCCGCAACGTGCTTCGTCACCCTCGAGTGGAAACAGGAAACGAATTCGGGTCTTCTCCCTGCTGATAGAATCGGGAATTGTTCATTTGAAAAATTGAGGAAATGAAAACATTTTACGGGGTTAGAGGGTTGGCTATCGTGTGTAGAGCTGACTTTTCACTTCCGCTACCCACTTCTGCCTTTACGGAGTTAAACTCAAATTCACAAATTCCAAAACTCATTAAAATATTCCCTAGCTCTATGCAGTAGACGCAAACAGATTTGAATGAATTCGGACCGCAGATTCTGACCTACGCAAACCAAAAGCTAAATTGTGAAAGGAACCCATGCGTTTATTTACGCCCCTTAGGTAACTAGCAGCGAGTGCTTACTATGCAGTACGCAATTCTTACACTTAACTCAGAACTAAATAGTAACTCAAAAGACAGAAATCGTGTTTTGTAACCCTCGAAGCCGAGCTTAGGCTTGAGGAACATATAGGTGAACGGGGAGCTTACCGTACAAAAATCGAACAATTTGGGGCAAATATCACTTCGTGAAAACTGAAAAATATTTCCCCATTTAAATCAAGGAAGAGGTGATCTGTATGAAAATGGACATCAAAATTCACTCTAAAAACAAGTGGTTCTTGTCAGTAAATTACCAAAACCCTGCTGTAACTGTGGCCTATTGCGCAATTTCTCCAAAAGGAGTGAGTTGTCAAGAAAAAAAGAGGCAACTTACTTTCATCCACTGAATCAGCCTTTTTGATTCCCATTGTTCACTCTAAAGGTAAATAACCATAATCATATAAATAACCAAAAAATATAATGATATGCATAGTCCTAATTTTGGTAGTGGTCTTTTCACCAAGTGCGAGGACAGTAACGGAGCTTATACTGGCTATTGCAAGAAACATTTATTTGAAGTGTCACTAACCCTAACTTCTCAAAACCGACTTTGTGTTGAAGTGAAAGAAACCTTGAAAGTACAAACACAAAGGAGAGTATGGCCCGTATAACCAATTCGAACTTCATAAGTGACGTCATGCAATTCGCACATCAAAGCAAACTCACAATAAAAAGGCAAAGTGATACAAAGTTGACCAAAGTAACATGTTGCAATGTTTAAAATCCTTAATACCTATCCTTCCTCGCAGATGTTCACAGTGGCTAAGAAAGCCTCACTCCTTTCCTCTCCCAAAAGGCTCTTCCCAATAGAATTGGACACTGCTTCGTTTAATCAAGTTCATTCACTCTCTTTGCCAAATACAATGATAATGGCTACCGGACAGCTTGTCAAAGAGCCTTAAATATGCCGGCAAGGCAGGAAATAACACGAGAGCCTGTCATTTCCAAGTATAGGTTTCGTGAGAAAACGCAACTCACGAAAAAACAAAAAAGGGGATTTCCATGCGGTCACTCCCGCAGCTGCTACTGTAGACCCACAAGTCGCTTTGAGCTTCCCACGTAACGGGGCTATATGGGAGCCACCACTGGTTTGAAAGGTTAACAAGGCAAAGAAGAGGTAAATCGCCTTTCCATCTATGCACTGGGCTACCATAGGCAAAATTTGAAACTTCACAATTTCAAGAAATAGCAAAACATACTTTCGCACACTAAGAATTCCGCATACATACATTGTTCACATGAAATATAAAGTTCACAAATGAAGAAGTTTATCGTAGAAAACCTGATAAAAACTCCAATGATGCAATCGTGAAATAAATTGAAAATATTTCTTATTACAAGAAATTGGAGTATTTTTGCAGAATAAGCAGTTTCTAATTTTCCTGGCCATATGTGCTGAATGTATGCACGACGTGAAACACCTGCAAACGCAGAAAATAACTATTGGCTCTTACAAGCCCCTTTACTGACAGTGGATCTCATTCTTTACTGCTGCATACGACATAGCTGCCCAGGGGTGCCTCTAACTGCTGAAAAAGGGGGCATTGTGCGCCCCCTCCAGCCTTGTGTCTGTCAGAACAATGAAGGTTTTGAAGTGAGCCTTTTGGATAAGGACTTGTGAAGTCAAGACGAGAGTCCCAAACTTTCCCCCTAACTGAAAATATCCTGTGTACCATTTGCAACCCATTTGTCCTGTCGTCAGTAAAACCGAGAACAGGAAACCACGAACGACTCAAAAACTCTGTGAAGTCACCCGTGGAAACGAGACATCGAACCACCGTTATTGGATTTCTTAAAACAGAAAGTGGCGAATGTGCTTTGGTGACACATCACTTAATTTGGGCCCTTGCTCATCAAATTTAAAAGGTCATAGCTAATTGAGGTATGAGAGGGGTTTTCCCCTCCCTCGGTCATCCTCCTTCACCTGATTTAGACTGAAATTCATCCGGGTCTTCTTGCTTACTCGTCTTCCAACCAAAACAGTAACTTATCTTTAAACGAAGCACAAAAACATATTTGCGGTGGAGAGACACATAAAATTGAATGGTATCTGCCCGCTTTTATTACGCTTCAAACAAACGCTAATGGTTGGCACGAAAGAACATGAGAGTGCCCGCTATGATAAGCAAACTGTCGGCAAACCATTTTTCTGTATGAAAATATTTCAATGATTTGAGTCTCAATTTATCACTGCACTGCGCCAGTGTTTCAATAATTTTTCTGAATGAATTACGGATTCTACAGCAAGTCCTTAAATGAAGATTGCTTTAAATTGAAGGATAAAATAGGCTAAAATAAAATAATATAAAATAAAAATGTCAAATTTCAGATTAAATGGCACGTTAAATTTGGATTTGATACTCCTAATGAAACGCAGTGAGTAAAACATTTAGCAGGATAAAGAAATGTTTGAAATAATGGTGGGTACACCTTAACTCCAGAAGAATGGAATAGGGAACAAACTACAAACTCTTTCTGTAGACGTTTCGTATAAAATTGTCCATCAAGGAACACGGAAACCTTCTTGACTCCTCACGAAGGCTCGTTATGTGGCGAACACAAATCACAAGTATATACAATATTCTGTACGTAATATACAAAAAAGAGTAGATAAATTATTCTGTATGCAGATAAATAACAATGCGTAATTTTAAGGACTTTGGCTCGTGGAAGAATAAAATTTTTAAGATTAGAAACATGCGTCACTCATACCGTTCAAGCTTGGAAGGACATTTTGCTCCTCCTCAAACCATGCACAACAGTCAATTGACTAAGGGAATTCTGCAACGTCACTTCTTCAACAAACATCTGTCGATAAAGGCGCCTTCGTCGCGTTACCCTCAGGTGGGCCAGCAACCAAGTGGCTTTATTGGCGGGGTTGTGGGAGATGGGGGCTCTATTGTCCTCAATTTCTCACAAATTGTTCATATTTGCCAAATTGCGGGACGGAGTTGTTTCACATTTTCAACCGAGAAAACACTGGCATTTGAATACATCATGGAAATTAGGAAATAATCTAAGAAAATACTTGACGTTGGGAAAAATACTTCAGAGCCTGAAGTCAAAGATTTTTTGACTTTGAAGGTATTCATGCAAAAATAATCCTTAAAACAACTATTGCTTCTCATTGTCGAAAGGAATCATTAATATTAGTGCGGCTAGTGTGAGCAACGTCGAGTAAACGAGATAAAACATCCGATAGCCAGTCACGTTTGGCGAATTTGTGTATTTACAAAGGCCTGGCAGAGGACTCTTCCACAAATTACTTGTGTAGATCAATACGAGCAGCATTGCTTGGGATATCAACGCGAAAAGGAATACTATGCCCGTGGCCATCAAGTCTTTTTGCAAGAAAACCTTGAACAGAAGCGTGGAGAAATGCAAGCGGAGAAACAAGCACATCTTCGACACAGACGCGAGGGCAGTCAACGTCATAGTCACTGTCATGTTTATGAAGCAAAGTACCCCTGTGATCTTGCATAGAGAGTAGCCATACTTCCATTCCCCCTCGAGCAGAGCTGCAGCCATGAGGGGCATGCAGACGACGGCGGAGAGTAGATTCAGTCCAGTCGCAAGCATTATGAACTTGTGATGCAATCTGTTGCCCTGCGACCGAAAGCAGTTCAAAGCAGAAATAAAGGCGTTGCCAATAAGGACAGCAGCACAAACAGCGATAATAGCTGACGCCTGGAAGGACAGGATCGAGGGGTCAAGCTCCGAATCATTGTCTCCCATGATCAAATCAATGTCAGGATCATTATCAGCCGCCATATTCAAATTGGTTGTCCTGCGCTCCTAAGTTGATAACAAGACAAAACAGACCAAACCCAAGATTACTGCAATTGGATTTCGCTTTCTTGTCACTAAGTTGGCTCAGAGGCGAGTAATCACGAGTGATTAGCAGACTTCTGGGCGTGCTAATCTTCTCGACTCTGGCAGCATTAGCAACAGTAGCCAGTGACACAGCGGAACATACAAAAGAGCAACGACCATGGGTTTTTGTCGCCACGATAAACAGCCGATTAGGCAGCGAAATGACAATGTAGAATCTCGCTATGTGGAGCAAATAAGAGCCAATCAAACACAGCTGTCGACTTTGGGCCAATGGCGCTTAGAAACTCTTCTAGCCATGCAAAAATTCCCGACTCCAATATACACAACGTGAACTTCTGATAAGGATGATCTCCTGGGCCTGGATCCGATGGCAACCGATTAGGCCATTCGTTCTTTCGAGCACCTGTCCCGTTCAATCATCGATGCAGCTTCATTGCTTCCTCCCTCGAGTATATTTGCGTAGAGACAACTCACATGAACGTAAGGAAAGTTTGAAGCTGAGCTTGCAGTGCCTATAATCGAGAGTACTCTCTTGCTTCGAGGCAAGCATCGCCGACTCCCTTTAAGCTTGGGTTAAGTGATATGGCGGGTGGTTGCATTGGAGCTTAATGGGAGACGCATAGCAAGTCGGGCTTCGGTAAACAATCAAGGCAGAGAATTACTTCTGGTTGGCGAGCATTGAGTCGGTAGGCAGAAATCAAGGGGGCGTATATCAAAAGCAAAACAGGATCTTCCCATCGTCATCAAAGATGAGTACTGAGCATTAGCGATACAAACAGGCAAATCAATGCGAAATGATTTTCTTTCTGATTTCGAACTAGCCTCTTGGCTTTCTCTTTATTATTCTCATCGATAACCTTAATAACAAAACGGTGTATGCTCTTAGGCAATATAATTCTAAGAAGGGTCATCGTTTCGTAGTTAAACATTCACGTCTTTATGCCGTGTTGACACCTTTGTTTTTGTCAACCTTTTTTTTGTCATAATAAAACAAATAAAACAAAATGACTTGAAGTATGCATCACAATCATCGGTATTTTAGAAGAGGAAGACCAACGAGAGCGCCGTCCATCTTCGCTTCTTTGAGGAGAAGCACAAGAGTGCCATTGGCTGAACATATAGCTTGAATGAAGGTCCACGTTTTTGAGAACACGCCCTTTAGAGAGTCTGAAAACGCCCCTTTCAAAACGTTTTGGCTTCTTTACGTCCTTCTTTACGCGCAGCTCGATTCAGAAAAGATTTTAATTAGTAACTGTGAGAAGATAAATGTAACATTTCAACTAAATGAGACAGAAAAGAAGCCTATCCCTATTGAAGATCTGACAGGGCAAACCTTCACCATTGCAGGAGCATCACCACGTTACAGAACAACATACTCGTAGATAAGGGGTGACATGTGAAGTTTCATGCTGCTTCAAATATTCCAGAACATGCTTCCAGTTTGAGCATCCATATTTGATAAAAGAATCATCTGTTGGATAATTTTCATGTTTTCAAAAGAAAATACTTTAGAAAAAAGCAAAATAAGTAAGAGGGAAGAAAAGGTATGAAAAAAGATCATTACTGGAATTATTAAAAGATCAAAGAGCATTTGAGCCTCTTGACTGCTTGGTTGAATGATCCAAAAATTGTTGCAAAAAAGCACGCAGATTAAGCATAAATGGGAAGGTTAAAAAAAGAAAATTAAAGGCTTGCTGATTCTCATGAGTGTGCTGTACGCAATTTTTATCACAGCTGACACAGATTTGTGTATTAGTTGTCTTTCTCAGTTTGTCGCTCATTAATTCAAAGGAGAAAAGTGACGTTCCCATAAACTTTAGGCCTATCCTTGAAAAAAGTGAGGGGGTTGTTAAATTGTTTAATAGCCCTGCACAACACTACCGAAGACTCGGCGCTTCAAGTTGAACAGAGTCTCATAATTAAAAACAGGTGTTCATTCATAGACTTCGTGCTTATCAGACAGAAGACACATGGACGTAACTGGAGAAGAATCAAACATCCAAACAGAACGTGGATTTTCCAATTGATCATGCCTAGTTTTGCTTATCAAAAACTGAACCAAGGTTTACTACGCCAGGCATTGACGTTAACACTAGCTGTTTTGGTACAGTTCCCATAGTCACTCAAAACACATGCTCTTCCCAGTTTCTTTAGGTGGCGACAAAAATGATCACGACAAAATGATGAGTTATGGTAACCTACTTGACATACTGATGGCTGACGAATATTGAGCAACGGCACAACCTTAACCTAAATAATCCCAACATCAAATGACATCAATCCTAAATAATCCCAACATCAAATGATATCAATCCTAAATAATCCAAACATCAAATGACATCAATCCTAAATAATCCCAATAAATAACCCCACTACCCTTCTCTTATTAGTTTGTAGCTACTTTGAAAACATGAATGTATTTTAGTAAATATAGTTCTCATCCTGCAAGTGATGCAAATGGAACCTTTTCTATCCTTCTTTTTGGCTACCCTTCGTTTCTTTACAAACATCAGCATTTGGTTAAGGTTGGCATGGCGAAATTCAATAACGTGGTATCAACCATTGCATCTATCATTAAAAATATGAATATAGGAGTCGTGAAGGCTCCTATATGTTCGGCTTATTTGCAGCCTCCTCAGAGGAAAATGCAGAAAAAGGAGGAGAACCACCCAAACTTATTGGTCTTGTGGCAAAGCAAAGGCGAACACCCTCAGCAGATCAGTGTGACGTCGGCAAATAAGGGGCTAGGGAGAACTTGGATAAGAAGGGAAGGGCAAAGAAGCAAAGAATGCACCCTACGGCCTTGAGTCGTCCACTAGAAGATTACGAGATTAGCAGATCAGACTCGCAATGGAGAGGCCCTCCATGAATGACGTGACAAGTAATCTGAAGCCCCATCTAGGCGCCAGCCAAAAAGTACGAGAGAAGGTCCTTGTGCCTATTCAATAGAAGGGCGAACTCTTTGCTACCACTACACTCTTGATTTTCTTGAACAGGCTTTGAAGAAGAGAACCCACCACTGACACACACTTGAGCTAAATCACAGCACACCAAAGATTCTTCTTCGCGAACGGATGCCAAAGGCCATGGTTGTGTGACAACGTGCACGGCATGGCAAAGAGCAAAGAAAAGACTTTAGAGCTGGTCCGTGACTTGTTGAAATGTAAATTCTGGCCACGGAAGCAAGCCATGACCTTTGGATAACCGAAATGCCACGAGCTTCTTCTAAACATTCCTCAGCCTCACGTGCTTTTGACACAACATGACTGCTTTTGTCAGACATAACCCCGAACAAATGTAGAAGCAGATGCATTAAAACCATAATTGACTGAGAATAACATTTTGCTATCTGGAAATGGTTGAAATCTATCCAATATGCAAGTAGCGCTCCACAACCCACGACCATCGATGGTGGAATGACCTTTATGCTTAATCCTTAACAGATGCAAGATCTGCCGCGATCTACGAAAGAGAACGGGCGCAACAGCTCCCTGACATTCTGAGTATGGGCAATTGATATTGCTCAGAAAGACCAAAACTTTCTGCCACGAAGAGCCCCAGGGAAGGCTAGGCAAAATTTTTTGAAAAGATGCGAGCTCTGGGAAAGAAAGTTTTGCAAGGCTCTTACAAAAGCGACGTTAGCAATTTCATCCAAATAGAATTTAAGGCACCTAACAATCATGACCGTTAATCCTTAATCGATGAAACGCGACAAGAAATGTCATCGTAACCGTGTTTGGCTGAGGTTACGTCGAAATATGACTCATACTGAAAATCAGGTCAACAGAATTTGAAAATCACAAAAATTATAGCTACAATATGGAGTAGCTGAAGACAAAATTAAACAAGAGGCATCACCAGCAAAGGAATATTGGCATTAGCAATACTTTTATGAGATGTTTGATTATTACTGATGATTATTGAAAGCATCACCATGTCCGACTTTAATCGACCAATCAATCGTGCAATGCCACATGCCTCACCTCCTACGCCACTGTTGTTTATCAACTTCTGTAATTCGAATTCATTCAAAAAGCCGCATGCAATGATTGTTCTATAGATGAAGCATGCGTGAAAACATTTGCTGGTTTTAGATAAAATTATAGAAATACTTTATGTCGAAAACCAAAAGTCGATTTGAGAGTTGAGCTTGCGGATATAGAATTCGGAGCACGAAAACCAAACAGAAGCCCTCGTAAACCAATCGGAAGCCCAAGTTTTGAATAGCTGACAGAATGTGTGTGTTCTGGCAATGCGCGTGACTCATCGGTGGATGGCATGAAAGCTCACGCATTTAATACAGCAAAGACGCATTTAAATTGAATCGTGCACAGCTTGGGTATTCCTTCCATCTATGTCCCGAAGCTTGCGTGATTCGAAACGGGCGTTGACGGCTGAGCGTTCGCGGTTATCCTGCAACGGGGAGGGCCGAGAAACGCGAAGAATAACGCCATCCTCAGTGGCATTTAAGCATTAATCATTTCTCGGATGCGCAGATGACAAGCTCATGGGCCCTCGGGCACAGCTTGCCTGCGCTCTAGTGGACCACAGCGAGATAACACACTCCAAATAACGAGGATTTGGTTTCGTGCCACGATAAGAAAGCTCTTAAAAGAATATCCCGTGCAGCATGTTGAGGTCACCGAAGATGCAATTCTCAAGCAATGAAATCCAAGGATCACGCTATAACATCTTCTATTGTTTATTATTAGTGTTCTCTATGAATAATTCATTTGAGGATTGGACGGTCAGCACTAATACACGGAACAGGCCGGACCAGCGCCCACACCATTCTGTATCGAAATAAACAAGTTTTGTTTTTAAGCAGAAAACATGTCACAATTATAAAATGATGTGGAGTACAAAAATAATAGAATAAAAGATAATAGGATGAAATATAGCAACATATAAGAAAATAACTAACATGTAATACATCATAATGTAATCAAAGATAATATAATCCAATCCATTTAATCTAATAAAATATAATCGAATATGGCAAGACATAATATATCGATAAATAATACAATAAAATTTTATAATAAAATAAAACGTAAATCTTTCTCAAAGAGAATTTGATCAAATTCAATGACGAAACCCACCCCTGGTTTTCGAAACAATAACTTCAAGGGAAACAGTCCCCAACTCTCGGCAACCGTTAACAACAGCAACAACTATGCCGCTATGAAAAGACAGAAGGAATCTCTAAATGCCACCCCGCAGCTCGTCTCCTTCGATGAGACAGCTGCCTTCTTTACTGCAGCTGTCATTTTCCACCATGCCATATAACCAAGCTAATGTCATGAGCGAAGTACAATCACAGGTTATTCCACGTGGTTAGCGAATCGTCATCATCACCATCATCTTCTTAGCTTTAGAATCACCGCCGTTCCACCCTATTAAAGAAGCCACTTTTTCACCTCTGCAAATCTTCGATTGGCCTGTAGAACTCCGGGCATTGCGATACCGGCCATATTTTATGAATTACTCTTAATGCTCTACCCTTATAGACCAGTTTTCTAAATCGCTAACTCGTAAGCAATTACTGCCGACGCCACGAGTGGAACTAAAATTCAGTCGTTTTCCAATCAGCCTTACACGCATTGAAATCCCAAACATCTCCAGATCCAGTAGGCCAATACGGCCTTATGGTCCGCTAATTAGCATAGACATGAAGCAATTGGAAAACTTTGGCCGCGGAGTCTGATGTAAAGATGAACTGTTTGATGACGAATCGGCTGCTGCTCGCTTGCACCCGTAGATGAAAATTTCCATCCGATAAATATTCGATTTGTACAGGCGACGTGCAATGGGGAACCAAGGACCAACAACAACTGATGTCCAAGTAAGACTATTTTCTATTGACCGCCGCGAAACACACCATAACAACATGTCAAATGCATACATCTTTAAAGATAAAATGTTATTCTTCACCTAATATTTTAAGTATCTAGCAAAGCTTGAAGCTTATACAAGATGGTTTTTCTAATCGGCGAGTCCTAACATTGACGAATCCGCCGACTGGTATCATTTTGCTCCCAATTTGTCAACGTTAAATAACAAATGCCGGTCCGCTCTTTTTGTAGATTAATGCACTAACCAAGTTTAGATCCAATAAACTTCATTCTACCATTGCAGTCAAAGTTACGATCACATAACATTTATTTTGCATTTATCACTAGTGCTTCGAACAAACAAACCTTGAAGCCTTCATTAAAAACATAACAAAGTAAAATATCTATTACCGGGTTATGTGTCAGCCAGTTCTGGTTAACAAGGTCAGCTAATCTTATTTAATTCGGGACCGTTTATTTCGACTCTAAAATGTTTTGAGAAATATTGCGCAAAAGCGATATTCTGAATTAATAAAACGACACTCGTAGAATGGACGGTGCAGTTACATTGCTGGTTCTGAGAGCAATTTTGAAGAGATTCCCGGGTTTATGCCATGACGACGTGTTTAAGACTTTCTACTAAATGAATTCGAGGAATGCAGAACATTGACCCTTCTGTAGATGGTGCTTTGCTCGACAAAGGCGCTTCCGTCGTGTTATCAAGGAACTGAGTAAAATAATGCAATAATCAGGGCAAGAAGCAAAATATCGTTGATAGATGAGGATCCTTCAATTATAAGTCCCTTATCATTTCAACACAATTCGACTTAAGAAAACACCTTGAGGCAAGCGTAAGGAGCCTTTGAAGAAGATCAATTATTCATATTCAGATTGTGGTGGACTTATAAAGTAAGTTAGAGGGCATAAGATTCTCTCTCCACTAAACATAGCATCAGTTAATGAAAAAAGGAGGAGGAAAGTTTCTCTGTTCCCAATAAGGCTGGGATACAAATCAAAACCTGGATCCCTTTCTGTGGCCCGAGATCAAAAGGACCTGCTGTGTTCAAATCGGCAGACAAACCAACTTTCGCTTAAACAAAGAAGTGTGGTTTTTGGGCTTAGCAATATGCTCATGGCACAAGTAATCTTGGTCTTCTGTTGTCAGGAAGAGGATCTTTTGAGACATGTCAATATGGCAATGATGCTAGACGTTTTTTGCAAGTTAGATACAAGGAAATTAAGCTAAATGTGCATGTACTAAATGTGCTTTTCAGATTTTCCTGCATAATGCTTTTTAGTCTGACACTGTTATGATGATAACATAGAAACCTTGGAGATGTTCATTTAGCAAGACATTACAATGTATCCGAACAAAGCAAGTTGCTGAAAAAAATGTTATGCAATGTTGCTCAGACAGCAGATTTCTAAGAAACAATGTGGCCAAAGACAAAAAGCCTATTTTACAGGTATAGTTAGTAGCCCAATGTATTCTTTATGATTAATTTCACGCTTACTTCATCTTTCAAATGTACTTTTACACAAGATGCTAATATATTTATTACATAGTCAGAATGATGATAGGTCACTTGGACATCATATGACTAATTCTAAATTATAATAAATAAGATTGAGGCAATGATGAGAATCAATAATTAATGAAAGGAGATATACAAGTGAAGCTTGCACTGAGTGTGACAGGTTATCTGATGAGCAGGTGCATATGTGGGTTTTCACAATCTTAATTACAGAAAAATTTGCAACTTTGCATAATCATCTGATGCTTTGCATTGGTTTCTAGTTTTTTTGCAAAAAAGCAAAAACATAGGATAATTTAAGTTTCCAGAATAAAGCCCTCATTTTACATAGAATGGGTAACAGTTAAAAACAAAAATGTGTATAAGATTACAACATTTCCAAGTTGGTTTATCATTCTTTGAGAAAAAGTCCCATTGTGCTAAATTTTGAAAAAAAACATTTTATTATCTTTATCTCCATATATTAAATTTTCTAATATATGGATACTGTTAAATGATGACAATAATATATAATGACTAATATCTAAATTACTACAAAGCGCCCATTCAGCAACCAGACACCTGGCTTCTAACATAAAAATAGTCAGATTCAAACTACAAATCTTTACAAGACAGATATCAAACTTCACATGATACTTTGATCATTTTATACAGTATTAAAATGTTAACAGGAGGTTAGTTATGCACCATTTTTTGAAAGAATTTGAATGCACTGTCATGCACCAGTAAACAAACACCATTTGCTGTGATAATTTTCCATTCAAATTACGAAGGTCAAAGAGCAAGAGACAAAAAGTTTAATTACATTAACAGCACTATTGAAAAAGGCTAAGTAAAACATTTATCTTTCTAATACCCGATATGTAATGTGAATTAACTCTTGAGTGCAAACTATATTGAGGGAAATTGAGCCTGATAGACAGAAACATGACCCGAAAAACTGGCACTGATCATAAATACAAAATGCACATGTTAACTGACTAATTTCCTCTGCTAGCTGAAAAAATTGCCTTAACCTAGCTGTAATTTGAGTGTCTGTCCCAGAGGATAAGCAACATCTTGGGTTATGGCAGTAAAATTTTCTTGATTTTTGTTTGTTCAACATACAAGCGGATCAGCTCCTAGATTTTAAAACATACCACCTGATTCCAAAAGAAGTTGCCTTGTGATTTCAGTGTCTGACCCAGAAGATAGGAAACATCTTGTGGTTATGGAGGTAAAATTTCCTTGATATATTCTCGTTCAACATACAAGCAGATCAGTTTTAAGATTTTGAAACATACCATGTGATTCCAAAAACACTATTTTACCAAAAGGCCATACAATTTTGGTACTTCTGTCTGAAATTTTCATAAAACAGCCTAGGGTGCCTTACTTTGAAACAACTTATTTCCATTAGACTATGATTGCTGCATGAGCTGCTCGCATACTGTTTCCATAGTCATGGCTATGACAACCTGGATTTTGTTCTAGTTGTTTCTATATTCCAAGCACCAAAATTATGCCTATTATTAAACCAAAAGTGTTTTCCCAGTTACCAGCCCCCAAACAAAATATGGATTTACAATTTTCTGTTTGATTCCTTTTGGATGTAATTATGAAGCAGTCCTTAGAGGGGTAGATTCTTTTTGTGGAAAAGTAGCAACAATGTTTTAAAGTCATTTCAGTGGGTCTAGTTTCACAGAAATGTCACATTTACCAAAATTGTATCTTTGAGAGCATGCATTGTACAACTGTAGAGTATACCTTGGCTCTGTGTATAATCAGATACTACTAGAGAAACAGTTTTATTTTGCTTCTTTGCAAGACCAGCACTCTGCTTGTAAATAACAATCAACCCATAAGTTTCAAAATAAAATAAAATCATCATCTTGCAAGTGCTAGGGCCGAAGCTTCCTTGCCTGGTGAATGCATTTTAGAAATGGTGTTAGACTCATTAAGTATTCTGCCAGTAGTTTCAGGCAATATGCGGCCCTTGAATCTATTTTATGTTATGTCTGACATAGCTCCATACAGAACAACACTTTTAATCTGTTCATTTCATAACCTTAACATTCAAAAGACATGTCCTCTATATAGCTACATTATTCTCTAGATCCAGTCTGCAGAGGATGGCATGCGCACACTGGGGAAATTTTTTGTACAAAACCTGTTACACACTGGGTATTTTTGGGTGTGGCAACTTAGATGGGCATGGCTGGGTGTGGTCACATTGAAAATGTCAGCTGGTAAAAACAAGTACAGTTGTGTATAAACAATGAATCTTACTTTACAAATATACAAAAAAAAGCTTGTGTTATCTTGAACAGTATACTTCAAAAATGTGTTTAAAGTATTTTTGAAAAATAGCTGGGCTATGATTTAAATATTCACTATTTCACTCATTTTATAATGCTAGATCTGGGGCTGGTGAGGTTGGCAGCTTCCTAAATCATAAGACTTACTACTAAAGGTTTTAAGTGACAGTCCAAATGCCAACGTTGTCTGCACGTTATATTTAATGATTACCTACTTAACCAAAAAATAGCCTGGAGACAAAATTTTATTTCCAAACGAATTCCCAGACGTCAGTCTTTATTGAGTCTCCCATATTGATAATGGACTTCTATTGGTAAAAATAGGGGGAAATAGCTGGTGCATACCAGCACACCAGAAATTTTTGGTGGTACACACCGGAGCACCAGGCTTTTTGCTCGTGCACACCGGAGATCTCGTCGAAAAGTGCCATACTCTGCAGACCGGCCTAGAATCTATTTCCTATTCACTGATTACTAGTTTCAGTCAACCACACTTAGTTTTGATGCAACGTTTATTTGAACATAGTATATTAGTGAATGAACATAGTATAATGTGATACATACAAATACTTACATGCTATCCCAATGATCCTCAATAAAAATTTATCCGAAATCAAAAATATGGTATGAGAACCCTGCCTGCGACATATTGTTAGGCCCCGCTTGGAAACGCAGTCTCGTTATCACCCCGTAAGGCCGCAGGAACAAACAAAAGACAATAATGACAATAACAATGGAAACAATTCATTTTCAATTCAACTTAAACTACAATTACAAATCTCACTATTACAAGGTAATTTGCAATTGGTTAGCCTGGTTTTACAAGAAAAAACTATAACAATCGAAAGGTAAAAGGAAAAACTGAAAAAAGACTTGCACCAAATATACTTCATATTTTCTATTCAAACATGGGCTGTGATCGTGTAAATGGTCTCTCCAAGTTGCTGCAAATAGCTCGAAGTAGTGCGAATTAACCCCGAATAATTGACCGTTAGTTCGACAACACAGATTTTCCATTTGACCAGTGATCAAATGGAAAAGTCCGTGATACAATTCCTTCAATAGCATCAAAAAGTCTGTGCTTTGATAGTATAATAATCAATTGTAATAATGTAATCCCCGAAACTTTGAAGAAATAACCTCTCAGAATTATTTTTGCAAACTTGTGAATTCCACCTGTCAATTAAATGTTTAACTCAAATCAAAGTACCAAACTGACACTAAAACTTAACTCATTATGTCTATGCCTTATAAGAACGCCCTCGTCCGCCTTAAAATGGGCTCGAAATGGCCCTTATTCAGTATTCTCATCTGCAGGGTGAGCGCTTCTTCAAGGGGGCGCTTGCCTGGGGGGCGCTTATTCGAGGCATGTATTTCTACCTCGCATTGCTTGGACACTAATGTAAATGAGCCAGCTCTAAAAACGTTGAGCCCGAGTATTCTCAGTAACGTCCTTCCTATTCACCGTTTAGTGGTGGTCAAACAAAGTCCTAGGCAATCATGATGATGGTTGTAGACTCAGATTAATTTTTTTCCAGCGCCAGTACATCGCTCTCGACAGCTCTAGGTGCTTCCATGGTTTCTTCCATTTCTCTCTGGCACAATAGAAGTTTCTGTCATTTGAAAAAGGTATCCCTAGTATCTTTAATGAAAACTGTCTAGTCAATCGTTAGTTAAGGGAGGACAACGTAACTCCTTTTAAAGAACTATAAAGATTTCCAAATGAGTTTCCCCAGACTGTTATCTGTTCTATAGGCAATAATCAAGACGCTTTATGACGCTTTATGACTGAATCTAGGGGAGTTTTTAACTTCTGTGCCGCCAGAAAATTGTTCATATAGAATATCGGGGAACATTTCGAATTCATTTCATTTGGGTATCGTGACGTACGTTTTGAGTTTTAATATGCCAATACGGAGGAGTTTCTTGTGTTTGATGCCAGAGTGACTGTGAATACGCACGCGCAACAAATTCTAGAGATAAGGTTTTGTAGAATGAAACAAGAAAGCAGCACGATGTTGTGTTTATTCTTGTAGATTTATTCAATTGGTAAGTAACAGACCAAAACAGTTTCGCTTGATTTAATAGGCACATATTCTAGTCGCATGTGTGTCTGACTCATTACTTCCAACATGACTGCAAACATGACTGCGGAAGTTTGAGAATTTAAATGGACTGTGGATACAATCAAAACACCTCTGGACAGAAGTTTAGCTTGTCCAATGTCATGATAAAATGTATACTTCCGAAGCATGCGATATTATCCATTGTCTCTAAGCTGCCTAACATTTTATTTATTTTTTGATTGTGTGGTTTCGTCCGAGTGGAAATGCTGGTTCAGCTACGATCGTACGAGTCACAGTATTGCCAGCCGACCTCGACCAATATATACAATTTCGTGACTGAAAGGCTTCCAATATTGTACCATGTCTTAAAAGCTTCTTGCTAACTACGACTATAATAATCTTAGAAGAGAATGCAATTGCATGCCACAAACAAAACATTCAAAAAGGTGGCGCAAGGGTTTTATTACATTGGTGGCTACTCCCCATTTTGATTTGTATGATGAATTTACATTATTACCTAAAATGGGATAGGCTTGAAGAATGGAAAATTCACACTCAGTTCTATGTTTCTTGCAAGGGCTGTTGAATCTTTCAAAATAATATACTAGGCCTATTGTGTATAGCTAAACAAATGCGTTTTGATATGTATGCTTAAGACAACAAAATATTTCGTTTAAAACACCTAGTGTGCAAAGGACCTGTGAATCTCTTCAACAATTTGGTTTACTATTCCTTCTGGTGTGTTTCTTTTGTTGTCAACAAATTTAGATCAAAGGGAGAAAATCTTAGAGGCAAACTATTTTAACATTGAATTGCAATTTAAATGCTTAAAAATCCTATTGGGATGGGTTTTCTTGAAAAATTGGTCCTATACCATGCTGGTTCATCAGTAGCAAGTTGGCTTTTTTGTGGGAGGAGTTTTATTATAGATTTCTGAAAACTAAGGTAAAGATTTTTAGTTTCAATGAGCATGACTTTTCATACTTTCTTTTTATGCTTCCCAAATATTAGAAATTGAGATGCATTTGTTGTTGTTGACTAAATTTAAGTTTAGGTTGAAGCACCTATGATCAAAACTGAAGTTTCCTATCACTGCTATCTTGATTCTCGAAAAACTGGGTAGGGGTATGATTGTTTTGCCCAAATCCTTTTCAAACCTCTCTGAATTATCTTTTCAAACCTTTTATCACTTCAGTATCAATTATACACAATGAAAACTATTATTTCTTGAGAAGCTGATATTAACTGCCCCCAGATGAACCCACATATGGCTTTCCCCTCATCTTAAAATATTAGCTGTTATTGGAGTGCATGCTGTAGAAGCTGGTTTTCCATTTGTTGAGGTTGAAACTAAACTTCCCCCTTCCCTATGTATCCTGTAGATTTTGTGTTTACTTGTTCTATTCACAAATTTGCAAAGGCATTTATTTAACTACAAAGGCATTTGGGTACCTGCTTTTAAAACATTTCTTGAGGATATTTTCAATGGGATCTAAAGCTTTTGTTATAACATGAGATGGCCAAATGCCCCTTTCAGTTTGTGTTAACATGAGATGGCCAAGTGCCTTAGTGGAACTGGTTATTTTTCTATCTTTTGTCTTTAATTAGGAACTGAATCAGATTTTCCCAAAAGTTGAATGTATCTGTCATAAAAGATTCATTCAGTGGCTAAATGTATGAGCCTAAATGAACTCAAAATGAGACTGAAGTTACCAATGAAAATTGAATCATTTGCCCCACAATGCGTCACACTGCTGAAACACCTGAGTAAGTCTCACCTGAGAAATGTGCATTCCCAATTTACTTATTTTGCATCCAAATGAATGAAATAAACTTCTATTTGAGGAGGCACAGTAATTGTCAGAACTCAAAACCAGTAAACTGTCTCAATTACTTTCAATTTGGATTTAAAAAGCTATGAATACTTTGCCCTATTGAATGAGCCAGACAAGACAGGTGTAATATTGATTAAGTTTAAGTGGTTTCTAAATTGTATAAGCTTCAAATTGTTTAATGCTTTGTCAAGCAGTAATAAGAGATTTGAAATGTTTAAAGACATTTGAATTGGCAGTTCTTTGTTTTTATAAGAGAACTCATACTTGTTTTGTTATGAAAATGTTTTGTTTATGCAAGTCTTGTCCAGTGACATCATTATTACCACTAAAGTATTTTGATGAATGTTGCTAATGGCATTGTAAGGAAGATGTGTTTCATAGCAGCTATATTGAAACCCTCTCAATTCTTTGCAAAGTGCTAATCCACTTTTATTGGTGACATGTGTTGCTGTTCATCCTTTCTTCGTTTATAATTAGCAACTGCATTTTAACTTTTGTCTGAGAAAGCAAGGAATGGTGTAGAGAGTTGTTTGACAGTCAACAGAACAACAGCAAGTGTACAAAAATCATCTGTTTTTGTTAAGGGGTGAAATGTTTATACAATGCGCTTACCTTTACACAGTTTTGGTTGTAGCAAAACAGAACTAGAATAACATTTGACAAAAATTCAAAGCTGGCAACTACTTAGTCTAAAAGTCAAGCATACCTTGTTTATACAATAAAAGTTTATCTCTTCAGATCTGAAAATCGCTTTATTTTTTACCCTCTGTCTTATAAAAGAACCAAAAGGGCATTAAGCATGGATAGTCTAGAAGAGACTATTTCTTAGCGACCTTCACACACAAGTTTGTAATGAGAAGAATGTGATATATTTGTTTGTTAAATTTTATAGGTAAATTTTATTCTTTTTCTCGTAAATTTGCATTAAGTTTACCAACATATATAATTCATTTTTCGTTATTCATGGCTCAGCCTCCCCTACCACCAAATTTCTACTTTTAACTTTTTTGGAGATATAAATTCGTATGTACTTAAATTTGAAATTTTTCGTCTATCAAAATGTAAAACGCGCTGCTGTAAAAGTAATGGTATATAGCAGATAAACCCGTTTCGATATTCGCAAAACCATACACTGCTTTGATGCCACTTTCTCCTGTTCCTCCAGTTTTATTTATGCGGAGGAGGCTTCGCAGGCAATTTCGCTATTAGGGTCTATGCGATTATTTCGATCGCTGCAACCAAACTCGTTTGGTTAAGAGATTAAACTTGAAGTTTTGTTTTAAAATACTAACTTTTGTCACTTGATGTTGCAGAAAACTGCCACGATGCGAATCTTGTACATTGGGATACTTACAAGCTGCTTGTTACAACTTGCAGGTTTGTTCAATTATTTTAGAACGGAACGTTTCACGTTTTGTTGTGGGAAGGCAGGCGCCGAGAAATAGGCCCCATGCAATCCAGCGTATCTTTCTCGGTTGTATAGCGTAGGATTGCACGATTGCTTAACAGTATTCTTGAACCAAATAAGATTGCATTTAATAACTTCAAGTTGCTTGGACTCTCTATCATGCGAATTCCTACAAGTTAATATTTATCGTGGTTTGTTGGGCTTTGTCCATCTGACTGAATGAGGTCATGTTGCAATTAGGCAACTTATTGGTCAATCGCTGAGAAAGCTATCTGCATTTGCTATGAATTTATGAATTTGCTATTAGCGAACGGGTTCCTTTTTAATCAGTATATAAAGCTAAATGACTATACAGTGATCGTGTCTGTGAAATCTGATAGGAAGCAGTGGAATCACCAAAACAGACTTGTCTACCTCTGTCCTCCCCTTCAGGATCAGCTATCAGCTTCCCTGCCCGTCCGATGAATTAAAAGTAACGTGGTTTTATCTGGATGTACTTAAAGAGGTTTTCCTGTCTACTGAGACGAGTCCTCGAACCTGGGACAAACAACTAGGCTGACATTACGAGTGGGTCGCGAAATGATACCACCTCCTCCAGCGGTTTACCAACACCACCTTTCGGAGGTGAACGAACCGAGAAATTTATGCAAATCCAGAACGAATTTATAAGATGGTTTCATTCAGATGTCTGGCCGTTTTTAAGTCTCTGCCGATTGCTGATATCCATATGAACGCCACAATATTCACTAAGAAATGTTTTCCTAGAGCGAATTCTTAAGATTGTTACAGGTGTATTACAATAAGGTAGACGACCTACAGAGGTAGCTGGATTGAAATCATTTTATTGCCTGATATCTTCGAGAGAACATTTTTACCTGTCGTTTTTTCTCTTGTTGTGCACATCCTTGTTTATATCTCATACACTTTAAAATCATTTAAGTTATCTTATATGTTAATTTTTTACTTAAATAAACAACTGTTTTTCTAATTAGAAATTTTGTTTTTTAATTTTGAATTTTATTTAAAAATGTGTAGTGTGTTAATGTTATCCAAAATACCTGCAAGTCAATTTATGATTCAAAAGTTTTGTATTATGCTTAAAATGTGTATTTTTTGTCAGACATTCAGCTCTAATAAATTGTACACCTCCTACTTAAATTTATTTAGCTTACCCTTCTGATTCTATAATTGTTTTTTTTCATAATATATTATTATGAAACTATATATAATTCCATGTTAGGAAAACTTGGATTAAATATTTTTGTCTAGTGAAGTACATGTAGTCTTAATTTAGGTTTTCACAAGTAACCTGTGTATATGTTTATGCACATAAGTTAAGTTTGACATGACACTGTTGTCACTTTGTGCAGAAGATAAAAAAGTTAAAGTCAACATAAACTAACATTTCTCTACATCAAAGTTATAGTCTGATGGCATTTTAAATGTGCATCTATCTGATCCTTCTAGGCAACCTTTGTAAAGTTCTTCTTTCAAACTCTTATTGTCATTCCTTTTAAAACTCAAAGTTTATTCTATGGAAATGGTTCTAAGGTGACTGTATAGGCAAAAGCTGCTTAGATCTTGAAAGAAAAGTTCAGGCATCTAGACAAAGGCATCTAGACAAAGGCAAATTATTGGGGTGTGGGGTACCTTGTCACAGGCAATAGACTATTTGAATTGCTTAGAAACATTGGCACCACTTATCTTAATTTCATATTTTGTTCTGCTTTGTCTGGATGGCTGTAGGGAAATATCCAGTCAAGCAGATTTGTCAACTGTCTGCACTCTCTCTGCCCCAGACAAAAGTCAACAAATCTTACATTGTTTAAAAAGCTGAAGAAAAGATATCACCCTGATAAGGAATAACCAAGATTTGAAACGCTTTGTTCACTTCTGTTTTGATGCCTTTGTTCTGCTAATCAAGGCTACCTGGCCATTAGTTTGATGACATATGTTAGGACACAAGACAGAGACACAAAACCCACAAGCATTATGCAACATACTTTCAACCTAACCCTAGTATGACCATAACGGTTTAAGTAATGCAAAACTGTGCATTGAATTCTAGCTGTGGTGTTTTTATTGACTTTTTTCTTTTAAGCAAATTCGTGTTGGCCACAAAATTCATAATAGCCTTTTGAAAGTAATCCAATAAACCTTGGCTTTCCTGGCCTATTTTATGGGCTCCTATCCATTTCTGAGTGCCAGCTTCTCTCTTTCCCTAATTAACACTTCCCCTAGAAGTCTTAATCCGAATAGAAGGTCCCCATTGTACTGCTTGGATTATTTCAAACTCGCTCCTTGGCACTATGATTCCTGCCAGCGCTGAATCGAGGCAGCTTGTGCTCAGAGCCCCGATGAGAAGCTACTGCATAGACGTATTCTTGTTGTCTTTATTCCTTTTGTTTTTAAATGCCTTCTGAAAATGCCTTTAATGCACGCATTCCATCATTCTTCAGGTGGCAGTATCCACTGCGAATGTAACGATTGTCCACACTCAAAGAACAGTTCTTGCTTGGCCAAGAGCAACACGTGCTACGTCAAACTGGAGAGGGAGAAGGACGGGTCGCTGGTGGAAACGAAGGGCTGCATTGCCACCGTCAATTTGCCTCTGATCTTTTGCAAAGCCGTCAAACCCGACAAAAACGTGTCTTGTTGCTACGAAGACATGTGCAACAAACAAAGTCGATTAACTCTGCCCTTGTCGCAGAAAGGTTAGTGCCACTGTTTTCAAGGTTTGTTGTTGCTGTTGTAATCTGCGGATGGTTGGGCTTAATCCAAAAGGGAATGTTTACAGCGCAAGTGGCGGGTTCAAGGGCAACAGTGAAAGGCAGTTAAGGGGAAGGGGCTGCTATAAGAGTTTTACCAAAAGCCATTTCATCAATACGAAGAGGGCAACGTTCCAGCTCTCGTCTCCTTTCAGCCCTCACCTCCTTTCAGCCCTCACCTCCTTTCAGCCCTCGCTGAGAATCGTGGCCCATGAATAGACAATAGATATATTAGAGCACATTGTTCGACAGTTTTCAATGCCTCTTCCTTTTATTAATTCGCAGCGGGAGAACCCTAGCAAGCCGCTGTTTGCGTTTTGTTGCATCAATTAAATTGCTTGCGGGTTGTCCTCGTCAAAAGATACACAGCATGTTGATGAATGTGAATGAGTATGCTAAGTATAATCACCCAGGCATGCTTTCTCGCACAGACGTCACTTCCCGCGGCAGCGCATTAGTCGCTTTTAAGGTGAAAATGGATTTGGGCCCTGCGTCAAACTTCTTTATGCAACTACTTATATTTGTAATGAGAGGAGATGGAGTGTTACCTAGAAATAACCGCATGAATATGAACATGGAAATGGCAGTGGCGGCTGCTGTGCGTTGGAGCCAGTGCGTTGGAGCCAGTGCGTTGGAGCCAGTGCGTTGGAGCCAGTGCGTTGGAGCCAGTGCGTTGGAGCCAGTGCGTTGGAGCCAGTGCGTTGGAGCCAGTGCGTTGGAGCCAGTGCGTTGGAGCCAGTGCGTTGGAGCCAGTGCGTTGGAGCCAGTGCGTTGGAGCCAGTGCGTTGGAGCCAGTGCGTTGGAGCCAGTGCGTTGGAGCCAGTGCGTTGGAGCCAGTGCGTTGGAGCCAGTGCGTTGGAGCCAGTGCGTTGGAGCCAGTGCGTTGGAGCCAGTGCGTTGGAGCCAGTGCGTTGGAGCCAGTGCGTTGGAGCCAGTGCGTTGGAGCCAGTGCGTTGGAGCCAGTGCGTTGGAGCCAGTGCGTTGGAGCCAGTGCGTTGGAGCCAGTGCGTTGGAGCCAGTGCGTTGGAGCCAGTGCGTTGGAGCCAGTGCGTTGGAGCCAGTGCGTTGGAGCCAGTGCGTTGGAGCCAGTGCGTTGGAGCCAGTGCGTTGGAGCCAGTGCGTTGGAGCCAGTGCGTTGGAGCCAGTGCGTTGGAGCCAGTGCGTTGGAGCCAGTGCGTTGGAGCCAGTGCGTTGGAGCCAATAATCCGTTTCGTTGACTTGCAGCGGCGAAAGCCAGTGACAACCAGAAGGGCAATTTGTCGGCGGTTGGCGTCGCGTTGGTGATCGCCATTCCGAGTGCCTTTATCTGCATGCTGGGCATCATCTTCATCCTCTGGTACAATAAACAACACAACCAGAAGGCAGTGGGCATGCGCCGCTATGTGGACGTCGAGGTCGGCAAGGAGCTCATGGGGGCCAATTTCGAGATTGGCAAGGACAAGAAACTGAAGGACATCATCGACCAGAGCATGTCCGGTAATTATGTTTTTGGCTTGTGTTTTTTGTGCATTATTTGGGTAGTGGCTTTTTAAAATCTTTTTGGATTTCAATTATTGAATAATGCACAAAATTGTTTCCTTGCTTAGTTTGAAGTTACCTAAAATCCGAGTGTTTCATTCTTTTTAAAAAGACTTTTCCACCAGTTCTTTGACAATTTCCCACAAAATATAAGTTTGAATTTCCTCGTGCTAAACACCACTTTGGTACAGTTCATAGTTATGACCACATAGCATGAATCAAAGCATAAAAACATTTGTAGGTTAAGTTTTCAATAGAACCTGAATTGAAATTTAACACTACATTTACTTGATGTTAAAAAGCCAATTTTTTTCTTTTGTTTTTGTATTCGATCGATTTGTATTCAATTCTTCAAGTTTTCACTTGCTTTCTTTTTTGACCCGTTCTTGACTTTCCAGGTAGTGGTGCCGGACTACCTTTGCTGTGTCAAAGAACCATCGCGAGGCAAATTCTTTTGGGCGAGCCAATTGGAAAAGGTCGCTTCGGGGAAGTCCTCCGTGGCACGTGGAATGGCGAAGATGTTGCTGTCAAAATATTTACGTCACGCGAAGAATCTTCCTGGTTCCGCGAGGCCCAAATTTACCAGACGACAATGCTGCGGCATAAAAGCATTCTAGGTTTGCCACTTGCTCCTTTTCCAAAGAGAATTCCGAAAGGAGATGATTTCATCAAATGCTACCTACCTTGATACGAAAAATAATTTTATTTCAGTAAAAGAGAATTGAACTTCCAGGTTTCTTTTGACCAAAGCTTCATTCTTTACTTCACTTAGACTTCATTCTTATTATCTATCGGAGCAGTGGCTCTAGCAATAATGAAACAAGTAAATAAAAAGCAAAGTATTGGTACTCTTGCTAAATATGTTGATGAGTTTGGAAATTTAAACCTGGCAAACAAATGGAGGATAGTCTGAGCGTCTCTTTTTGCAAGTCCGAAATAATGCGTTGAATTATAGCCCATCTCAGTACTGACGAGTAAGTAATGTTTGACATGTTTTTTAGGCTTCATCGCAGCAGACAACAAAGACATCGGAACTTGGACGCAATTATGGATCGTTTGTGAATACCAAGAAAATGGATCGCTATATGACTATTTGCAAAGAAAGACCTTGAATATTGAAGAGCTATTAAATATTGTGTACAGCATAGCAAATGGGGTTGCTCATCTACACTTAGAAATTCTTGGAACGGAAGGAAAGCCTTCGATTGCACACCGAGATATAAAAAGCAAGAATATTCTTGTCAAGTACGATGGTGAGTTGACTTTTTGTTTCCAATGAGATTCAACTTTCATTTTCACTCAATGAAATGTCAAGTAATATGTTTTCCAGAAGTAGTACCAGCTCATACCAGCAGGTGGGCGAATTTTGTGCAAATAAAATGAGTAAAATTTACAGCTTCTTTTTTGACCTTATCTTCCTTACAACTAGCAAATTGGTTTTGAAAACTTTTAATTTGCATGCTTTTCTAGTTGGTATTGTATCTTTTTGTCTGCATGGTTTGTTATGTCTTTTCCTCAAGGCACATGCTGCATTGCTGACTTTGGCCTGGCTGTTCTGCAT
Organism: Nemopilema nomurai; assembly: GCA_003864495.1. NCBI lineage: Eukaryota > Metazoa > Cnidaria > Scyphozoa > Rhizostomeae > Rhizostomatidae > Nemopilema > Nemopilema nomurai. Next base: position 818,179 of record ML133498.1, on the reverse strand, counting down.
TCATCTACCAAAGGGGATAGTGTTGACATTCCAACAAATAACAGAATTGGGACAAAAAGATATCTTGCTCCTGAAATTCTTAACGATGTATTCAATGTGCTTTATTTTGACTCATATAAAAGAGCTGATGTCTATGCTATGGGTTTGGTTTTCTGGGAAGCATGTCGCCGCTATGAAATAAATGGTAAATTGTTTTCAGTGATAATTTTATTGTGGTGATTCTTTGGCACTATTTCTGGGTGAACCTGCATTCATTTTTTCCAAATTAATAGAAATTATAGAGGTAACAGAAAAATAACATAAGAACTGTATAGGGTTACAGAGACATTTTTTCTCTATTTGCCACTTGCAGAATATTTAACAAAACCATTTTGTTTCAGATTTGATTCAACTTGGCACCATTAAGGTGTTGTTGTCAATGCAATAATTTGGAATTATACACTGCTTTTGCTTATTGTCTATACTTGCTTGTTTTGCTTCTCATTCTAAAAATACAAGCCTTGCTGTAAGAATTTGAGTAGGCAGGCAATAAATGGTCCTCCTCATCGGTGTCAGACGGGCGATTTTTACAATTCAGTTGTACATTTCTTCACAAAATTAGTCCCCTTGATGTAGGCTTCAACTGCAGTCTTCGCACTCCCTTTACAAAGTGGATTCGTGAGAATCACTGCTTTGTGTTTTGCACAAAGCTTGCACCAAACGAATGTCACCATTTTCTTCCTGTCAATTGCTTAGACTTTAGTCCCAAGCATGTCCTTGTTCTTGTATTTTTCAAACGTCATCAACTCCACCATCGATCCATTTTGCTTAACATTACTTGTCATGTTTCACAAATGAAAGACTGAGTTCTTTCAATTCAACTTAGAAAATTCAGTTTGATTTGCTGTGACGGACTTCAAATATCAACGAACAGATTAAGACTACTGCGTGAAACAGGGCAACTTTATAATATGTTAATGATTTCCCTTGTGGACAGAATAACAAGAGTGTGAAAAATATCTGGAAGTGTTTAGTGGCTTAGAAAGGCTCCGTGGCAAATAATAGTAACGAAAACCAAGGCGGGCGGTCGTTTCAAATAATCATCGTGGTGGGTGAGGAGGGCACGGAGGCGCACACGGATGATCCCCCGCTTCAAACGGCCAGGCCTGAAAAAACATGTTTGTATAGCAGATATTGATGAGATGCTTGATATGTTTCATGTCTCTTCTTGACTTAGGTTTTGTTGCTGACTACCAGCCACCTTATTACGATATGCTCCCATCTGACCCAACTTTGGATGATGTGAAGAATGTTGTGTGTGTTCAAGGAAAAAGACCACTCATGCAATTATCATGGGACAACCTTGATGTGAGTAAGAAATTTTAATGATCTGTGAGATTGAAGCAGCTGTGTTTGGACATGTTTGAAGTATGTCTGAAGCTACAAATATTACTGCATTTGTGAAAGCGAAAACAAACTGATCTGGAAAAATCTGATATGTGCTAGTGTCCTGTTTCTAATTCTATTTCATCATATGTTGCATTAATAACAAACGAAGCTTTCTCAATTCACACTCTCTCGCAATTGTCTCTCTCCAGGTTATGGTGCGTATTATGAAGATAATGAAAGAATGCTGGTATCATGATGGAGCTGCAAGGCTGACAGCTTTAAGAGTAAAAAAGAATCTTGGTCAAATTTGTGAAAAGTATGGTGTGAGAACATAAAACTCATTGACCTGGTGTTATTGCTGGATGTGAAAGCCAGCTGCCATACAATGTTCATCATGGACATATTGATGGAAAACAGGAGAGGGCTGTCTATGACCCTGCTGTGCAGTCTCTCTGCAGCTCCATTTCCCAAGTGGAGTAGCCTAGGGTTGAAATGGTGATGTTTTGCCAATGAAAGTGTAAAAAGTATTTCTCGCTAGTTGGAGGTTTTGACTGCTACACTTTGCTGTCTCTCAAATATGAAGAAGAGAATAATTAGAAATTCGGAGGGGAGAGCAAGCAACCCAGTATGTAGGTGACAAACTTTCTTTCAGGGCATGCCAAGCTAGAGAAAGGTAAAAAAAAGGGTGATACTAAGAGATGGTAACTGGACAGTTTATAAATGTTTTGGGTTATGATTTAGCTCTTAATGCTTCCCAATCATTGGAATATTCAATGGACGGTGGATGCTCCATTGCAATGCTTTTGGATTGACAAATCATCACAAAGTGACTCCAGGTGTTTGTGCTTGACAAGATGTCAACATATTTACTGAGACCAAGCATTAAAATCACTGTCTGACAACAGTCTCATGAAATGTGCTGTAAAATTACTTAGTATGAAGTATGAAGAAGAGGGCTTTACTAGCCTTAAATGGATGGAGTGACCTTGCTTTGTTCTGAAATGCTAACAGAATTTACCTTTTACAAAAGGCTGTCCTCTTGTATATATGATCAAGACAGTTTTTATTGGCCCTATAAGGGCATAAATGTAACAGTTCAACTTTTTCAATGCTTGATTCATGTTGATTAATTTCCTGTGTTAGCATATTTTCACTGAACAACTGTTTAGGACTTGCAATTGCCACTTTGGATTGTAATGGTTTTAGAGGGTGCTGTGATTTTATATTTCTCAAATATAAATATTCTATATATACATAAAATTATATATTCCTTTGTATCTTAACTTGTGTATCTGATTCAAAGTAGTTTTAGGTATGAATGTCATGTATCTTGCATAAGTGCGGTAGTTGATCCATTGCATTGTTACTCTTTCCTTGCCTTTTACCTCTCATGCTAGAAAAGTTAATCCTTTAAAATGGTTGAGGGTGGTATTACATAAATTTAAATATTTACACAGATACAAAATAACTGCTATCCATTTAACTGACTAATGATCTCAGAATCACATAGGATTGGTCAGGAGACAATAGTTACCTTATGTTTCCAGATCAAGGAACCTTATGTTTTCATGGAAAACCATGTTTTGTGTGCTTTTATATACCAAAACTGAATGGAAGGAATAGTAATGTTGCAAAAAAGATTTTTACAGCATTATGTCTTCCAACTGGGAGAGTATGTTTCCAACAAATCACAGAAAAAGTTGGTGTGATGAAATATTAAATGAATATATGTTTTAGGTCAAGTGAGTCAAAAATGAAAGAAGGTGGCATAAAACAACATGAAATTTTATTCTACTTTTAAATTAACTGAAATAACGTAAAGAATACAATAGCAGTGTGAAATTCAAACAAAAACATGATGAACATTCGGATAAAATTACACTTAAAAACTAGTGATCACTAAACATAACCCTATGATCAAACTACAATCAACTTTTGGCTAACTCCATAAAGCCCATTCAGTCATGAGCAGTTGCTCCCCCACTATTGTTGGGAGTTGCATAGGCAACTAGTAACCATTCTGATTTTGATACAAGCATAAATAGAGTCTCCATTGCTGCAACTCTAGCCTACGTCGGTCTCCATATGATTCACCAGTGGCTTTTCCCTTTCGAGGCCATATGTCGACTGCTCCACTGATCTGAAGCTGCTGGGGTATTCTCCATGGAAGTTCATTTGTCTTGTCTTGGGGATGAAAACTTTGCTGGCCGGATCGGGACAATGGAAATATGGAGACTGGGTGTGCAAGCTACCAGTCAAATCTTTGTATTGTGCACGGTGGAAGGTTGCGTCTTCCATAAACGCTTTGTCCCTATCTCTTTCTCGGTCCGGAATCCTATTGCTGAGGGTGTATACGGGATTGTTGTGTATGACCGGGAACAGGGCTTCACGATCAAATTTTCTTCGGCCTAAAACACGGTCCGGTTTATCGCTTTTCCATGTCGGCCTACATGAAGAATGAAGCTGGAAAGTTTCGAGGTTTCGTTGTAGTGTTTCCTCACTGACATGAGATCTCCGGTAATCATTGAAGAACTTGTTTGTTCCTTTGTCGGGTGCATAATCATTTATTCTACTTGTAAATAACTGTGGATGATAATACTTGTAATCCAGTTGATCGAAATGTGGATGGCGATAGGAATCTTGTGTTGTCGACGTGAGTTTGGGGGCAACACGGAAGGCCATTTCTGAGGATTTAGCTCCTTATGTTAAAGGACTCCCGTTCTGTGAGTCATAGAAGTAGATAAGCGAAACAAACTGCTACTTCATCGAAATCTACACACGGAGAACATACCTTGAACAAGGGAAAGGGAGATCCTTCGTCGATTCTTTGTATGTAAGCATGTTTCCAAGGCAACGCTTGGCTCTCGCGGTTCCCTGTGCAGTGAAATTGTCCTGCGCAGTTGCCTCAAATCCAATCGACAAGTTCGCAGTTTTTCGTATGAATCTCAATCAGCAGATGAATTTGATTTTGGAATATCTTTAATTCGTGCTAAATGCCATATCATGTTTTTCACTTGTATAGATTTTATTTTTTCTCTTCACCCCTCAGGCTCTTCAGCAAAAACTAAAATACACAAAGAAGATCATTGCTCAGTTACGGAAAGCAATGTCGAATTTCTCATTTTAAAACTTTGCAAACATCTTTGCGCCAAGAAGATATAATTTGATTTAGAATTTTTTGCTTTTTTTGTATTTTGTTGTTGTATTTGTTCTACCTTGCATCCTTATCGAGCAGTGTCCTGGTCCTTCCTCTCGATGTGACCACACCTCGTAATTCATTATGCCTGGAATTACAGAGAGCTGGCAACTCTCCTCACTCTGGGTGAAAGTTTGGTCACGCAAGGGACTCGAACCACTGAGCCATCCTCGCCTAAAACATATTACAATTAAACCTGGACAAGGGATCTAATGACAAAGATCTGGACTTGCTTCGCAAAGCACAATGCGAACGCCCTCGTTACCCTGGAGAAGCAAAGTCAGATGCTAGTTTTGAACTCCAGAAGAAACTTAATGCAAGGCAGAAAATATGAATCACCAAACAACGTGTCCAGAAAAGCCAGGTTTCTTTTTCTGTGAGGACATGCGCTGATGAATATGAAATTTGAGATGACTTTGTTGGAATTTCTGAGTGCACGAAGGGTATATCTTCTGATGCACTGCTAGATTTAACAAAATGTGAACTAGTCATAGCGGGTTTTGATGACACAAAAATGGAAGCGATGGGATTCGATGGGGCTTCTGCCATGAAGTATTTAGCAAAAAAACTAGAAGACGAAGTTGACCAAGGAGGAAATCATTTGAACGACACTATTTTTGCCAATATTCAGAGGGGACACTTGGAAAAGGTTGACATTGATACAATTGCTAGTAAGTTTGTCGAGAAGACTGAAACCAGAACAGATTTCTTTGGCAGATAAATGTGGATGAATGCTGTTCGTTAGCACATCGAAACTAATTGAAAATCTTTACCAATTATAAGCTCGTTCTCGTTTACTAAGCTTCTCTATTCATTGTCTTGTTTCAGCTACTTGTGTTAAAGTTGAATGAAAAACTACTTAGATTCCACGGTTCTTGCTTGAAAGTGTTTTTGCTTTCACTTTCTGTATTAATATTTGTAGCTTAGAAATACAACGAATAGCAACTCACGTTGAAAATCTAACAGAAATCTCACGATAACTGGCTTATGAGATAATAACGGCATTTTTAGCAAAGCAACAAGCGCTTTACTAGGCCATTTTGGGACAACAAACAGCCTTAACAACTTTCTCTTCTCGCTCCCCAGCCTAGACTTTTCCATCCTCATTACATCATCATTTCATCATTCCCTCTCATCCCTCGTCAGCAAATTTATTCTTATCTTAATGAGTATAAATATAATTGTAAAGTCAGTCAGAGTCAGTCAGAAACAGAGCTACAGAAGTCAACAGGCAACGCGTCGTCTCTAGAAATAGAGGGCAGAGAGGCTGTCAAATTGTTCTTTGTTATTCATAATGTGCACGAAGAAAGTGGCGAGTGTTACTTTCAGTTTCTATACATGTGAATAAAATGAAACGCAAAAGGTTGCTGAAAGTGAAACCCCTTTTTCGTAAGAATGCAACATTTCCTTTCCTTGACTGCCCCACCCTTTTCAAAAAACCTCGTTTGGACGCAACCTCGAGTCATGTGACAGATATATCCATGATGGATGAATATTATTTCTGTTAAAAATGATCGAGTTTTTGGCCCAAATCAGCGAGAAAATCACAATGAAAGAGTAAAAATTCAACATGCATAACGCATTTGAATGTGTTCCTATACTGGAACGTATGCCATTGCAGATCGATAGTGTCGGAACTGTTGGTAAGAATTGTTTCTGTTTGTTGTTGCTGTTCTGGTTAGGCAAAATTGCTGCGTTTGGTAAGGAGAGTCCTTCTCAAACGATATTACGTATGAAGAGGCATGTCAGGGCATTGCCTAGCTTGGACTTCATAGCGAATAATCTCCAGCTGCACTTGTAACCTTGCTCGTTCTCTATCGAGACACGAAAGATTGGATATGTGTACTCTGTTTGTGGATAAGGTATCCGCTAGAGGGCACATCTACGGCTAATTTCAGTTTAGATCTTTTCATTGATTGCATAAGAAGGTTGAGGCTTATTATGAGGCTTAGATATCAGCATTTTCATATGGCCTATCTGAGCCACCCACTTTTGCTTTTAGAAGATGTACGTAAGTACCTTAAGGATATCTTGGCCAGGGCTAGTAATCAGGAACATGGAGCACCAGGGGTGGCGTTACCTTATTTTCAAGAATTTTGGGGCTCTTTTACTACTCACAAAATGATAAAAAACAAGGCAATCAAAAAGTTTTGAGAAGTTGTTGTGCCATAACAACAAGGTAGAGCCCTTTCCTTGCACTTTTGCTCTCTTTTCCATGGTTTCACAGAGAGTCAATAATTCGCTGAAAATCCTTTTGCAAACATCGCTTTTGTTAAATGTGACAGCTTGAATTTGCGATTAGGATGGCCATGCCAACATAACACGACGGCGCAAGGTAATCGTGGCCCTTCCTGATTACCTTGCAATTGTCTTCTTGGGCGTCGTGACATAGTTCCCCATTGAACAGATGGCTTTAAAACAATAAGCACCTTGCAGCAACCTAGTCATTCCGCAGCCTGATTACCTTGGCACTACTGCTCTCTAAAAGTCAAATCTCTTGTCATGGATCAAGTTTTGAATAACAATGTTAGATGGGGTGTTTGAAGATTTTTTCACTGCGTGCAACACAAAATAACACTTTGAGTCATGAACAACGATTGCGCCTTAAGAAGGATGGAAGGCCGTGCCCAAGAATAAAGTATAAGGGGAGAACAAGTTTTTCGGTGTATGAATCTTTCTCTTGGATATGTGGCCAGGAAAATGAAGAAGGCTTTATAAACATATTTGGGTTGGTTTTGAAATGACATCATATCAAAGTTGTGATCCATGGTCATTTCACATCCACCAAACGAGACCTCTCAGACCAAGGTAGTCAAATCAACCAGCGATTACCTTGCCCTTTTGGAGGCAGGACAAGCATGGTGCTGTTGGAAGCCCACGGGAAAAGGGCAGCAAGCCTACAGCCTAATATCGCAACTTAAACTGCTCACAGGAAACTGAGCGCTGATGTTGCATAAATATTGCAAAAAAGCTTAAAAAAGGCAAGCCAAAGAGGTAGCAAAAATTAGATAATCTTGAGGATAATTTGAGGTTCATATCAACAGCTTTTTAAAACTGCCACTTCGCAATATTTCATTTGTCTAATCTTACATTCTTTGCATATAATGCATTCAGAGAACTAAAGTACAAACAGTATGTTTCGATCATTTTCTTTATCAGAAATATTTTGTTATTTATTTTGTGGGCTCAAGATTGCTAGCTAATAGTGATTCGGACGAAATTTTAGGTTTAAAAATGTGCAGATGCATTTTTACCAATACTAACGTTTGGGCTTTAGTGGAGAAAGATTTTTATCTTCTGCAAAGTAAATCTGGCTATTTAAATATACATTTATTGGTTACTGAATTCTAGATTTGCAATAAATTTTATCTTAAAGTTCTTGCAATATGTTCTATAATGTTCTATGTTCTATTTTGTTCTATATATGTTCTATTTATATTCTGTATATGTTCTGTTGGCTTTAATACAATATAAAAAGCATACATTATTATATGAATACTTCTTCAGAAAAAAATGGGCGTTTCCACTTTTGGTAAAAGGCATGGCTAAAAATTTGATTACCAACTTATTTTTAGTCTGAGCCGCCCCTGTGGAGCACATATAGTGATACTTTTGTGGTGGCCAAGCTTGTTGGCAAGTATGCAATGCTATGAGTAGCTGTGATAGTTCATAGTCTCAGGTAACTGGCGAGGAATATACAATAAGTTACTAGTTTAACTTTATTTATTAATAACTAGTTTGCTAGTACCTAGTACAATAATATTTGCATTTTGGGTTTCTAGATAACAGGTTACTTGTGGGAACAAACAAAGGACAACTTCTCGTTTATGAAGTGAGGGAAAAAGGTCAGTGTACTTTTCTGCAGCACTTTTGCAGAATTGATTTTCTGTAAACTTGTGAGCTAATTATTTGATAGAAAGATGTCAGCATAAGGTTTTATTCTTCTTATTATTCTTTTTATTATTCTTTTGTTCTATTTGTTTGTGAATGTAAACTTTGAAAAATTCAAGTTTTGAAAATTCAATTTCATGTTTTGAAAAATTTGTTTATCAATTTTTTTATTCATCTGAATTTAGCCCCTCTTACATAACTTTCAATATTGGGTCATTCCAGCCCAGATCAACAAATCCATGTCAAGTTATGTCTCTTAATTTTCTTCTTTTTTCACTATTTGACGGTGTTCATAAGATATGTTAATCTTTTTGTTTGCTACAGTATTGTAGTTTTTATCTAAAGCTTGTGATGCCAGTGATGCACTTTAATTGAAATTTTATTAAGTGATTACTATATCATGTCTAACAAAGTGGTACACAAGTAATTATAGTTTACTAGTGAATGCAAATAAATGTTTCAGATAAATATGAGTCAAAGTTTGAGCCAGAACTACAAGGATCAACCAAGGCTTTTTCGAGAAAGCCCATCACACAGGTAAAACTTGATTTTTGACACCTTTTTATTAATACCAAAAGTCCTTGAAATTTATGTTTGCAAACAGATATTCACTGGTCACAAACTTTGTGCACAATGTCTTCTGTTAATTAAGAGAAACATGAAAAGTGGAAATTTACATCATCCCCACTGTATGCCTTCTTATATAACACTTTTTGGCTTCTAAATAATGATGCTTGTTTTGACAGATGACTATTGTAAAGGAACTTGATCTTCTGATCACCTTGTCAGGTAAGAATTTTTATAATAATAAATCTAATAAATAATAAAAATAGAATAACAGGTAAGAATAATGAATCTTCCAAACACTGGCTAATTCATAGCTGGTTAATAAGTTAATGAGCCAGGCTCGCTTTACCTGAAATTATTCTATATAACACTGGAACACTTTCTGCCACCTCTAAACACCTGAAGCTGTTTTTCTAATGATCAGAAGGTAAAACAGCTTCATAAACTCTACAATGTGACAATGAGTAGTTAGAAATAGTAATGATCAACTCAATTTGAGGTTACAAAAGCTACAGTAGGTGAACATAGAATCAAAACATGAATGACAGGTGTCTGCCTAATTGATCAGTTATTTCGGTAGGATGCTTCTTTAAGGCTGCTTTAATAGTTTTTGTGGATAATAAAGGCAATATCAGCTATAAGCAATTGTCTGTTAAAATAGGAGCTAAAATTTCCATTAGCACATTCATTTGATAATTTTTTAGGCCAAACAACACTAAGTTTGATTCTTGGTGCTTTCTGTCTTTTCAGAGAGGTAAACCACCTTGTCAGGTTTTCTTGTTTCTATTTTCTCCATTGTTTGCTTTCTAGATGGCCTTATTAGTGTTCACGATCTTCAGTCATTCTCCCTAAAGTTTCAGCTGCAAAAGTCTAAAGGTGCATCATTCTTTGCAACTGAATTAAAAGTAAGCTTGCATTTCTTAATTTCTGAATATTTCTCATGAATATTCATACACAAATTGATTAGTATTCATAGTATTAGATTAGAGTATTCATACTCAAAATTTTTTTTTCTAGTGCAAGTTGTTTTCTAGTTTGTGTTCAGAAAAAGTAAAGAAGAATTCATCATAGATTTTTTAATTGAGAAGCAAAAATTGCCTCTAGGGTCAGACAAATTCTGATTACCTAGCAACTTGCACACACGTTAGAAACAGGTTATTGGGAATTAGAGGCATTGTTGCTTCTTTTTGTCTTTATTTCAGTTTCCTCATGCACATCCATGCAGCCTATAGATTTTATGGTAAAAATTATTCTCTTTTTTTAGAAGCGTGACCATGATCAAGGTTTGTGAATTTCTTTTTTTACTTATTTTGTGTTATAATGTAGCATCATTTTACTTCAGAAATATTCACAAGGAGGAGGCTTCGTCTCCTGAATGATTCATTATGGACTAGATTTTTAAGTTGAACCACCAGAAACGCTTTGTCGCACTATGGAGAATTTACTCAAGGGCAGCCCCTCCTGCAGCAGACGGAAGGCTGGATTGGAGCTTGTTTGTCGTCTTTGGTGATAAAACGTCTCATCTTTTCTCTTATTTTTGTTATTCCCAAGATCAATGTAGCAATTTTTTAGCTTGATTTTAAAGCTTGCGCAAATGTTTTGTAATGAAGGATTTATGGAAAGTATGATTTCGAAAATACAGTAAGAAAAATTTTAGTAGATAGATTTTGTAACTGGATTATTTTAAGGGAAAAACATCCTTTTTGTGTTTACCTTATTTATACTTTGTTTCGCCCAGGACATGGCCCTCCTTATCAATTGAATGTCTGTGCCATAGTCAAAAAGAAATTGATGGTAAGTTGGGTGGCATTGATATTGAAATTTATAACGCCATGACCCCTACCTTTCTGCCTCGATAGCATAGTCTCTCTTCTTTTTCTTTGCCTTTCACTCTCCATTTTTCGTTTTCTATTTCCCTCCATGGCCTTCTTTCTGTCTCCCTTCTTTTTCTTTGTCTTTCACTCTCCATTTCTTGTTTTCTATCTCCCTTCAACAAATAAGTCGTGAACATTCGAAAAGACATTGATTCGAAGGCGCAAGCAAAAAGTTGAAGGTTGTTGCCTAGCATTTTGTAGTCTAGACTAAAGCCGTACTCCAGGTATGGGTGGTTCCAAAATACTGCTGATGTTGCGCAGCCTCATGCCCCATGTTTTCTTATGCGACATTCAAGCATACTCAGCATCGGCAGGCTTTTATTCGTCACCGGCTGATCATTTCAGCCCATGTGGAGTAAGCAAATAGTTCACTGTCCAAAGTGGGGTGAACTGTCGATATTTACTGTCAGGACAGCCCACTGATCTAAATTTTTTTAAGATCAGTGGGACAGCCCCTTTTACTTTCTACATTGCAAAAACTTTATCCTGTAATTTATAATTTCGTATTTTAACTTGTTTTTCAGCTCTATCGTTGGATAAATGGGGAATTCCAAGAGTTGTACCCAGACCTAGGCCTAGTGGAAACCCCCAAAATCATAGCCTGGTATGGTGAATATATTTGCTATGGGGGCAAACGAGATTACTGCCTCATCAAGGTGCCTTCTTCTTTTCTTCTGCATCATTTGTTTGATACCTCATTAAAAACCTAATCAACTAAGCTGTGTGCGCATTATTCGTAGTTTTGCCATTTCAAGATCAGAACGAGAAGATATTGACACGAAGAAAGCGTGTAATCGCTATTCCATTTCTCGCCAATCATTTCCATATATTCACATATCTATGCATCAACTGATCAAACATGGCTGCTTTTGCTCTAATGACCGGTCACACCAGCTACGCAGGCTCATATGCAGTACGAGATGAACCTTCTACAACGGGATCCCAGTGTTGATAGCACTTGACCCCTCCCCCCGCCTCCCCTCCTCTTTAAAGCTGCTTCCTACGTCCTTAAGCGCAACCGTATCAGCAGCTCAGTTGTTCAAAGTATCCGTTAAGGAGCAGCATGGATGGGGATGGGGCGTAGAGGTTATGTTCGTCTAACCCATTGTCATTGGCCAAACTTGCAATGCTGCAATGAAGGCGAAGGTTATTTTGAAGCGTGACTACGAACTGTTGCTTCATGGCTTCTGACCATCTCCACGGCTCAGTCAACATTACCCTCTTGTTACCATGCACAAAAAATTTAAATTCGACAAACATTAACAGTTATTTTCAACTTGATTTTAGGCTAGCTCCGGGGATTTAAAGGACCTGTTTCCAGTTGGTAGCCAGCATGACCCATTTATCCGGACATTAAGGTCCGGTGAATTGGCGTTGAATCAAGATAAAATGACCGTTTTCTTGGGTGCTGGGAAAGGCTTCTCTGCAGAGAGCAGAGACTCGATCACCTGGTCGGACGATCCTATTGATATTGGTAAAGCAATGATAATTACTGACCTTTTTTTATTCGATTTTTGTGCTTTTTTGTTTGCTTTTTCTCTTTTTACTGTCTCTAGCCTTTAACACTATTTCCTGTTTTTAATAGAGTACATCTCGCCGTACATTATTGCAATTTTCCCAAAATCAATTGAAATTTGGTCCCGTGACCCGAAAGTGTTCATCCAGAAAGTCGAATTGCCTGGGTCGAAGCTGAGGTCGATCGTGCTGCACCGGGACTGCTATGTGAACTGCCAGAACAACGTTTGGCGGCTCGTGCCCGTGCCCATCAACAGACAGATTCACCAGCTCACCAACGACAAGCAGTTCAAAGTTGCACTGAGCCTCATTGTGAGTATGCCATCAGGGTCAACCGTCTAATCTCGTTTTCATATGCAAGTCAGTTTTATATAGCGCAGTAGCTGGCCTGTCTGCCATTGCGCGGCAGCAGAATTCTGCCGACTAGGTTCAAGCAGAAACACGTGAAGAGGATAGGCGCCTGCCCAGTGGCATATGTCATCGACGTGCTTATCACGTATCACTGCCAATGGAAGGGGTACAAACACTGCTCGTTGTGGAAGTTAGTCGCGTGATCATGTTTAAGTAGGAATGCCTGCGACTCTGTTTCGCAAAGGCCACCTGTTTCAGTGGTTTCGCTAACAGATCTTTGCCTGTTATTTTTAGCGTCGATTCACTGCATCTAGCCGTCCGTATAGTTGCATAGTAATAGCGTCCATCTACTTTTCCTTGCCTCAGTTCCGAGAAATTTATGAACCTTTTTGTTTTTGTTCAGAAACTGATGAATGGCACCGAGGAAGAGAAGGCGACAATGACAAAAGAAATCGAGAATTTGAATGCTTTTGATTTGATGTTTAGAAAGAAAAAATTCGAGGAAGCGCTGGACCTCTTTACCAAGCTTGAAACTGGTTGGTATTTTGAAAGTGACCAATCTCTACTCTTGTCATTGTTTTGCTTGTAAATGTCAATTGGCCAGTTTCTGCGGTTTTTGGATTTGTGAGGAAATTGTAATAGGATAGTTTTTAACCTTGGAATATCTAGTACTTGATGATTTTCTTTCGTAAGATGTCATGGTCAGTTTGTACGCATTCTATCTTATTTCATTCATCTGTCAGCTGGGTTTAGTCGCCAGCCTCAATGCGTTCTCTTGGTTTGTTCTAGATCCAATTTCCGTGATTGGTGTTTTCCCGAACTTGTTGCCCGAACTGTACCGTAAGAACGTTACTTACCCTTACCCACTACCCGAGTTTAGTGAAGGGGTATTGGAAGAGGGTCTGCACCACCTCACTGGGTATTTAGCCAAGGTAGCATGTTGTTTTTGTCTTCAATGCCATGTCTCTCTTGTAGGTGCTTCGAAGTTTTAATCGCGAGAACTGTACTGCCAACAAAAGTAATAAGAACGTTTAATTGGATTTGCTTTTGAAAATCCGTTTGTAAAAAACGTCTTCGAAGGTTAGGGATTATTCTGAAGTTTTAAACGGCATTTTTATTCTCTATGAGCAGATTGTTACGTTGCTAATGTGTTGTTGTTGTCGTTGTTATTTCCCGTAAGACTATCTGTTTTTTCATCGAATCATATTTGCGCTCATGCTAAGAAGTAAATATGCTATCGAAAAAATCAGAGATGACACCTAGTTTATGCCTTTCGAACAATTTCAAAACAATTTGCAGAAATATGTTTGTGTTTCTTGCTGAAATTTGTTCTGGAAAAGCAATCATAGTGGACAAAAAGAGCTTTACTTTTATGACATCAAACTTGTGAAATGGCTAACTCATCTAGTCCTGAGTATGACTTGCCTCCTTAAGAATATATATTAAAGGAATAATTTTCAAGGATGCTTCTATTTAGATAGATCTTAATATACTTGTAGATACGGAAGAGAAACATGGCTGAAATGGATACAATCGTGGATGGTCTGTGAAAATCCGTTTAAGTTCTTTATCTTATTGTTTTATTTATCAGGGGGCTAATAATAACGTTCCCACCTTGAAAAGGACTATCTTAAGAAAGCCACTTTTAGTGAATTTTTTATGAGATGGCCTCTCAACTTAAAGGCATTTATTTGAAAGCTAGTGAAAAGGTTATGGAGGTCTGAAGGCTTGATATTTTACAACCGTTTTATCGCCTTTGCACCAGGGCCTTAAATTCCGATTCTGCATACATTTTCTGGCTTATGGGCCCGGTTGCTTTATCCTTTTCAAAATCTTTGCAAATTAACAGTTTAGTGATCTTTCAGCAGGGAGACTAAATGCCAAAAAGATTCTGGCGCAGGTTGTGGATACGTCGTTGCTCAAATGCTATCTTCTCACAAACGAGACGATGATTGCTTCTTTGCTTCGTGTCGGGAATCACTGCCATGTCGAAGTATGCGAGAGGGTTCTCAAGAAAGCAAGGAAGTACAACGAGCTGGTTCTGCTGTACCGAAATAAAGGCATTCACAAAAAAGGTGCATGCATGTTGAAAATGAGCCCACTTTTTCAATTTTATTGAAGTTGTGCTTTTCTTATTTTGATGTCAACCAAATTATATAGAACGAGACGTCGCAATCACCCTGAGCGTGAATGGACATATGGTGCATTGCGATTCACTTTTCGGTTTCCGCAGTTCCTCTTCGCTTTGCGAAACGTAAAGTTTTTGTGTTTCTGATTTTTTAAGTTTCTCTTCCTTTTGCAGCTCTAGACTTGCTTCTGAGACTGGCGGATAGGCAAGGAGGAGCTGGGAAAGTCACAGAGAAAGCGAGAAAGGGCCATGAGAGGGTGGTAGAATACCTGCAGATGCTGGGTGGGTACGGTGGTCGTTTGAGATTCATCTCGGTGTTATTGTTGTGACTAAGGGCTACTATTTGAGAGTTATTGAGACAGAGTTATTGAGACAGAGTTATTGAGACAGAGTTATTGAGACAAAAACCCAATCCCCCGCTGCATAAAAGATAACCTTTTTGTACCGGTTTGTACTTGCTTCTTCACTTCCAAAGCACCCAACGCATGAACTACCATTCACAGCATTCAGGCTCATGAGACAACTTAAATTACTTGTTACCTAAAGTAAACCTGTAATTTAACCAAATAAAGTTAACCAAAGAAATCCAATGCTTATGATTCGAGGAGTATCAGGTGAAAATTGCCCTGTGTCTTCCTCGTAGTTATTTTGTAAGCTTGTATTTTTTAAGGCTAATATTTGTTTTTCTGGCTAGGCCCTGACCATATGGACCTGATTCTTGATTATTCTGCGGGAATTCTGAAGAGCGAGCCTCAGGATGGATTGAGGGTAGGCACTTCCCCTGCTTGAAATTGTTTTATTGAGTAAACAAAATTTATTGCAGAAAACTGGATTGTCCAAACTAGGTTTGCTTTTGGAGACATGAGCAAGCTAGAAAACTATCAAGTGGGCCTTCAATATCTACAAATTCTTTTATTGATCGAAACACCTTGTTGGTCTTTACATAAGCTCTTCGCTTATCTTTTCTCATTTTAAATAGCAAAGTTCACAAATGCAGCGTCCTAGTATTTGATATCACGCTGTCTTTTCTATAATATTGCAGATTTTGCGTTTTGGATGCATGAAAGCGATTTTCCGCACACAGCACTTCCTTGCTGTGAAATGACAGCGTTCTAATTTCTCTAGGAATTTGGACTCATTGGGTGTTTTTCTTTCCAATTTTTAGATTTTTACCGAAGACATGCCGGAAATAGAGAGCCTGCCACGAGAGAATGTTCTTCAGCATCTCAATACGCATGCCCCCCAACTTGTGATGCAGTATTTGGTAAGAATTTTCAAGTAATATATGATGCCGGGGGGGGGGCATCGAGCCATATGGAGCAATTAGAGTACACTTTGTAAAAACACTGAGGTTCAAAAAACAAGGCTAGAACATGCTCAGCTTCAGATGAGAAATTTTAAAAATTTAAAAGCAATTCGCATTTTGAAATTCGAATTTGAGTATTCTTTACATATGAGATAATGTGCCAGGCAGGAAAAATTGCTTGACATTACCATTGGCATGCAGTAAACGCTGTACGTGAATTGATTTTAACAAGGATTTTAACAAGGATCAGATTTTAAGGGGGATTACATAACATTGCGACTTCCTTAACGGACATTTTCACAAACTCTTAACTACTGTAGCGACAATCTCTTGGCAAAAAACTTTAATGATTTTGTCCATAAACCCTAGCAGTAATTGTTTTATTTTCTTCCCCCATTAAAACGTCCTATAAACTATATGCAGTATGTAACTTCTCAAACATTTGCAAAAGACGTAAAATACGAACAATTTAAAAAGCATTTGAGCCTCGAATTATCAAAAGGTTAAGAACTTAAAGGCTTGGCAAGAAATTGTCTAGTTCCCTTTAAAAATGAGAGTGTAGTCGAACCAAAGGCCAAAGTTGGTTTCACAAAAGTCGCACCGCGTCGAACTAGACAATAGTCAGTAGAAATTCACTCGGCGCCGCGCGGCGTGGCTTGTAAAACAGGCCTAACTTGCCTTTTTACCGCAAGAAGTTTGTCAGCGACAGAGAAGTTTATCGGCGCTCTATTTCTCTCAACAGGAGCATGTTATCACTGAATGGAAAGAGGCGAGGCCGGAATTTCACAACCGGCTCATCGTTTGCTACACGGACAAAATTATACCTTTGTATTCGGAGTTCGCTGCAACGAGCCAAGGTTAGCCTTTACGAGAAGCCTTAAAGACACAGAATGCGTCCTTACTCTTTAGTGTGGCTTTCTGGATATCTTAGAGTACAAAGAGTGCCTGGAAAGAAGGGAAAGCGGAAGGGCACTCGCTTCCTTCCTCCAATAAGCGGTCATTTTAAATCTCCTATATTTTATGTAAAACGTGCTGCCATCGCCTCTGCAGGGTAACAGTGTTTTTGCTACTTTAATATGATCCGGTGAACCATTTTGCCTTGCTGTTGTCGGTCAAAAAGCAGAAGTGTATTAATTGTCATCTTAAAAATTATCTCGAATACTAAACAGAGGTTATCTAACAAAAGGCTTGCACAGCTGTGATCGACTGAAAACCGCTTTTTGCCTATTTGTATTTTGACAAAAACATGAGTTACCGTGGTTACAAATATGTTCAAATAACGACGATCTCTAAATGAATCTTCTTTTCGTCGGTCAAGTATTTCTTTTCGGTGGTTTGACTATAGCATTTGTGGTACGCAGCCTTTGTTTTCTTTATCCTATTGCAGTTCTTCAGCTTAAGAACTTACCTGTTATCTGAATAGCAGCTTTAACTTTTTAGAATCGGGCGGGCACTACGAAGAATAGTTGGCCTCCTGTATTGGTACCTTAGAGTTCCCCCACATCGTTTGTTCATGCATCGTTTTTTGCACTTGTGTTAGCTTGCCCTGTATGTATTGTCACTTGAGCATTCCCTCTTTCTAAATATATTATTACTATGACGAAGTTTGATAGGCGATTTCGGTTTAGTACAGTAACCGGTGCGTTACTTCTATTCTGTGACAGGACACAAAGCCTCTTTAGCATCATCTGCGAAGGCTGAAGAGGAGCCCGCAGCTCTAAGAGATCTTCGAAGGAAACTTACCTTTTTACTAGAGACATCCACTCACTATCAGCCATTGAAGCTGCTCAGAAACTTTCCAACTGACTGTGAGTTTTTTTGAAGAGTTTGTAATCTAATTTTCCGATTGACAACAGAAAACAGCCATAATGAGGTCCTGTCTTTTTTAAATGCTCAATATCAAAACCCAAAAATAGAAGGGTTAGCGAAAATCGCTGCACCTTGCAAATTAAAATGGCTTCTTTTTGGCTGAAGTGAAACAGTTTACAGTTTTTATGTTTGTAGCACTCTCCATGCATTTTTATGCAGTTTAACCGAATGGTTCTATTATAAAATGTTCATTTAAACCGAGGCCTCTTCGAAGAGCGAGCCCTTCTTCTCGGAAGGGCGGGAAGGCACGAAGAAGCACTTGCCATCTACATTTATGTTCTCAAAGACAAGCAAATGGCCGAAGAGTGAGTTTTCAAGTTTTTGCACCGTTTTTTCTGAATAACTGCAATCTCTTCTTTTTCACAAGTTTTGGTTTATTGTGCCTCAATTCGTGTCCATTTTATTGAAAAAGTACGCTTTCTCCGTTTCTGCTTTAAGGTTCTGTAGGAAACAGTTCGATTACAACAAGGAGGAAAACAAGGATGTAAGTTTGCCATCATTTAATTTACATCGAGAGTATTGCCTGAGCCAACGAAAACTGGTTGAATGCCTTCAACTAAATTGAACAATGTTTGCATAAAGTTGCAACTTTTCTAAATTCAAACATTCTAAATTAGTCGCAGCATCTTACCCTTATCCTTTTTGGGGCTCCTTTTTTACTCTTTTTAATGATTTAGGGATGAATGCTCTTTCCCAAGATCATTTCTATTCTCAAATACTATTTTATTGCAGTATTGCCAACTAACTTCCAGACTGCAGAATGTTTGACCTATGTTTCTCTTTTTACAACCCTCCTCTGCAGGTTTATTTGAGTCTGTTGAAGATGTACTTGTCACCAACGGAAGTCCCAACACTAAAATTGCAGAATTCTGTGTTCGAGGGGGTAGACATGCAACCTGACATTAATGCAGCAATCGAAATCATGAATTCTAATCACCACAAAATCAATGTGACCCAGGTAATATTTCTTTTCCCTCCCTCTGCTGCTCAAACAAACAATGATATCAATGCATATCTTCCTAAAAGACATCGAGAAAATTTCTGAAGTTTATCTCTTCATTATCAACATTTTGTAGGGGTTTGGGGGGCTGCCCAGCCCATTGTGATCCTTCTCATTCAGTAAACTGTTATAAAGGGAACATATTGCAGTTTGGCAATTATCAGGGGGCTGCAGCTCCAAAGCCTCACTGCCTTCAATATCAACATTTTGTAGGGGTTTGGGGGGCTGCCCAGCCCATTCTGATCCTTCTCATTCAGTAAACCGTTATAAAGGGAACATATTGCAGTTTGGCAATTATCAGGGGGCTGCAGCTCCAATGCCTCACTGCATTCTTCTGGTGCCTGACTCTTTAGTCCGTTTCCAAAACAAGAATGGATGCAAGTGACGAAGGTCCGTTCTTCTAGCAAATGCCTTTCCAGATTTGTTCTCGTTTTATAATCACTTGCCAATTCGATCGTCTTCGTCTCTCTCCAAGGCACTTGACATGTTGCCGTCGGCTACGCACATCACCGCCATACGCTCGTTCTTAAATAATATTTTGGAAGACACAATGGCTCGTCGAAGAAGAAGTCAAGTTTTCAAAAGTCTGTTGTATTCTGAGCATTTACAAGTGAGTTTTTTTTTAAAATCACGCTTTCTCCATAGGATAATTCTTTGACTTTTTACATTTGCTAGCGTTTCTTGGCGTTAAAAGGGTTTGCGAGTTTTCGTTTTGCAATTAGAAAGTAATAATGAGCTCAAATCAATTAACGAGCCATAAAAAAGCAAAATGTCACATTTAAAACCAATGTCTCGGTTAGGTTTTGTTCGACAAAGATACTTCGTCATGAAATTAGAGAGAGCCAGCCTTGTGCCTTGTTGATTGTTGCAGTCCTTTGTGATCTGGTCGAAGTCGAAGCAGCCGTAGATCAGCATGCATTCAGTGAATGTTCGAGCTTGTACGTTTTGAAAGGGCAATTCTTTTTATCAAATGTTAAATGATTTCTTGTATCAACCTGTAAGAAAGTCCCCTTTGTGACTCATTGTTTACAAGTAAGACATCTTGCGCACCTTTGAAAATGGCACAATAGGCATCCCAATACCACCTGGTAGCTCTCGCTATTTTCTTGGTTATCGTTCTGGGTGGTGATATTCTCTCAGTGCTGCGTCAAGAATTTATTATTAGATTCCAAGTGCTCAAAGACTTTTGCTTAAACGGGAGATTAATAAACTGGTGCTGTTTTGTTCAGGTTCACGAACAAAGAATATTTTACCAGAGCAAGAAATGTACCGTGACAGATGAAAGAGCGTGCAGGGTTTGTCACAAGAGGATCGGAACCAGGTATGAGGCCTTGATTTGCCAAAGCGGAAAAGACGCCGCTGGCTATTGATCGTTGCCCTTTCTGTCAGCAATTCCTTCAGGAATTGGAGAAATTTCCTGACAGAACGGATTTCGATGCATCCTAAACAGATGTAAAATATCTTCACAGCCGGCTTCGTAATCGATAAAGTCACGAAAGAAAGTTCATAGATAAAACTTTTATTTATAATCTTGCTTGCAAAATATCGGCTAGATCAAGACGAGAAGAAAGGGGGCTGGACTGATTCTTTTCTAGAGAGAGGGTCGCAAAGCTGTAGAACCTTCTTAGGGTAAAGATTGTAAAGACGAAAGGGAAGCACTATAACAACAAATTCATTCTTTCCCTATTTGTAACATGTTTTAAAAAAACACCAACATTTTTACAAAGCTGCACCAAGTCACAATGATGGAAGTACAGTAGTGTCCCACATATAAGAAACACAAATTTAAAAAACACAGACCCAAATCTTTGAAAAATATCCCCTTCAATAAGAAACTGGTGGAGGTCTGAGAAAAGCATAATCAAAGATATTCATATAACTGATTTTAAATGTTTATCATTTTATAAGAAACGCACGAGAATCGAAATCAAAGAAGATTGTTTCTTGTATGCGGTCCTTTCTCAGCGCCCAGTATCCCGAGGGCATTGGGAGTGCCTTGTATTCCCTATGGACCACTCTCTGCTAACTGCGCCCATCCCCGCTTAACCTGGTCTCTTGTGAATCTTTTCCAGTGCCTTTGCAAGATACCCTAATGGAATAATCGTCCACTACTACTGCTGCAAGGATCGACGTGTCTGCCCAACGGACTTGGACTCCTGATGCCGTGCAAACGAGGTGCGTGGCATCGAGGCTGGTGGAGCGGCGAAAAAGTCGGACAGCCTAGAGATTCGTATCTGCTGTTCCAAGTGCTCGTTAACCAGTGCCAACTTTAGTGTTGCTGATTTTTGGCCACCCATATTTCTGCTGTCGACCGGGTCCTGCATGTCAGGGGCTGGGGCTCAGGGTTGTCGTTTCAAGAAACAAAGCGGACCGCCTCATAAGGGAATTCTCGGATGCATTCAATGATTGATGTCATATAAATGGTAATTTAATTTTGTACGGGTTGTTTGGAGGTTGAGCTAAATTCAATTTTGTAAAATTGTACATCTTAGTGTTCTGATATTACTCGGTATTTAATATTAAGCTGTAACCGATGTTGTTAAATACGTCTGTTCAAGCCTCAATGTTGTCTCAATCTGAGTTTACCGAACTAATGAGATCTGATTTGATACCAATGAGCAAATTGGACATTTTGTCACAGGCAATTTTGGCGTCAGATGAGCTTTATTGCAAATGAGCGACCATGGAGCTTTATTTACGACAGGGCACCCTAAGACTGGACAAATTCTTTTGACTTGATTTCTTGGGGAAGATCGGCTGAATGTTGTTCCATCAACTGGCACCAAGTGGCAAATGATAGTTACCAGCTGTCCCTAGAAACAACCCCCCTCAGTGACCCTCTATGGGCAAAGCCTCTTCTAACGATTCTAAAAACAGAGTCAGAGAGTTGTACATTAAACAGATAAATAAAGATATTGACTTGCCTAATATGAACGTTTAGAATATCACTTAATCATTTTATTTACATTTTTTAATTTAAATGTTATATATTAGTATCTATTTTCATTATCTTCTAAATAGTCTCTGATATATTTTTAGAGGTATCAGATTGGTTGCAGATGGTACTACGGATTTTATTACTTGCGTACGAATGAAATCGGCAACTTCAATACATTGCAATTGTATACCAAATCTAAATAATCTTCTCAACACAATTATTTAGAGCATCAACAGAAGACTTAAATATTGAAGTTATGGCAAGTTGCAGCTTCTGGTATTATCCCACCCAAATGCCGTGCTTTTGGCACTCTTTGGCCCTTGTTTGGCTGTCTGACAATTTCGTGTTTCAGAATTCGGGACGAAGGAGATATACCATTCTTGTTCGCCATGGTCCTCGGACATGCGATGCGTTTTTGAATGACGCTGCGGTGTAGCTATTAGGAAACATCATCTGCTCAGGCCGGCTTTTTGCACCAATTCGTCAAAGCTGCTCTGATTTTCTGGCGCGTGTCTTTGTTCATAAGTCCGTAGATCACTGGCGTCAATATGCTGTTTAGGAAAACACACCACATGGCGAAATGCTGTGCCCAGATGGGAACGGGAAACGGCAAATGGCACAAATGCACGATTGTGTAAGGCCCATAACATACCATGAACACCGATAACAATATCACCCCCGTTTTTGCAACTTGAAATTCTCGCAGCGTCCTTTTCGTTCGCTTTGTCTTTCGACGTGAAGAGCGACTTGACTTCATTACTTCACCCGACTTTGACGCCATGGAGGAGATGAGCGCCATCGCAATGGTACTAATCTTGCTTTCCTCCTTCGACCCTGTTTTAGGGGTGTCCTCGTTGGCGTTTGGTGCCATTAATTTGTCACTTTGGTTTCTGGGCCCATTATTCAAATTCGATGTTTCTGTATTTCGTGTTGAGCTGTCACTTTTTGTCAGAGAAGTCCCCCCATTTTCCTCGCTAACGTTTAGGAGTCCATTTGCGTCCTCTTCGCTCATTTTGCAATCATCAGCAGTTTGACTTCGGGTGATCTTCACTAATCGCCCAAAACTTGTTTTGGGGGTTCTTTTGACTGTTTCTCTTTCATTTTCGACAGAATCGTCCCTTTCATTTTCCTTCATAAACTCCAGTTTGGAGAACCTCACACTGGCTGAGTTTTCTGCTTTTGGCTCCCCCGCAGTAACCAGAACATCGTCATCCTTGCCACCGGGTCTTTCAACATTTAGGCCATCTGTCCCTGCTTCCCACGCCTTCACCATAACAGTCTCGTGAGGATTGCGCTTTAATATCGGCGATTCATGTTTCCTGGGGTGATAGAATATATCTGCTCCTTGGAATTCGATGAACTTCCCTTTTCTTAGGAATCCATTTGGTGCAAGGCTTCCTTCCTGGAATTTGCCTTGTTGATTTGGACTGCTTCCTACCTTATTTGCACGTAAGCCTACAGGTGAGAACGATTTGTGACTAGTCGTTGGGCTGTCTGTATGCAATTCGCTCCGACTATGCAAAACATTGTGGTATCGGCGAGCAACTGCCGGACTTTTGTGTATGGTCACGGCCTGGCTCATTTCTATGTCACTTCCCGCCCCTTCTGCACTTGTGGATATCCCGCGCCGTCCCGCGTCTTGCCACATGGCAACCCGTTTTCTGTGTTTGCGAACCTTCCAGAAAATTATAATATAACTGACAACGGTGAGGGACGTTGGGGTTATAACAGAAACGGTGAATGTGAAGTAGAAATAGCCGCACTGGCCTATCCACAGGGGAGAACAGTGTAGAGTTCCCGGATGGTACTGGTAGGTCGACCAGCCAACTAAAGGTGGCATTGACAATAACGATGACGTCATCCAAATGAGACACACGATAATGCAGCCTCGCTTCTTTGTCAGCAGCTTTTGATACCTCGTTGCCAAAACGATTGCCACGAATCTGTCGAGGCTGATTGAGCAGAGCGTCAACACGGCAGCGTAGAAGCAAGTCGATGTGGTGAAGCCATTAAACTGCGGAAAAGAGAAGATCGAATGTTTATGCATACCTCTGCGTCGCTTCATTGATTGATTTATTGATTTATTGACTGATTGACTGATTGATTGATCACAATTTACACACGAACACTTTTCAGCTACTAGTAGCCATATTTATTTTGCATACCGTAAATCCTCGAATTGGCCCCACCTCGAATAAGCCCTCCCTCGATTTGTTGATTTTCGACTCCTGAGGTTGCCTTTGGCATTTTAGTGAATTACCACAAAAATTTATATTTTTGTTTATAATTTAATCAAATGTTACTTTATACTTAGATTATTTTCTATATAATGAATAGAAAGAAATTTCAAAAATTATCTTTTTTATGTGGCATGTTTCAGGTTATTTTATAAGCAAACCCCCCCCCCCCTCGAATAAGCCCCCATCCAAAAAATATCAAAAATTAATAAGCCCCCAGGGGAGCCATTCGAGGATTTACGGTACAATAATGAAAGTTATTGCTCTACCACAGGGTCACGGGGGTTGTGGCCTGTACCAACAGACAATCTTACAACTCCTGACATGAAGGGATAACATCTCTTTTTACACCGCATTTCAAAACCCTAAAGGTCGATGATAACATAACCTAATTGCATGGAAATCCAGAATTTGGAATTTCTATTCGCACATCACATGCTCGTCCTTACTTGTAAATTCGGAAAGGGTTCTACTGAAAACTGCTGTGCTCAACCTGCTGCTTTCCCTTTATTTTCCTTGCCACTGGGCTACTTATGATTATGCGTGGCTCGCCCCCATCCACCCCCTTTGCTTTTGTGTTGTTTTACTGTATTGCAACAGAGAAGAGCCCTATTCACTTAAACAACGTCAAAAACTCCCACAGACACATTTTCAATGATATCCACTTATGTTTGATACAGAAGTGTTCTACATGCTTTTTATGTTGGATGTCTGGAGAAATCGGTAAAATCCCAGGGATGTTCCACGTTGCAGTAATAAGAATGATGTTTTGCTACAGGAAAAGCTTTGAGGGTTGTTGAAATTGATAGGATCAAATGTGAACGTCGTCAGCTCTCACGCCACAACTATTTGATTTTTGCTGCTCTATTTTGCTTTTAAACGAGCGCAGCGAGATCTATCCCTTGGTTCGCTAATCGGAAAGCTTTTTTCTAGAACAAAAGACTTGAGTTTTCCGGCCTAAAAACGTGGCAGTTAAACAACACGACGTAGTTTGCGTTCTGTTGATATGTTGTGCACACTAGTGTTTGGTAGCAAAGACCCGCAACAGGCTAAAAGCGGTCTTCCCGTTCAAAACTGACTCAGATCCTGTTACGAACGAACAATCGAAACACCGAATCGTGAAATTACTAGGCTACCTGATCACCAGGATGACAACAGCCAAACAAACATGGCAAGGAATTTCCAATTTGAGCTTTATTTGCAGTGCACGGATAGCTCACCGCGGCAATTGAATATGCAACAAACATTTGCTTGGCAGTTTACCAGCAATGTTGTGCAGAAGAAAACACGGAGATTCAACATCATAATCATGGTCATAGGCGTACTCCAGTCCAGTGGTCTCCCTCGCAGCAGCCTATGCCGCCAGCTGATAAAAGACCTCTCAAATGAATGCTTCAGTGAATACAAGTCAACCTTGATAGGCCAAAGTTGAGAACGTTTAGTGTTATAACCATGCCATGGTACAACTGAAGACATGTCTAGGTAAAGGGGGTTCCCAAAATGTCACTTCAACACATTGATAATTGATAACAAGGCCCTCATTGATAACAGCAATACATGTATTGAAGAGTTTACCCTGTATAAACATTTTCATTATTATTATTACTATTATAACAGGAAGAATATCCAAATATCCAACTTTGGGAAACATTCAAAGTATCCTTGAAAATGACGATAGACAGCGGTTATGGCGTCACTCATCTGCCCACGCCAAAAGATTATGTTATCTTCGGAAAAAGTTGCTAATGACGATCCATATTTTTGTGGAGCTTTTTTGAAGAAAGTACTTATTAAGACAGTAGCTAATTGAGAGAGTAATTCATATCATTCACTCATTGTCGACCGAATGGGTCACAAATCGTCTGAACTTGTCTGTCCTATTAAGCATATTCAATGTTTCTCATATTTTCTTGCCCGCATCTGAAATTTGTTTTTACCCCATTGTGGAGTCAGCTGCTCAGCACCGAAGCTTCAGATTATTGTTATTATTATTATTATCAATATTATTATTATTATCAATTATTATCATTATTATCAATTATCAATATTATTTCCTACCTGACAGAGTGCCGTAGAATATTTCCAAGCATCGCGGATAACAGAGACCAGAACGAAGGGCATTACCAACACCCCAATAAGAAACTGACAAACGGCCAAATTTGTGACCAAGATATGGATGCACCTCGTACTAAAGCGTGGTCTTTTCTCCGCGACAATGGTGACAAGAATCGCTCCATTTAAAAGAACGGTGAGGAGTATCGCCATTCCAAAGGCAAACACTTTAATGACATCGTTTGCATCCATTTCGAGGAGGGCTTGTTCGATATCTACGACTTGTTGATGTTACCAATTTACCTCGGCTTCGCAATGATGTCTAGGCCATGCCAAAAAAGTTCTGGAAGGTCCCCGTTCTCATTTGGTTCAAGCTCAAAGCAAAACAAAAACCAGTCAACAATTTATCGTTTCTCCAAGCCTGGGCGATTATCGACGTTTGCTCCTACTTCAAAACCCTGGGTGGTTCGACTAGTTATGGGTGACTGCTATGACGTGATTGCTTCGACTTCGTGCAGAGAAGCACCATAAACCAGGAAACTTCTGTTCCTAAACAAATCAGTGAGTCCTCGGTAATTTCACGAAGCATCTGGTTTTGTTTACCACGACTGCAACACCAAGTAAACAACCTTCTTCAATGGACCTTCCCTTTGGTCGAGCGGTAGTGACGCAATGGAAGGAGGTGACTTTCGGAAGACCCACCCGATCGTTTGTCATGTCCAGTTTCTCAGTTTGCTGACAACTTTGACGACCAAGCAAATTCTATTTCGATGACGTCCGGGGGGTCAGCGTTAGCTATTGAATTTCATGACGTGATCAAATCACACAAAAAGCCGATATTTTGGCATTAATAAAAACTGCTTGAAGATACTGCACAACATACAATAGAACAGGTTTCACACCATTTTCTTGCAAAAGACCTGTTCAAAAATCAAAGCTTGCTTTTGCCGGGAGCATGCCTTCTCTCCCCCTTCTTGTCTTTATTCTCTGAAAGGATTCCAAGAACTTTTCTTAGTACAATTTGGCCTTTTTTGGTTTCATTATGGATGTAGACGCTTTTTGCAATAGAGTATTTGTTGAGCCCTTTAGTTCTTGCTTTGGCATTGCATCGAACTAACTTGACAAGGATTGAAATAGGGTAACGTTCAAAGCGAGAATAAAATAAAAGTGAGCGCAGGACATGCTTATAAATGGAAAGTTGCCTCGCCGCAAGTCGAGTTTGAGGCACATTTTTTCAATCAACTCTTGAATTTGAACAATTTTTGGTATTAGTATCGATATAAGCTTTGTTTGCACAAGAAAACGCGTTTGTATTTAGCGCTGCCACCGTAGAGGCCTCTTGTTCCCCTGTCAGCATCCTGACGACTCTTGCGTTTGATGTTCCACGTTCCGTTATCGTTTCTTCAACAACATCTTTCTTTGTTGCGTCTTCCTTTGTCGAACTTCAATATTTCAAGGAAAATGCAATTCAAATGCATAGAAAACCATCAGGACACAAACATCTAGGAAATGTAACCAGGACTACAGCCTGGTCTCAAGCGAAGATCCGTTATATGCTGCGATGTAGAAATATTAAAAAATATTAAAAAAGAATTAACTATCAGTATAATTACAATGTTGTTATTATAAGGGGCCTGTCATGAAGAGTAAAGAATTTAATGGAAAAGAATTTAGAGTTATGAATATATTTTTAATGAAACCAGAGTTGGCCAGAAATTAAAAAATTATAATGAAAAATAAAAAAATATTAAAGAATAAAAAATTAAGAATAAAATGTTTGTAGAAACAGTGGCAACACAAGATAAAAAAATATCACTTAAGAACAACCTCAAATTGAGGATTGAAAAAATATTCCGAAACATTTGTTAATTCATTTTTCTCAATCGTTGATATACAATGCCTCTGTCTTCCCCATGGAAACATTTCTTTATTCATGCATATTGTTGTGTTTCGTTTAATTTTTCACTTATAACCACGTATGACCAGGGGACGGCTTCAAACTAAAAATCCGTTGACTACCTTGCCT
This sequence comes from Nemopilema nomurai, assembly GCA_003864495.1. Lineage (NCBI taxonomy): Eukaryota > Metazoa > Cnidaria > Scyphozoa > Rhizostomeae > Rhizostomatidae > Nemopilema > Nemopilema nomurai. Next base: position 789,861 of record ML133498.1, on the reverse strand, counting down.
TGTTTGATCGGAGAAGCTTTATTAAAAAGACGTCAAGAACTTCAGTCTTTTCATTGCAACGTGCTTAGCACTATATTCTTTGCTGGGCATATGTTGAAGCACGCCTGAAATGACGTCTTTGTGACATTTCATGATAGACTCTAAATGCCATAAATCTAAGCCTTCCTAGGAACATGTCTACCTTTGGTGCTTTCTAATTGAAAGATGAAACGCCATTAGGTGCGGGGCCTCTTTTGGGTTACCAGAGGCAAGGCCCCCTGGCTCCCCTAAAGCCGTCATTGATCTCGAACAGTCAAAGCTCCAAAATGTGTCTTTGTCATCATATTGTCAATCCTCGCGTGAGTCAGTGCAATACTAAAACGCATTGACAGAGACTCGAATACTCAGAGGGCTGGAGAGCCAGCAACCCTCAACACTTCCGCAAAGGTACCATATTCTCAGAGAGAAAACAGAAGATCTGGTTCTCACTGCAATGTAAAAAGACAGTTTTAGCACGTGGAAACCAAGAAGACTTCTATTCCAGGAGGCAAATGCATCAACCGAAAGACCACCTGGCCTTCGAAAAGACTTAAAAGAAACGAACGTATAAGTTGCATGAATTTACAATAAGTGCTCGGTATTTCCTTTACTCACGTCTGCCAGAAAGTCAATTAGACAATCAAAATAAAAACAAGAATCACAGGATGCAATTTTTATTTGCTATAAAATCTCTGATCTGAATGGGGCACCAGTCTGTGAAAGTTTATCCAAAACCTTCCTGCTCAGAAAATAATTGAACACATGTTTTCAAAATTCAGTCTCTCTCTGTGTATCCTCGCATAAAGTTTGTGTGTCCTTTTACAAATTGCGCAATAGTTGATCCCAAATTAATACTTCTATTGTATTGTTTGCAATGCTTGGGATCTTGTTTGTCTTTGATTGTTTGCACCTGTGATTGCTTCTTTACTCGAAATTCTTTTGACGTCTCCCAGCTACATTTGGATGCTCAACCTCTAAACAAAAAGGTATACCCATGGAGTTCAACGACTCTCTTGTATTCCAAATTCATGTTCATTTCTACCCTAAATATAAAAAAGAGCTCATTTACAAGGCCGGTGATTTGTATTCGAAAATGGGGGAGGGGGAGGGGGGAAGTGAGGGTCAAAATGTGAAGATTGAAAAGGGTTTAGTAAAGGTAGTAGCTCCTAAATATCTATAATAAAATCATAGACAGGGCCCTATTAAGCAAAATAAATTACAGAATACTTGATTTCACTTTTTTGACTTATAAACTTCTTTCTACTTCTTTCTACAAAATATGCTGCTCTACAAAAGGAGGCTCCCACGCTTTGATTTATGCAGGTTTCGCAAGTGAACGTTACTGGAGAGAAGTGTGAAATAAGCTTTTAAATATACATCAGATGAAAACAAGCCAGAGTACATGGACATATCACTAAAAGAAAATAGTAGACATCTATGATCAAGCTCTGCACTATTATTTGCAACTTCAACCGATCTTAAAACTTTGAGGAACAACGCAGCCGATATTGTTAACAGGATGCCGATTGCAATAAGAAACGTGAAAACAAAAACCGAATTATCATCAAAATCTAGAGAATATTTCTTTACTGAAGCAAAAAAGAGGCTGTTAGCTTGAACCTTAAAAGAAAAGAACTTGAATTCTAATTTATTTTAACTCTCATTAACAAATTTAGACTATAATGACAATACTTTTCAGATTGTTGTAACATTGTTCACAGCTTTTTAGAAATTTTAAACATTGTAATGTATTTTAGCCACCAGATGAAGAACCAATCTGTGGGTATACTGGTCATGATCCATTATTATTATTACTATTATTATCATTATTATTATCATCACTATTATTATTATTATTATTCTTATTATTATTATTATCATCATCATTATTAAAATTATTGTTACTGCAGTGACTAACAAGTGTCGAGCAAAGAAGCTTTTTCGTACGAAGGAGGCCTGGGCACTAGCATGCCAAAAGCACAAGTTCCTAATGTTTACAGGTTGATGGCCGGGAAATAGTCGAGTTTACAGTAACATTCCACATGTTTTAACCATGAGATGACGCTATTTTCCAGTTTATAAGTCACTCTACGATAGGCACTGCAACAGAGAACAAACCACACTCACTGCGGGTAGCTGGCTTAAGTAAGCTCAGCTCTCTTGAACATTTGATGTCGTGCTCCGAGAGGTAGGCCTCAATTCAAATCAGTGTTGACGTGTGTTTATGTATTTAAATACCCTACAGATCTCACTCAGAACCATACATTGAATTCATTATTCGCACATTAAGGCTGCAGCCATTTGTATATTGTTGAAGTGATAACTAGTACATCAGATTTTTGAGCTTAAATTTCATTTGTATAAACTTTTGGAATTTTTTTTCTCGAAAATTGTGGTCGCAGATTGTTTTACAATATGGACTGTCAAATATCCCAATAAATTTTTTTTGATGATGATGCTAATGGCAATAAAGTCTCAAGCATCCGTTACGATTTTTTAGGTGTGTTCCATTATTAGGTAAACTGTGATATATTCTAAATACAGCAATTGAAAATGAAGTTCATCATATGATAACAATTTTGATAAAGTATATTTTTAATACTTCTCTCAACTAAGAAATCTATGTAAAGTGGTAAGATATTTTTTGATATACTATAGAAATATTTTGATGTTTATCAATCAGCAGAAACTAGATTTCATGAGACTTTTCAGAGAGGGAAAGAAAACATCTTGCTTTTTGTAAAACTGTATGCATTTACTCATTAAATTGAAACGAAAAGTTTTATTTAATAAGTTGTTTGAGAAGCAAAGCTAGTTGATTTGCATATCTGCATACATTTCTTTATGTCCGCCCTTCTTAAACATATTTATCACAAAAATGATGTCCTTCATAATCCCTGTTTACAGTGATTTAGAATTAGATTTAGAAATGAAGTATACAATTGAAACCAATAGCATCTTATTATGACAAAGTACCTTTACCTGGGAAAGGACTGTTGACTGTTGTTGGTAAAATGGTCATCTGGTAACTGCATAATAGCTGGATTTGGTCTTTGATTTCTCTGTTACTCATGGTATGTGATATGAATGCATATGGGCATATTATGAAAAGGTCAAATCTTGTTAAATTCTCCACATGGAGATTTTAGATGAATATATAGAGTGTTTCTCTGATCTGAAATGGTTATTTCTTACTTCTTGTAGTTTACTTCTCTTGCTGTGCCTTGTCGAGTCAGGATGAGATTTTTATAAGTAGAACTTGTGCCTTTTGACAGTGTTGCCTCTTTGGTAGAAGAATTTTTTTTCTGACCTGCAGTTAGATAAATCATGCTATAATTTTTTTATCAAAGTTTCTTAATGAATTCCATTACTATTATTCTAGGTTTACTTATCATCCATTACTGTTTAAAGGTTTGGGTTTTTTTATTTACAGCCCATCTCTAGTTCTTCAGTTTCATTTAGTTTAAAACCAGTGTAAAAGCAGTTTGTATAATTCTTTAAAAATTTCACTATTTTTTTATTTGTTGACCCAAAACACGACAACAGTCTTTACTAGTAGAGTAACTCTTTGTTAGAATACAAGCACTATTTTAGCTAGGGCATGAGGAGGTAGTGATAGCATGTTGTTTCAACAAGATTCATCACCTTTAAAAAGATGTAAAAGCAATGAGAATTGGCATGAATGGCATACCTTTGTATATCACCTTAAATGTCTAAATTTCTTATTTTCTTATTTACCAAATTTGTGTGCATATGGGTCATTCCAGATAAGATCAGCAAATGCATATCAAATCATGCCTTCAATCTTTCTTCATTTTTTCCCTATTTGATAAAATTCATATGATGTGTTAATTGTCCAAGTTTGAGGTCATTACCTTCTGTTGTTCATGGAATAAAGGCATTTAGAAAATTGCTTGGTGCCAGTATATAGCCAAAATCATAGGCATGTGTTTAACCCAAGCTGACATTATGCTGAAAATTAATTTTGATAATATACTTTGGACAGAGTTACAGTCAATGTTACAGCAATTTAGAAGCTTATTTTGTGATAATGGAAATTTTTCAGGATGGAAATTTTTTCAAACTTAGGAAGCAACTTTTCAATAAGTGTATATTGCCAACAAAATATATGATAGCTAGATGACACATGTGTGCCAAAACAAAACATTTTCAAAGTTATCAATGACTAGAGCCTTGCTTGAAGACCAAATTTGGCTGTAATAATAACCTAACTTTTAGTACATGAAGTTTAAGTTTCATTGGACTCTCAGAACACTGGTTCCGTGGCTCTATTAAGCCCCAGGGGGATTTGTTTAGGGGGGGGGGGCTTAAAAGTTAGGGGGCATATTAAAAACTCAAAGTCAAATACTATAACTTAAAAAAGTTGGACATGACATGCTATTTTCCATTCCAATTAAGACCATTTAATGTTCTTTTCAAGGGATATTTCCTAAAAAAGCTTTTGTCTTCGTTTCTGTTGAATGGACTGGTATCTATTTATTTTTACAAAAATATTTTGTGGAATAATGGTGTGATCAGTATCCAGAGAATTGCCATGGTATGATAGGATGAAAATTTAATGGAGAATATAAGCCCCTTCCTAATGGTCATATATTTTCTTCTTTGGCAAATGTGCTGATTAGACGAACGCCTTTTTTTTAGAAACGGAATCCACCATGGGTTATGACCTGGCCAGATTCGAAGGAGAAGTCGACGAAGAGCTCCTTTGCCTGATATGCAGCGGAGTATTGGAAAACCCGGTCCAGGCTCCGGTCTGCGAGCACGCGTTCTGCTCGACTTGTATCCACGAGTGGCTGAAGCGCCAAAGCACCTGCCCAGTCGATCGGCAAGCTATTACGTCATCGCAATTACAGCCTGTCCCAAGGATATTGAAAAACCTCCTAGCGAGGTTGACCATACAGTGTTGTAATGTCGAGTTCGGCTGCGGTGCTTGGGTGAAGTTGGACGCTTTGAATTCACATTTGTCTGAATGCGAACACAACCCGAAGCGTCCGGTTCACTGCGACTTAGGATGCGGCCTCGTGATCCCCCTGGACGAGGTTGGCCAGCACAACTGTGTCCGTGAGTTGCGCGGCATCATTCAGACCCAATCCGACCAAATAACCGATTTACTTGAAAAGGTCCAGGATCAGCAACAACAATTGATTGAAAACAAACAGGAAATTTTATTACTAAAAGACATAATGCGAAGTTTTAGTGTATCAGCGGCCAATTTGTCGCTGCCATCCCCTTCGCGAAGAAGCATTGTTGACGCGGGCGGCACAGACGAGGTTCAGCGGTGGATTCAGACTTTGCAGCCGGCGAGAGTGACGCGTTGGGGCGGCATGATATCCACCCCCGACGCAGTGTTGCAAGCGGTGATTAGACGCTCGCTGTCCGATAGTGGGTGTCCGTCGTGTATTATCGATGACTTAATGGAGAGTGCGCATGAGCGAAGGTGGCCGCCAGGATTGAGTACGTTGGAAACGAGGCAGCTGAACAGGCGTAAATACGAACAGTACTTTGCGAGGCGAATTCCAGGCAAGCAGGCCGTGATTGTCATGTCCTGCGAAAACCAGCACATGGGCGAACCGATGGTTCTAGAACCCGGCCTAGTTATGATATTTGCTCATGGCATCGAGTGATCAATTTTGTGTTCTTATCAGCGTGACTTTCCACTCGCAGTATAAGGCTTGGGTTGTTGATATTTGCGCGTCTTTGTAAGAATACATTTGCTAGTTGAATGTCACCGATGTTCCATGCTTTTCTGTGAAGAACTCCTGACCCCCCCCCCCTCCCCCTCCTTATTTGAATTAATCCCAGTCATGGATTACGCTCTGTATATTCCGTTGCTGGCCATAAATGTCCTAGGTGCCCTGTCTGGTATGCAATTTCAATGAAGTGTCCCCATAATTTGCACATTTTGGTTGGCTGTCTGTTGAAGAGCGCAGGCCTTTGCTAGTTTGCATGAAGTTGTCAAGAACTTTTTGTAAGTTTTGTAGGTCAAGAATAATAAAGTAATAATAATAATAACTATAATAAAGTAAAGATCCGTAAAGGAACGTCCACCACCATGGCTGAAATTAATATTCACCTCGCATGGCCCAAACTTAGGTGTTTGTGGGTTTTTTGTGTTCAAGCGTTTTTGTTTTATGTAGACTGTTGTTTGTTAATTGAAGTCTGTGTGCGAATTGATATCTTTGGATCAGATGATCTGACAACAACGCGAACTCTGTTAATAAGAAAACACGAATTTTCTCTTCTCTTCTGAAATGAAACGTAGACCTGGGAGCCTTTGAGATTAAAACCACTCTTCCTTGACCCAATTTTGCATGGAGCCACGGTTAGTTAGCCCTAGGGACACACGTCCAGTGTCGAGGGACACATACAACAACGACAACATTTCATAGTTCGGTTGTCTACACAAGATGGCCAAGTTGCACGTGGTAACAAGAAAAACTTGACTTCTTTTAAAGCTGAATTGTGGCTTTTAGGTTTGTTACTTCTTTCTGCTTCTATAAACCATCATTATGTCTACGCATTCAATCCACAGCACAGCACGTGACTTCGCAATGGCTTCTGTAAACCATTTGAAGGAATCATGTTTTCAATTGCAAATCTTTGCCCTTCTGGCGTCAAGTGCTTTCATTGTTTTCGAAGAGACTGTCAGTTTTATTTCTCCACTTTATAATTTTATGAATTGGTGAATCTTCAAATGGTCTACAAAATCGTTACTTTGTCTGTAAAATCGTTTATATCGGAAAGTAAGATAGCACATTAATCTGTTTTGAAGGCTACGCCACTGGCTGTAAAGCGCTACGCGTTTCTCATAGCTGGCAATTTTTACATGAAAGCAAAGAATGTATGGGCGATAAAAAGAATGATAGGGTCACCGGGTGGCAGCCGTGAGATGCCATAAAACAGTTTTAGTTAAGATTTCAAAGAGTTTTATGTGCCTTCATACTCTGATGGAGGTGAACCTGTTGATACGTTCTAACCCTTCCCTTTAAGAAAATAACATCTTGTGTCTGAGTGCTTATATAGCTAAAGCTAAATGCATTTTTTCTTGGAGAAGATGATCCCACGTTTACCAAGGTGACATCACCAAAGCTTGAAACCCCCCCCCCCCCCCCCCCCCGTCATTTATGTATGACCCCTTAAAGCGCATGCGTAGTATTGCTGAGATCGTGAACAGTGAGCAAGTAGCTAAGCTTGGTGGCATGCATTCCATTCGCCGCCGCTAGAATCTCTCCTGTGCGCCTTCTTTCGTTCCTAAAAGAGACGGGCGACCATCATTGAGGTTTCCAACCTACGTGGGGTGGATATTTTTCATTCGATGAAATGCACAGCCTAAACGTGCGATGCAGGGCCTCATTTGCGACTGCCGGGGCCCTGTGCCCAAAGTTGATAGGGCCCCCTACAATGTTCCAGTCTAGTTCGTGTCATGCTAGCCAATTCATCAACAGCAATTTGTAAAGGCCTGAAAAAATTTTCTTCGACCCCGAAAATCAAGAACCTCAGGGAGCCCGTGGGCCTGGGTCAAGTAGGCCAATTGGTAAATGCGTCACCAATGTGACGTACGGCACTTTTTGTCAGTATTTGCGTGCCAATAAGGTGCGGCTCACGTGTTTAACGTGCAGTATGTGCTCACTCCTCTCTAGGGCCTACCGTCCAGTGCTGACCCTGAAGGGCAATGAACAGACACAATATTTTCACGCACCTCCAGATGAGCAATAGGCCCCAGCCATAGCAGTAATTGGGCAATTTGCTAAGCAACAAACAATAAACAATTTGGTTGTCGATGTAACGCTCGGTATATAGGACGCACTACTCAAAAACAGCATGTTTCAACGAGCATAAGGACCAAAAACTCTGCAGAAAAAGAGCAGCCGCGTCGAAATTGTGAAAGACCCAATGCCCTCATTAATTAAGTTTGATTGTACTGTAGGGCAACCCCTTTGAAGAGTCCAGATTACGCCAAAGCATATTCACCTTAGTGTCTACATTTCAATGGAAAATCTCATTCTTTGTAGACAGAAAGAGTTCGTCTTTTACCTTGGGCACTTGTAAAGTTAGGTGTTAGCAGTGGCGTAGCGTCAGGGTATGCAAGGTATGCAGTGCATACCCTGAGATTTCAGGGCAAAATATTTCCAAAAATACCCTTTTTTATCAAAGTTCAAACGCAGTTACTACATTAAAATTCATAAATGATCCAACTTGAATAGTTTTTTTCTGCTGTAGGTTCCGTTTCTCTGTTCGATTTGCATGTCAATACACCAAGGCCGATCATTGATTTTATCTTTGAATGCGCTGCGAAGAAGGAGCTGGGCATTTTCTCCCACTGTCTCCCTTTGTTTTTCAACTCAACTACGTCACGAAATAAGCAGTGAATCCCTTCCGTCCAATTCTAACCAATCAGCGCACTGAATTTCATGAATATATTGACACCTAATTGGCTCAAACAATTGAGAAATAAGCAGAAAATTTTCTGCTTCCAACCTCGGAGCAGGCTGAAAATTAATCTCGTTCTGGGGCTTCATAGATGGCTTCACGTTGAGGAAAACAGGGAAGTATGGCCAATGCAAACGACCTAGCTAACAAAAGCTCCAAGACCTTGGACTAGTTATTGGATCAGGTTTTTATATTTTACGAACAAATCTAAAGGTATTGGCACTATTATGTCTTTTTCAAGTCAACCTCTGATGTAAACTTCTTATGTGGCAGCTTCATTGAATGAGTGATTCGGCCTAAAATAACCTCCCCTTTCAGCCAGATATTTCACAGTCCCATCAGTATCATGTTTAGAATGTTTTTGAACTATTTCTAACCATTAATGTGACAAAATATATGTTTGCACTTGTTCGCAAACAGTTAGAAAAAGATACAGAAGAATGGTACACCTATTTCCATTCTACTCTGAATCTCAACCATACGCCCTTCAACATCCCCCCTTTGACTAGAAACGACTGTGTCAATCGAGGGACAGCAGGATGTCGTTCTGCGCCGTTTTGGCACTCTGTTTTTGGCCCCCTGTTTTTGGCCCCTTGTTTTTGATCCCCTGTTTTGCCCCCCCCCCTTCCCCATGGATTATGATGCGGCTTGCTTGCTCTTTTTAAGCTCGTAAAAGACGATGATGATATCCGGCAATGATGATATCCGGCGACTCTCTGGCTTTCCTGGCGGCCTCGACCATTTCCCCTCGACAAGCACTAAATACACATTGTCATAGTCCTATAAACACAACACTTGATGTCATCGCTATATATTTCTTTCTTATTTTGATAAAATTTCTTATACAAAGATCGATATTCGCGTAGGTGTCGCATTAGTCAAACAAAGATTATTACAACAATTCTCGAAATTAAATCAATTTTTAAAGCCGAATAAATAAAGAAGCGTTTGCCAGAAATCAAAAATTTGGAATAAAGAAGCGTAAAGAAACAGTAGTCTATTATAGTCATACAAAAGTAAGAATAATTAGCACCTTTCACGTTTTCTCTTTTATAAGAAACCTAGCTTGGGTCCTAGTACTAAAAGTTTCTTAATTGTTCACTAGTTTCTAGTACTAAAAGTTTCTCTTTTTTTAGGTAAACATAAAATTTTGCGCCTTCCCTTGCATATTAATTGTATTAAAGTTTTTAACACAACAGTAAGATTTGATATCGTATTTGTTCATTATTCTCATGGAAACAGGGGTACTTTTTATCGAGACACCCGGTACGTATTATTTCCGGCTCAGAAAGTCATCTTATTTTTTGGAGTTTCTTAAAATTATTGATTTAGTTCTTAAAGTTTCTTAAATTCTTTGGGTTCTAGTACTAGGTTTCTTATAATGAAAAAACGTGTAATAGCATCTGAAAACCTTAAGATAGATACAGGACGGAGAGACTTTGCAGCTACAAATGAGGACAGATTCCAACCCCTCTCAAAGGGGCGTGGATCGGCTCGCTTATATAACATCTACGACTCTTAAGAGATGTTGTGTAAAGCCTAGCGCACACTAGCGATCTCTTTTTTGCACTGGCCAATGATTTTTTGGCTCGATCTCATAATGAGCCTCGATTGAAAAGGAGGGAATTTAACAAGCACGTTTATCATAACCTATGCATGTACCGCGACATTCTCAGAAATTATGGGATGGGGAAATTTAGACAGAAAAGAATAAAAATATTGACAGCTTTGATTATCGTTCGAAAAAGAAGATGAAATAGAAGAAGTAGGACCATCTGGGTGATGCCTTGGATTGGTCGAAGAAAAGAACAGGGTACACTGAGTTATTTGATTAAAGACCTGGGACATGAAGATGAAGCAATGTGTCGACGCTACTTCCGTATGAAATTTCGTTTCGTATCTGTTGTCCACGAAAACATTTTGTTTCAGCGACCTCCATTTTGTCAAATTTTATAACATTCATCAAAACTTTCCACGTGTTTTGAAAACACTTTATTATTGGCTGATCAACAAGAACTTTTTTGCGCACCGCACATTTTGCCTGGCCTTCCCGCCAACTAGCGATTTTAGTCGCGAAAAAATTGCTAGTGTAGGCTAGGCTTAAAATTCACACAAACTACAGCATGCTTACTATATGCTAATGTTTATACAATAATTTTCATATCATACAGTCTTTTCAAAATGGCTCCTCGGGGAAATGTCTTGAGCGTTTGAGCGCTACCGGCTTTACAGAGGAAAAGACGCCCCAAATTGGCACTGCTGCATGCATGGGTGTGCATTGGAGGCACAAACAGTCGCTACCTGGGACGCCTTAAGGTGAGTAGGGTCAGAGTAAAGATGAATAAAGGGGAAGAGGGGACCAAGGGACATTACAGACTCAAGAGACCTAACTAAAACAAACGAAAACGACCCAAGGCGAACACATCCAAACAAGGTACATGACAACTTGCAAGTTCGGCGATCTGAAAGCTGTCCGTATAAACAGGGCGCGTCACCTTTAAAACGTGTCAATCACCGGACGACATTTTCCAAATAACCTGAGTTTGTAGCTTGGCGCGAAAGCTGTTATAAAATAGTCATATAAACAAGTAGTCATTGGATGAAAATAATCTAAAAATATAATTAGCTCAATATATTTTAAATACTGTATATATTAAAATAGAGCCTTAACAACCTCTCAAGGGGTTTCCTTGAATAGCAACTGTGACGTTTTGATCAGATGACCGCCAAGAGAGGCAAACGCAGATATCAGAGAACGAGATAGAAGACCAAGGCCGAGTTTCAAGGCCGAGTTTCAAGGCCGAGTTTCAACGACCAAGGCAAAGTCTACATTAAACGACAAAGTCCGAGATTCAACGTCAAAGGCCGAGATTCAACGACAAACGAGAGTTGTAGTTCTATTATTGGTTAATTACAGGTATAACTGCAGTCCCATTCGTTCAGACACTAAGCAGCAGTAAAACACTTGACGCACATCGAAAACGTCGATTGTAAAACAAAATGGCGATTTTCAAGTTGCAAGTCATTGGTGCTGCTTGACGTGATGCCAGCCAGCGTCATAAATAAGGGCGATTGTTGATTTGTGATAAGTACAAGGCGTCGAATACACTAATATCTCCTCACTGATTATATCAGATTTTCAATTCTCGCGACCTTCTCAGGTCTATTGCAACCCTTGTAAAGAGCGGTTCCTCTGTCACTTTACTCGTGTATTGTAAAGACGCGATCCGATTCAGTCCATCGAAGTCAATGCGCATTTTTCTGGTCTTTGCATCCCGATACATCTTTTGACTAAAACAATCACCAAACACGTGACAGAAATTTCATTACCAAAATGTGTAAAAACAAACAAATACAGTTAACAAATAGCAAATAAAATTGTCGACACTAAGTTTGGTCACAAATGGTTTCAAAAGATTTCTGTATATTTCACTCAACCAAAAACAGCTTCCTTATAACCTTTTCTCATAAAAGCATTTTCACTTTAAACTTATTTAAACAAGGTAACAATTCAGCACAGAAACCAGTTTTACAATTAGCCCTGTGAAAAAGAATACGTAATAATACCTAATAATAATAATATCAATAATGCTGAGTCATTTTAATTGAATGTGAAAATACGATATACAAGCTAAAAGAATAAAAAAGAAAGACAGAGAAACGGAAAGAAGGACGGATTTGTCCTGTTAGATACCCTTGCAAGCTTTAAATCTCGATTTAAAGCATTATATGGAGGATGTTTATTTTAATTCAAGTAAAGATCATTCCCAACTTCTGCACCACGATAAACAAAGACAACCTTTACGGCTTTGTTTTAATTCAAATTACGAATCAACAATATCATTAGTTCAATGTGCAGGAAGATGATGGCCTCACAGCCATGTGCTCGGATAGAACAAATTGGTTAGACCAACTTGCAAGGTAAATTCCAGTCGCGTCTTTGTCGAGGGAGCATGGGTTGAGACAGAACAAATGCGATTATGTTTTCCCCCGTTTTTATTGGGAAAATCTTGGCTGCATTCAGAAAACTTCAATGAATAAACTCACTTGGCTACAGTCCTCCCGTCACTCCTGAAGTGGTTCACTTGATTCATTGTGTATCTGCCCACACCGGCAGGGGGTCTGTACAGCTTGTAGCCTTTTTGCACAACTCTGCAAACAAGGAGAAAATCATTTCAGATTTCTAAAGTTACGGGGGGGGGGGGGGTGGAAATTTCTCTAAATAGCGTTGTCACGCCAACGAAAATATCGCAAATTTTGGATAGATTTAGGTCGGTTCTATTATTAATGTTATAAATTATTTTCCGACGCTGATTGGCTATAACACAGTCCACCATGCACACTTGTTACCGCATCCTTCGACGCACAGTTTCCGGTGTTTGCAAGACTGCAACGTCTGGGTAGATGCTTTCTCGAATCCCGTCGGCGCACATTTTCAAATTTGGAATAACACGCGCAGTTGCAAACCAACTTTCGTGTAAATCCCTCGCATCGAGTCAATGTGTAAAGGGCGTCGCGATGGGCGTTATTCTGCACTGCAGGACAGGGTAAAAATACTGTTTTAAGAATGCAATCCCGCAGCTTTTGGCCTGTTATTTTGCAACATTGGAGATGCTCCCGCGCACAAAAATACATTGCAGTCTGGGGTGACACTTATTCGCCGATTGGCAACGGTAGACGACATACCAGTACCAGTTAGTCGATTCACCTAGTAGTTTGCACCGATGACCGATTCACTACCATCAGCATCTCCGCATTCCGTTGCTAATTTACGTCGGTAGCCGCCGCGACAATAACCGCTTGGACCCCCGACCTCGTCCAGAAGCAGAACTGCTGATTCGGCAAAATCCAACAACAATACACACTTTGTCAGTTATTTTGCTTTGGAGAAAAGCTCAGTTTAAGGAGAAATCTTGATGAAGACTGAGCCTGGCATAAATCTTGAATTATTCTTAAATTCTAACAATTTTGAGCCTCAATATTCTAATAGACATTATTCTTGTAAAAAGTTGAAAACAAAAGCCAGAGAACAAACAGTCGGCTATTTTGTGAAATTCTGACTTGATTTATTTCCACGCATTGTTTTATGTCGTTGCGCTGCGATCCCCAAGATACACCCACGCTACGTCTGGCGAACAATCGCACTACCCACGACAAATGACTAAAAGCTTCGTCACAGACCGGCTGCAAATGATCTAAAGCTTCGTCACAGACCGGCTGCAAATGATCTAAAGCTTCGTCACAGACCCGCAACTATAGAACGCAGACACAATATCCTATAACAAAACGTGGCCCCTAAGAGAGGTTATACGCTGCGCGGGAGGGGCAGGCGCACAGATGATGATGATGACCAACATCAGCTATTGGTTGGAGACGAATGCAACGAGGCGTCCACATTGCAACAAGGAAGAAAGGCACAAACCTGGTATAGAGATCGTCATCTTCACCACCCCAGCCCCAGTACATGTTCGAGAATCCGTTGATGGCAATGTACTCTTCCGCCGAAAAGGCTTCGACACCTCCGAAAATCGACGCATACGGAAGCCTAGTAGAGAAAACGCTTTCGAGTTAGAGATATCAATCACACACAGGAAATTGCAGCCGACTAGTTGCCTCATTCGTCGTAAACCTCATTCGTCGTAAACCCATCCTTGCACAACTTTGCAATCGAAACGGACTTACTTGTACTTGAGCGTGTCCACCGCGACCGACATGTGAGCTGGGGTGAACGGACAGCCGTAATAGTTCTTGTCGTTCTCAGCCAATAGGTCGATGTCGTGGAATATGTAGCAATCATAGTCGTCGATTTTCCTTGTCTTGTCAAATGCAATGTTATAAATGGATCCTTTGTTCCAAGAGGTTACCCCGACCTAGAGTGAAAATAAAAATGACCTCAGACCCTGCTTCGTGACGCCATACCATAATGACACATGCGTGACATGACATTTAGACGAAATCTTTTGCTTTTTACCCCTTGTTTTGCACAACGGCAGTACTTAACAGGCGTACTGAACAGAAGACTGCAAATGCATTTGGAGTTTCTAAGGCTGGGTTAATACGTAGCAAAACAGTCACGTCGAATGAAATTGCTGGTCAAAAATTAGCAAATTTTGATTTAAATGCGACATCTTACTCGACTTATGGTCGAAAATTGTACTAATTCAGACGAACGAGCGACCATTTTCTCAGGCCATTTGCCCATTCATGCATTCGTCAGGTCGCGCGACCAGTGCGCGAATCAATTATAGGAATTTTGTTTTGAAATTGTGGCAGTGATAATTAAAATAGCAGCACGTCTTCTGAAGTGACGAAATCATCGACTTTGCTAGCAGATAACTCTACGAGGGTGTCATGATATCACAGCGACGTATCTGGACAGGAAGACGGGAGCACCCAGTATGTTGGTGACATATCACATTGCTGTCGTTTCAAACTGGGGTGGCAGCGCGCAGTAAACCGGGGAATGGAAACCGGCAGCACCCATGCGGTTTCACATTACTGACGTGACGAATTAGCCTCGGCAACTGCAGGATAAATAGCCAATGTCTCCCTTCGTTAGGACATTCTTGTGGCCAAAAGAGTCAAGAAAGCTTTGCAGCGTTTTAATAAACATGAACAATATGCAGCGGAAGCTTTTTAAAATCTGTCTCTTGTTTCAAACCCCCACTATTGCATATTATAATATAGTTTTTGTTCACTTTCTGTTCACTCAAAATAAATCCATTACACCACAGATATGAACACGCAAGCTATGCCGAATAATGGTAAAGCAGAAAGATTCAACCAACCATTGAGTGCAAGAGCTGCAGTAGATATATATAGATCTGTATAGTTGTGAAGTGATCAAAACTGCGTAACAAATACCTGCTCAACAACAAACACTCTGTAGGACAATAGCTGACGTTGAAATATTGGGTGCATGTGCAACAGGAATGACTGAAGCTGGGATTCTCTGTTTCTATAGGGCAACATGATAGCAACCTGTTGACAAATCAAAATTTCATTGGTCAGACAGGGACATAAAAACTTCTTAAGTTTCACATATTGAAAGTATTTGGCAAATTTCTAATCATTGCCACTTGCATTTTATCAGAATTTAAACAGAATTTATCACAATAATTCTTCACATTGGTGAGAATACAGAACAATTTGTAAATATTTAAAAATTGTCTGACTTCATTGCATTGCTAGTAAGGGATCGTTTCACATCCTCTCAAAATAGAGGGTTGCTGTCACCAAAGACAAAGTGTGCAAGTGCACACACCCACCTTTGTTCTTGGTCTGCAATGCTTTGGCTCCCACCAACCCCCAAATTCGACCTGTCCTCCATTCTCAATTGACAGTGTGTCAACTAGATGGATCGAGTCAACAAGAGCCTTGACATTTACCTTCTTTAATCCTTCTGCAAACAAAATTGACAAAAAGTTTCAGGAAACCAATATATTGCCACAAAATCATAGCTACTGCAACTTAAATCTCATCGTCCAAGTTTTATGAGATAATTTCCTTAAAAATATTTTATATGAAGTTGAGAATCAACACCTTGTGTCTTAAAAGAAATGAAACAAATGCAGTTTTCGCTTAAAAGTTCAGTTTTATTATGTAAAGTGACCTTAGGAAAGTCAAAATTTAAAGATTACTTTGTGCTGAGCATGTACCTGTATGAGAATGAGAGATGATGCTCAAAATTAAGCATCAGTATGGAAATTAGGAGCCTGCAGCTAAAGTCCTAGGATTAATTCAAATCCAAATTTTCTACTTTTTTCTCTGACAGCAGGTAAAAATAAGCAGACACCATTGTCAGAATTTTTTACTATAAAAAATTCAGAGTGTGCCATTTTGACAATTAAAACAAATTACCAGAAAAATGTCCTGAAACATTTAAAAATGAAACAGTAAAATGGGAATTATCAAAAGCAAGTACTTTAAATCATACATCAAAAGTTTGTGTACTGCTATAAAAACAGATAGTACTTCTAACAAAGCTTTATGAAATTTGAAAAGTTGTATTCACACAATGACTGGCATCAGGTCAATGAATGGATTTAATAAACTTTCTGCTGACCAATCTGCCACAATAAATATCATTCTATAACATTTGCCACAGTGGTTTACAGATTAAAAACAACAGCAAAATACACAACAGGCGCTTATAGCAGGAAGGGGCCATGTTGATGATAGCAAGACTAAACAATTAATTTTGTGTCAATGATCCCTAATTGTATTCATGCAGTTCTTCACCTAGCTACTGAAAAATTCCTTAAGGGGATTTTGGTGTGTCGAAAGTAATGCAACGCATCTAAACACACTATCTAAGTTGCTTGAAAGACCCAACGTTTACCCACCATACGGGACATCTGCCGTAGCATCGCGTTGGTGTCAAATAGCAACGGCCTAATTCTATTTAGACATAGGATACAAACATAGGATTAAAAAAAATGCAAAGAAAGCTTGTATTTGGTGATAAACACAGGAAGACAGCTCGGATTCATTACGTACCGATTTAGTTCTATAGCTTAGACTTCGAACTTAAAATTGTCTTCTCTGAACTTCCGCACTAAACTTGAGAAACCGGGCCAATTGAGTAAACATTCTGGCCTTTGACTTTTCCATTGCTTTTCATTTTTCATTGCTCTTGTGCCAAAAGAACAATTATAATGCAAAGCACAAATACGACTAGAGAATCTATGAAATTATCGAATGTGAAAGTAACTTACCGAGCTTTTCGCCACCCTCCGGACAGTACTCTTTCATTGTTATGTTGGCCTTAGTTGCAGAAGGCTTTCGTTCCATATCTTGTCTATTTTCAAACAATTGACTCGAAGGCTGTACTGGTTCGGAAGCAGTGGTCTTCAGTTGTGGCATAGTTGCCTTTTCAGGAACTATATGTTTAGTGCTTGGCGGAGCATCCTTCTTCAACGTTTGGCTATTTATTTGAAAACTTTCATCAAGGAGCAGGTTATGGCGGAATCCTTTCCCTTCTCTGCTGTAGCCTTCTAGAGTTCTTAAAACCTCAATTTTTGACTTGAGTCTGCTGCTATCCTGACTAGAATTAAAAATGTGAACAATAAAAAAAGAAAAATTTCCTACAATAGAAAGAACTAATAGTATTTCAAGCCGTCGTTTGCTGCCCATAGCCATCGTCTTCAACCTTCAACGCATCAAGCGCAAATGCAATGCGCACTGAGCAACGAGCTTTCACCTGTCATTCAAATGACAATCGGGATTCTCGGACACGTTTCCATGGCATCGCAATGACGTTATCTGTTTTGAAAGAATGAGTTGAACCCATAGAGATAGGCCTATCTCTATGATTGAACCACAAATCAACGCTTGGCGGAAGAAAGCAGAATAGAAAGCTGAATTTCAAGATGGCAGACATAGGCGCTTGCTTTTGTGTTCCAAATACAGGGTTAGCTTTCACCTCCCCCAATAGGAATTCTTTTATGTCAACTGGGGTCAATCATAGGAGCAAGGGGGCAGGTAACTTGGGTGCAGCCTCTACCTCTTTATCAGGAGCGTAGTGGCAGCACGCAGGCAAGTGGGCATGAAGCGTTAAAGCAAGTAAAATTTCAAGCAAATGTCATCAAAGAATAAAATGGAATCAAGCAAACGTCAGTTGGGGAAATACCGTAAATCCTCCAATGAACGCTCCCGTCTTGTCCGTTAGTCGTTTTCCTCTGAACAACTAAACCGATTACACGCTGTCGTTTTCCTGTAACAGTGACACTCATTTTCTGGTCGAAGTTTATTTTGCATCTGCTATTTGATTACAGTACTTGTTTTTATAATGATGAATATTTTTTTTAATTTGTGAAATTGTAATAGAGTCAGTCTTCACGCCATTATCATCAGGAGACTCTTTCCGTCCTGATCTACTTCTAGTCACTTCTGATTAGCGCCTATTCATTCTTGAGCTTACAGAAGGATACGAAACTAACTTGGATGTTAATGCTAACCGCAAGAGAGAGAAATACTCGCATCTCGTTCATAGCCTAAGCTCAGCTTATTCTTGTATCATGTTTGTTGATCTTTCTATCAGTTCCCTAGGTATCTTTGGTCTCTCCTGCTCCTCTTTCATCGACATGTGCAATGCTCTAGATATCAGCGAGAATCATCACCGCTTCATGATCTCCAAACTATCCAACTTAACTATCCGCACTATCTATCCGCACATTTTCTGCCGCAGAAATAAGTCTTGGAATAATCCTGAACTTCTTCAATTCTGACGATCTCTGCTACTGACAACTCCTAAAGTAAACAATGACGAACACACGTTTTCCTTTTTTTGTTAATTTCTTTTGTTTGTGTTTGTAATAGCCCTTTTCTTTGTAAACCCAGGTTATCCAATTGCATGTTAAAACATGAACCTCAGGAAACAGAACTACTCCAATAGCCTCGTTTCGCATTCTTCTGTAGCGTTAACGCTAATAAAAGACACTGGTTTATACGCCTGTATTCATCATATTCTGAATCACGACTAACTTACATTGTTAATTACGATTACTTATAATACACGAATCTGGTTACAATCAATCAACAACAACAGAGTACAAAGCATAGTGACAGCAGTACATTACAAACATGATACAGAGATGATGACATATAGATTGATTACAGGCTAGTACATTACACCTTCCCCTCCCTTACAATGTTGAGTGTAGCAAAGGTTGGTCTGTGTTAATGTGCAACAACCTCTCCGTAACGTTGGGGGGGATTAATGACCTGACGAAGGTGAGGTGGTCTGGCAGTATCCCTTTGAACAACTCCTTGCATCTCTTCATGCTGGACAACTGGAAAACCCTCCCTAGGAATTATCCCTGGAGTTTCAGGGACTGGATGGAATGGTTGACCCTGGCCCAGGGGCAAAGGGCAAGCCTTGAGTTGATTGTGATGGGCTACAAGAAATTTGCCATTGCTTGACCTGATGTTATAGTTAACCCCACGTCGAGTGCAGATTTGGTATGGCCCAACCCATTTCCTACCAAACTTCCAGCTTTTGGGGCGCCATAGCCAAACCGTTTGTCCAATATCAAAAGGTTGCCATTCTTTGAGGGTCTTGTTGTTATAATGCATACTCTGTCTAGATCTAGCTATTTCTAAGTTTTTCTGAGCTATCTGATTGGCATTCTGAATAGCCTTGCGTAAGGACTGACTATAATCAGATTGGCTTGATGGATTCTGCAGAGGTACACTTAACTCAATTTCAATGGGCATGCGTGCTGGGTGCCCAAAAACTAACTCATAAGGAGAGAAACCTGTTGATTCATGTATACTTGTGTTATAGGCAAAGACGGCCTGGTCTAACCATTGTCCAGTCACCACTATGGTCTGATACAAAATTACTAAGTATGTCCTGCAGGGTGCGATTTTGCCTTTCAACCAACCCATCACCCTGCGGATGATAGGCTGTTGTTCGTGACTTCTTAACCCCCATGATATTATAAATTTCATGCATTAATGTACTGTCAAAATTCCGTCCTTGGTCTGAGTGGATGACCGTCGGTGGACCAAACCTGGAGAAAACGCGAGAGACAAGTGTATTGGCTACAGTGGCGGCTTTTTGATCCTTTGTTGGGAATGCCTCACACCATTTGGTGAAGTGGTCCATCATGACAAGAATATGTTTGTTACCCCTAGCAGTTTCAGAGATAGGTCCCATATAATCTATTGCCCAAAAAACAAATGGCTCACTGACTTGAATGGGTTGCAAAGGAGCTCGTGTCTGTTTGGAATCATGTTTTCCTTGGCTACAAGCTGGACAATTTTGAACAAAGTTGGTAATAGAATCAATCATTTTAGGCCAGAAAAATCGTTCCTTACACCGCATTATAGTGCGCCTAATGCCCATATGTCCTCCAGATGGGCCACAATGAAGACTTTGGAGAATATTAGGGATTAAACTATCAGGTATAACCACAAGTTCCCTAGAAAACCCATGCTTAGATACCAAGGCCCTTACCAGCAGCCCATTACTGACATACAGTTGATCCCAGCAACTCCAAAAAGATGAAAGATTGGGGTTCCTTTTCCACACAAATGAAGGGGGTTTTGGAAAACCTTGTTCCTTAATTTCAATAACCTTCAATATATGCGGGTCAGCACGCTGAGCTTGATGCAGATTTGCATCTGGTAATAAATTCACTAAACAACTTACAGCAGGGTTGGTTTGACTATTTTGGTGATGATTTAAACGAGAGAGAGCATCTGCATTTTGGTTGGAGCTACCAGGTCTGTGGCTTATTGTAAAATCAAATTCTTGGAGATCCATGAGCCACCTGGCAATACGACCCTTAGGTTCTACAGTATGCAACCATTTAAGGGCCTGATTGTCAGTGATAATCTGGAATGCATGGCCTACAAGATAAACACGAAAGTGTTGAGTGGCAAAGACAATAGCCAGGGCTTCCTTTTCCATGGTGGAATAATTTTGCTCTCGAGGAGATAGGGTCCGACTGGCATAAGATACAACCCTTTCATGGCCATTATCATCTAATTGTGCTAATACAGCACCAAGGCCAACATTTGATGCATCAGTTTGCAAAATAAAATGTCGATCAAACTGAGGGTACGCCAAGATGGGAGCAGAACATAAGAGTGCTCTTAGTGTTTCAAAAGCAGTCTGGTGCTGTTCTGTCCACTTAAACGGGATACCTTTCTTGGTAAGTTCAGTCAAAGGGGCTGCCATGGTTGCAAATTGAGGGATGAAACGCCTATAATACCCTGCTAGTCCTAAGAATGATCTAAGCTTGTCCAGGTCAGTTGGTGGGGGTAAATCCTGCACAGCCTTAATTTTAGATGGATCAGTATGAACCCCTTTACTTGAGACACAGTGACCTAAATAAATGACCTGATCGGCACCAAAAGAGCATTTAGAAGCCTTGACACGCAGCCCATTTTCACGAAAGCGTTGCAAAACAGATGTTAAACGTTCACAGTGTTGTTCAATGGTATCAGAAAAAATGATTACGTCATCAAAATAACAAAGGCATATATCATAGGTTAAACCTGATAAGATAATGCCAACGGCCCTAGAAAATGTTGCTGGAGCTGTTGATAATCCATATGGCATACGAAGGAATTCAAATAGGCCACCAGGGGTAATAAAAGCTGTTTTTTCTCTATCTTCTGAGGTCATACTTACATGCCAGTAACCGCTGCGGAGATCAAGAGTACTAAAGAGCTTGTTGTTATTTAGAGAATCAAGAAGGTCATCTACTCTAGGCAAGGGGTGAGCATCTTGCTTGGTGACAAGGTTGAGCTTGCGGTAATCAACACAAAATCTATAGGACCCATCCTTCTTTTTAACAAGGACGACCGGAGACGCCCAAGGGCTAGTGCTTGGTTGTATAACCCCTTTTTCTAACATTTCATTAACCTGTTTATGAATTTCTCCTCTATAATGATAAGGCAACCGTCGTGGATGCTGCTTTATTGGCAAAGAGTCACCAGTATTTATACTATGAGATAATACCGAGGTATGGCCTAAACCATCATTAAAAACATCTGGAAAAGAAAGCAATGTCTCAAGAATCTGTTTCTGATCTGACTTACTAAGATTAGGATAATAGCTGCATGTAACTCAGACAAGGTAACTGAATCAAACTTATTGTTTTGAACACTAGCACACATGTTGTGTATAGGTGGACTAGATGAGGCTGAGGGTATAACTGGCCAAAACCTAGCTATTTTTTGTCCTGCATGAAGTTCAACAGAAGATTTGGACGGATTGAGAATTCTCACTGGTATCATCCGCTCAGAGGCTTGACTAATACTGTATGCAGTAATATAAGATAATTCAGAGTCTCCACTGAGGCTACAGACCATGCCTATTTGTTCTTTACAACTCTTGGGGATTTGAGCTTGTATAACACTTTCTGTTCTACCTGGGATGGATATATCAGTGCTTAAGGTCACAAAGACAGGCCCATAGTCTGATGATTGGACAAAAACAGGTATATCTTCCTTACAAGATGAATTGACAGGGGCAGAAAGACCTGGGGGTGGAGGTTGGACAGGAAGAGACAAAGGGGTCAAAGGTGTGCTGCCATGGGGCCCAACAAGGCAATAGGAATCCCCGATAACAGTCAACTGCAAAGAATAAAAGGTTAAAAAATCCCAACCAAGTACACATTGCAGAGGGGCAAGCACATTATCACATACCAAGAACTCTCCTACATACAAAAATTGGCTTCCCGGAAAAGACAAAGAAATATCTGCTGAACCTGAAGAATTTAGCGGCTGTCCTGTAATAGAAACACAACTGTTGGATATGCTTCGAAGTGGAGGAGGGGCTTTGTTTTGGTGTGCACAGCGTGCAGAAATACGCTGAAAGACACTTGAACTAAGCAGGGATTTCATGGAACCAGTATCAATTAAAACTGGAACCTGCACACCTTCAAGCTCACAAAATAGCAGGGGTTGGCGAGGGGCTAAGGGTTTCAAACGAAAGTTCGAAGCAGAACCAACAGCAAAAACAGAGGGGTGCTCGTCGTCCCAGCCCCTTAACGAGGCACCCCCTGGAAGTTTAAAGACGCCTTACTACCATTTATATAATGAGGCCTAGCTGAATTAACAAATTGTTGATTGTCCGGAAATGGAGAGGGCCTAGGCCCGTTACCTTCCTGGGTGAATCGGCCCTTGTTGTTTGCACAGATACTTTCGTTGTGTCCCCATCCAGAACAAAGTGAGCATTGGCGATTTCCCTTTCCAGAACGTCTTCGGCGTGGACAGTGCCGTCTCATGTGGCCCACTTCATGGCACTCGAAACAACGAATTTCTGGCCGACTGCTACTCCTTGATTCACCGATAGCTGCGATCAATTGGTTCTGGCCTTCCACAACTTGGGTCAACAACATTTGTAGGTCATCGCGTGACTTGCATTGCGGCTCATCGCAAGGAAACTGTGGAGGCACGGCATGGGTGGTAGTAGCACATGCAGGATTGCCGGAGGGCAAAACTTGAAGCGATCGAAACCGTTTCGAAAACGCCAACATTTCGTCCAATCCTGGGGTAGGATGGGATTCCAAAAGCTTCAGCTGGACAACATTAGGTAGGCCTTTGAAGAACTGGCGTCGCAAAAGGGCATCAAAGGCATCTTCGGATAAATCCGGTTCAGCGAGGTGGAGGGCATCTTTAAGCCGCCACAAGTAAAGGGTGGGGTCCTCTGTTGGTCGTAAACGGTGTTCCTCAAACTCTCGATAATACAGTTCCCGGTTTACTGCAGGGGCAAAACAGTTCTTCAGGCCGTCGACCAAATCTTGGTACGTGGTGCGATCACCAGCGGCCAGTGACTCGAAATAGGATGCGGCCGGTCCTTGTAGAAAAGCGGGCAGTTTGCACAAGCGGGTTTCCTCATTCCACGAGTTGGCTTGAGCACAGCGCTCAAAATGGCGAAACCACGAAAGGAAATCGCCAGAGCTGAATCGTTCCGGAATAATGTTGGTCGCCATTCCTGTCACCAAAATGTAGCGTTAACGCTAATAAAAGACACTGGTTTATACGCCTGTATTCATCATATTCTGAATCACGACTAACTTACATTGTTAATTACGATTACTTATAATACACGAATCTGGTTACAATCAATCAACAACAACAGAGTACAAAGCATAGTGACAGCAGTACATTACAAACATGATACAGAGATGATGACATATAGATTGATTACAGGCTAGTACATTACACTTCGAATCATGATTGTGATAAAGAATTTATCACCAGGGTTGCCAGATTGCTGAAACAGTCTGCGGCCAAAAGTTTCGTAGTTTCCGGCCAATTTCGGCCAAACATTCTCGCTCTATTTTCGGCCAAATTCGACCAAAAAAATCGTTCAAACAGCCAAATTTCGGCCAAATTTTCTACATTTATATTTTTCATCGGTGTAATAAAATGCGATTATAATCTTTTTTCCAAACTTTTCAACCAGAGAATTTTGACCAGGGTGCCAAAAGCAGCCGACGGCATTGAAAATGCATTTTGTAAGCTCTGGCGAACTCAAGTTGCACCGAGAGCATCCCGTCTGACTGATGCTTGATGCAATTATTCGGATTCGCACTCATCTACAGTTCCAAGGAAAGTGCTGCAAAGATTTCACAGTTACAAAGAACATGTTTGAGCGCTTCACTTCACAGAACATGCACTCAAATGCAGATGATGAGCAAGATGAAGACTTAATGAGAGAAGATGACGAACTAACGCTTTTAAAATATGTTTGAAGGATTTGATGTTTTGTTGAAAAGAAAGACTTAGATATTTGTTTACGTTCTACGCAGAAATTTACTGTTTTTTTTTCTTTTTTTTGCAAGTTTTCTACTTACGGCCAAAATTCGGCCAACTTTTTTCGTATCGGCCAAACAAATTTTTGGCGGCCAAGGGCTTTACAAAACGGCCGAAATCGAGAAATTTGGCCGTCAAACCGGCCAAATGGCAACCCTGTTTATCACCATTCGTGGCTTTTGCTGTCTATTCTTTCCGGATAACTGGGCGCGGAAAAACTTGTATCAGAAGTCTGCCACCTGAGTCAATATATGCTATTGGAAAATGAAATATTAACTAACACACCTGACAAAATACTACCTGCCCATGATTATCATATATTTTTCACAGTAAGCTCTAGGAACAGAAAAAATTTTTCTATTAAGTTTGTCCAAGGCTCCACGCGTATTCGACCAGTCTGTGGCTGACGAATGGCCGTTCAAAGATGAGATTTTGCCGGATTTCGCAAAGTTGGACGCCGCGTGTCAAATAGGAAAAGGGACAGCCTTCTCTGTAAATATACTCTCTTTGTCTTCATGCCCAAGAAAGCAAACAACGAAAGTACAAAATCTGGTCTGTCTGGGAAAAGTTACACGGCTTCAGATTGGTTTTTTTTGCTTCGCTGTTACACAATGTCAAATAGCTGTGAGTAATGAACCCAAATAGATGTTGTTGCAATAAAGTGATGAAACCATGCCAACAAAAATTTTGATTAACAATTTGATGTCGGCCATGTTAATGCTGGGTATTTCCTTCTTCAAAAAGCGCGCACATTTTGCACATAACAGAGGCAACGTGATCTGAAACGAGGTTTCGGAGGGAAAAACACTTCGGATTCAGTGATTACACGAGAAGGAATGCAAAGCGAAGTACTTCGGATTGATTTTCATTTCACCTCCAGAGCGGAGTGTCTTTCGCTCCGGCGGCACCCATCGACTCGGATTGCCTCGCTGTCGTGTAAATGAAACCCTTATCTGAAGTGAAACGCACTCTTACGTAATCATCTTTATGAGTCAAATCAACAAAAAATCCATCGAAAAACTTCACTATAAATCTATATGTACGATGTGATTATTAACGGTGCTTGCGTGACATGGGGCACTAGGGTAGGTGTGTAGTGACCAACGAGGGGACGCTACAGAGTTGTTGTTGATAACATACAACTATGGATACGTAGACGTAGAAAGGTGTAAATTGCAATGATCCATTAGTCTTTGGAGCATGCATGTTTTGTTCTAGTGCTAATGCTACTACTACTTCAATTGATTATCGCCTTGACGTTGGTGAAGTGGCTTGTGTGTTCCTTTAACCCAGAGAGCTATGCTGGCGGGAGTGTATACTCCTGGCAGGTCTAACCAAGCCAGACAGGTCAACGGGTAGGGACCAGACTAAAGGTAATCAACTCTAGAGGAGTAAACCTCAATGACAAAAAACAAACAGATCCCAGTGTCGAGCTTCAGGGCATTGGAGACAATGATGGCTGTACACAACAGAACGTGTTTCAGGCATGAATTTGTCACTCTGCAAAACATCTGCTTTGGAGAAATAAACAGCCAAAGACCTGTTACTGCGCATGTCTATAGAAGTGGCGATCACAGACATTATCAGCCATCGAAAGATTCAAATGAAAGTTTCCAACACACGTCGTTCAAACCGCATCGCCCGTCGCGCGGGTCACCAAGGGGCGCGTCCTGCTAATCTGACACGGTATGCAGTCGAAAAATCCACTACCGTGCCAAATACTCATCTACTAAAATCTAAAAGCAATTTGTTTATCTCTACATTTAATGCACGCACACTCACTTCAGACTCTCAGATTGGGGAACTAGTTGCAGCAGCTGCATCCCATAAACAGGACATCATTTGCATTCAAGAACATCGCTACCACCACACTGACTTACACCTCAAACACCATGACGTCGGAAATAACTGGACTTTGATTACTTCGTCCGCCTGGAAAAACAGCACAAACGCATCTATCGGTGGGATTGGCATGCTTCTCAGTCCTATGGCTCAGAAGGCCCTCAACAACATCGAAACGATTTCACCCCGCATATTGGTTGCCTCCTTTAATGGCAATCCAAAAACTACAGTTATATGTTGCTATAGCCCCACCAACGTTAGTGAGGTAAATGAAGAAGAAGAATTCTACGATAAACTTTCATCACTTACACGCCAAGTACCAAGGCATGACGTGACAATCATAGCTGGCGATTTCAATGCAAAAATTGGACAAAATGATGGTTTTTTCCACTCATTTCACAAGACATCAAATAGAAATGGCAAAATGCTTGGCGATTTTTTGAAAGAGAATAAGATGCTATGCCTTAATACCAAGTTTCAAAAGAAACTGGGAAAACGTTGGACATTTACCTATCCCAACGGCATTAAAGCCCAACTAGATTACATTCTTATCAACAAGAAATGGAGCAACAGTGCCATAAACTGTCAGCCCTACAACTCTTTTGATTGTGTCAGCTCAGATCATCGCATAGTAACCGCAACCATTCGACTTAGCCTGAGAGCAAACACAGTAAAATCTGCAAAATTCCCTAGATATGACTGGTCAATACTCCGAAATAATAAGGAAACTGCTGATAGTTTTAAAATCTCTTTGAAAAACCGTTTCAGTGTTCTAAAAGAGGACAATGGAGACGTTTCAGCAAATCTAGCCTACTGTAATTTTGAAGCAGCCTTTGATAAGGCAGCTAAAGAATGTATACCACTGAAACCAAAGATCAAACACAGAATTCCATGGGAAACAGAAAATGTAGTCAGTAAACGCGAAGAACTAAAAAGAGCTGCTAAAATCAGAAATAGTCAACCCAATAGAGTGAATAACAATAACCTCAAAAAAGCTGACAAGTTGCTAAAGTTAGCCTACGAGGAAGAGCAAGTTGCATATTTGCAATCAAAAATTGATTTCATAACTAAGGCTTCTACCAATAAACAAGCAGCAACAGCCTGGAAGACTGTAAATGAAATTAGTGGGCGTAAAAGCTCTAATAAAGCCAAGCTAAAAGCAGATAGTCAAACTGAAAGATTGGACAAATGGAAAAGCCATTTTGAAAACCTCCTTGGAAACCAACCTAAAATCATTGATAAGCCAATAAAGAAAATCGTTCAACAAGAACTGGACATAAAGAAAGGAATGTTTACCATGGATGAACTTGAGGTAGCTCTAAAGAAAATCTCCAACAATAAAGCCAGTGGGTTAGATAACATCCCACCTGAGGTCTGGAAAACTGGAGACTTTAATGATGAACTACTCTCATTTTGTAATCGCACGTATAACCTAGAACAAATCAATCGATGGTCAGAAGGCTGTATATTGCCCTTTCCGAAAAAGGGTAACCTCGCCATAACCATCAACTACCGAGGTATTACTCTCTCTGTTATTGCAGCCAAGATATATAACCTGATGCTGTTAAACCGTATAAGACCAGAACTCGAAAGCATCATCCGAAGAAACCAAAATGGATTCAGACAAAATAGGTCAACAACTGGACAGATACTAACTGTCCGACGCATAATTGAAGGTGTGAAAGCGAAAAACATCAAGGCTGTATTTCTGTTTGTCGACTTCTCCAAAGCTTTCGACTCAATTCACCGTAGGAAGCTTGAAGAGATATTGCTCGCCTATGGCATCCCTCGGGAAACGGTGTCAGCAATAATGATACTATATCAAAATTCTCGATCTATGGTTCGATCTCCTGATGGTGATACTGACTTTTTCAACATTGTGGCAGGCGTACTTCAGGGGGACACATTAGCCCCTTTTCTATTCATTATATGCCTCGACTACGCACTTAGAATCTCTGTTGACCTTCACAAAAATCTTGGCTTTACACTCGTAAAACGGAAAAGCTCCCGATACCAAGCGAAAATGATCACCGATGTAGACTATGCAGATGACCTTGCTCTAATTTCAGACACCATTGATGGCGCCAGCAAACTTCTTCATTATGTCGAAGCGGCAGCAAGAGAAATTGGTCTATACATTAATGTTAAGAAGACAGAATACATTGCCTACAATCAAGAAGGTCAAATACAGTCTCTAGATGGCAAGAACATAAAGTCAGTCAAAGAATTTGTATACCTGGGTAGCAATATTCAATCTACCGAGAGGGATATTGCAATACGCAAGGGCAAAGCTTGGGGAGCACTTGATGCACTGAACAAAATATGGAAGTCTACACTACCAGATAACCTGAAAAGAGAATTCTTCAGGGCTACCGTTGAATCTGTATTGCTTTATGGATCCACTACATGGACACTTACTAAACAACAAGAAGCTGCCCTGGATGGAACGTATACAAGAATGCTTAGAGCTATACTGAATATCAGCTGGAAAGAACACCCTACAAAGAATCGCTTGTATGGAAAACTTCCACCTATTACAACAACTATTAGGGAGAGAAGACTTCGACAAGCTGGACATTCGTGGCGGAGTAAACATGAGCTAGTCAGTGATGTGATACTGTGGCAGCCTTCATACGGCAAAGCCTCAGTCGGAAGACCATCTCGCACTTACGTCGATCAACTTGCAGATGATGCTGGTTGCACTCAAGAGGACCTCGCAACCGCGATGGAGGACAAAATGGAATGGAGGAAACGAGTCAGACGAATCCGAGAAGACCTCTCGACTTGATTGATTGAGTGCTAATGCTACATATTGTGTGTCTCATTTATGTCTCTTGTGTCCTGCCATTATTTTACACGATTATTCATTACGGCTGCCTGCAAAAATCTCTCCAATTCTGTTGCACCTACGATTTTCTTGAAAAAGTCTTTCATAGATTTACGTTGCTAAGCAACTTGCACAAACACTGCTGTGGCTGGGGTCTATTGCACACCTGAGAGTGCGTGAGAATTTTTTGCTTGTTTATTGCCCTTCGACGTCAGCCCTGGACGGTAGGCCCTGGAGAGTAGTTTATACATACGTGACGTTAATCACGTGAGCCGCTTCCTCCGTAGGTGAGTTCTAGGCGACCAAACCCTTGTTACTAACAAGATTTTAATGTGACTTTGCGAAGGGCAAATCAGCTCTCCACTTTAGTCATCATACTCGCTTACCCCGTGTTTTTTACCTTGTTTGAGCCAAGACACATTTCCTTTATTGTGAATCCCAAAGCATACCACCAGCTGTGAATATGGGAAAGACAAACAGGAGTTGTGACATACTGTCAATATACGCTTACTTTAATATTGAAAAATGAATGGAAAATATGGTTTTCTCTACAATGTTTGACTACAACGCCTTCACGACCCTAACAAAAGAAAGTTACTTGGCTGGTGTACGAATTGCTTCGAATAAATTCAATGTGTGGGGCCCCTAGTTTTGCTTTATGTGTGCAACAGTTCTTGCTCCTTGCAACTGATTCAAACACAGCTTGAATCAATGTCTTCTGTCAGCCCCTTCAGAGGAGGCAGTGGCGGGTCCAGCCCGTGAAAAGTGGGGGTCCAGGGCGTGGTCCCTGGAAAAAAATTTGGATTACGCCCTTTTTCTGTGGTATTTATCAGTTTTACAAAATAATCTATGTATGTTAACTATTATTCAAACCAACTGCAAGTACATGCTTTTTTATAAGGAACCTACCTCAGGGCCTAGTTCCAAAAGTTCCTTATTCGTAGACCTCAAGTCAACAGATTTTAGTACTAAAAGTTCCTTAAAAGTTCCTTAATTTTCACGGCACATCAATAAGCCTTAACACTTAA